>LNAC01000141.1:339976-364961 GCA_002007465.1 Ailurus styani | reverse complement strand
TGTATATATATACCACATCTTCTTTATCCATTCATCTGTTGATGGACATCTAGGTTCTTTCCATAGTTTGGCTATTGTGGACATTGCTGCTATAAACATTCGGGTGCACGTGCCCCTGAGGATCACTACCTTTGTGTCTTTAGGATAAATACCCAGTAGTGCGATTGCTGGGTCGTAGGGTAGCTCCATTTTCAACTTTTTGAGGAATCTCCATACTGTTTTCCAGAGTGGCTGCACCAGTTTGCATTCCCACCAACAGTGTAGGAGGGTTCCCCTTTCTCCGCAACCTCGCCAACATCTGTCATTTCCTGACTTGTTGATTTTAGCCATTCTGACTGGTGTAAGGTGGTATCTCGCTGTGGTTTTGATTTGTATTTCTCTGATGCCGAGTGATGTTGAGCACTTTCTCATGTGTCTGTTGGCCATTTGGATGTCTTCTTTGGAGAAATGTCTGTTCATGTCTTCTGCCCATTTCTTGACTGGGTTATTTGTTTTATGGGTGTTGAGTTTGAGAAGCTCTTTATAGATTTTGGATACTAGCCCTTTATCTGATATGTCATTTGCAAATATCTTCTCCCATTCTGTCAGTTGTCTTTTGGTTTTGTTGACTGTTTCCTTTGCTGTGCAAAAGCTTTTAATCTTGATGAAGTCCCAATAGTTCATTTTTGCCCTTGCTTCCCTTGCCTTTTCACCAACATATTTTTTACATCATAGAAGTGCTTTTCTGTGTTCACGAGGAGTAGTTATTTATTATGTTTTCTGGTTTGTTGTCAGAATAGTGCCTTCATGAGATGAGTTGAGAAGTATTCCCTCTTCAGTTTCCTGTGTTTCTGAGGAACTGATAGTGATTCTTCCCTAAATACTTGATGGAGTTCACCAGTGAAATTATCTGAACAGTGGAGTTCTCTGTGGAAAGTTTTATGTACACATTCAGTTTCTTTAATAGATACTGGCTATTCAGGTAGTAGTCTAGGTCCTCTTGAGTCCACTTGAGTATTTTTTTTTTCTTTTAAGCAAGGAATGTAAATTGTAGAGATTTTGGTGTGACCTTGTGGTTATGCTATGCTATGTTCCTGTAACCTTTCTTTTCTTCATGCTGGCATTTAGTGCTATGAATTTTCTGTAAGGATTCCTTGAGCTTCACCTACAAATTTTGATGTTTCCATTTTCTTTGAGTTCAAGCCACTTCCTCATTTAATTTTTTTAAATTAGCTTTATCGAGATCGAATTCACATACCATACAACTCAACCACTTAAAGTGTACATTCAATTGTTTTTAATATATTCACACTTATATGCAGCCACCGCTGTAGTCATCTTGGGTCACTTTTGATTTCTTTTTTGACCCTTAATCATTGAGAGATGTATTACTCAACTTTCAAATATTTGGAGATTATCTGGATCCCTTCATGTTGTTGACTGCCACTTTAATCCTAGTATAGCAAAAAAACATACTCTTTATGCTTTGAATCCTTTTAAATTTTTTAAGGCTTGTTTTACAGCCCAGAAAATGGTCTGTGTTGGTAAATGTTCTGTTTGCATTTGAACAGAATGTGTATTTTGCTGTTGTTGGGTAGTGTGTTTTTATAAATGTTATTTAGGTCAGGTTGGTTGATGGTGTGTTGTTTGTCTTTTATGTCCTTACCGATTTTCCTTCTTCTTCTTTTATGAGTTATTGAGTGAAGGGTGTTGGATTTGCCTAATATGCTGTGGATTTGTCTATTTTTCCTTTTATTTCTGTCAGTTTTGCTTCATATATTTTGAAACCCTCTGATTAGATGTGTAATGTTTACATTATGTTATATTCTCTTGCTATATTCTCTTGATGTATTGACCCTGTTATTATAAAACCTTCTTTATCCCTGCTCTGCAAACTACTGTCTGATATCCACATAACTGCTCCTGCTTTTTAATAAACAACTTTATGAGGTTTACTTTCCAGACCATAAAATTTACCCATATAAGTGAACAGGTGGGAGAGTCAGCTCCTCCTGTAGGCTGATGATTTTCCAAATGCATGTCTAAAGCCCTGGAGATCTTAATCTGCTTGCTTTGTTGACTCTTTAAACATAGCATGTGTAAAACCATACTTACTCATTTCTTTCTCACTCTTTCCCTTTACTCCAATTCAACTTTTTCTCTATTTTCTGTTTAGTTAATACTTACCCCTTTCTCTCCATTCAGTAGAGTGAAAAACCTATCCTATAAACTCCTTTTCCCATTCATGTTTAATCACTTAAACTTATTATTGGTCCTGCCTTTCTAAGGTCTCTGATATTTGGTCCCACTTCTCCATATCTACTTTAGATGGATTTTATTAGGCCCTTACCATTTTTTGCTTGGGTGACCTCCTCACTCCCATTTCCTCTATCATCTTCCTTCCTAACTCCCTTTTCCCCACATTAGTCCTCAGGAGGCGTTGTTTTTTTGTTTTTAAAATTTAAGTATTAGGCATGCCGTTTTCAAGTAGAAGTCCTTTAGTGGCTTCCTTTTGTCATCAGGATGCAATGCAAGGTCCTTTCATGATTAAGATTTTGTCCTCTCCAGCTTCCTTGTTCTGTCCAGTCTGTTTTACTCTACTGTACCATATCCTCTCCCACCACACACACTATCATTTAGTGGATACGGCAACTTATTTGCTACGGGTGTGTTGGGTCACTTCTTCCATATCTTTACATACTATCCCTTTTCTGCCTACCATGCCTTTATTTTCTTGATCTGTCTGGCAAACTCACGTTTTTCCTTTTAATTTGGATTTGAAGATCATGCATTTCTTTTCCAAGATTTATTTTTATTTATTTTAGAGAGGGAGGGGGAGGGGCAGAGGGAGAAGGGAGAAAGAATCCCAAGCAGATGTCCCTCTGAATGTGGAGCCTAATGTGGGATCCAGGCCCAATCCCACGACCCAGAGGTGGCGATCTGAACCAAAACCAAGAGTCAGGACACTTAACTGACTGAGCCACCCAGGTACCCTGAAGATCATGAGTTTCTAAACTTTTTCCTATGTAAATCTTCTCAAGGCATACTTGTGTGCTTAGAGAATACCTTTTCTGTGGATATCTAACTACTTCTGTCTAGCCTACAGTCCCTGGTACACCACCTGTAGTTATTTACTTCCTTTTTTGAGATCCACTCATTTTATACTTACTTTGCATTTTTATTGGATTGTTAACTCCTGTGGGCAAATAATATTTTATTTTTCTTTGTATTCCCTGCACCTAATTCAGTGCCCCTCACATTTGGTAGATGTTTATTGATTATCATTGAGTTAAGCTGAAATTAATTCAGGGACTGATAACTAGTGATTTAATCTGAAATTACCATTAACTCAAACTAAAATTCCCTAAAATGTAGTTAGACTGATCTGTAACAGTTTTCTGTAGTAAACAATTTTTTTTTGATAGCCAGATGGATGACCTATATCCGACCAAATTTAAGATAGAGACAGTGAGTTGTGTTGATGGTTTATGAGCTGCATTATTAAAACAGGGACATGAAAGAACTTGGTATTGTATGGGGCCCACATGACCAAAGTAAGTGGATTTGCTTTGGAAGCTTGAGGGTCCTTGGATTTCTCAGTGAATATTGTTCCACTTTGAATCTCAGTTTTTTTCAGGTGACTGACCAGTTACTTGTATTGATGAACAGTTGGGCTTTCCTTTTAACATGTTAAGAATGGATTCACTCTTATGGAATAGGGAACCCAAATATGATAGAATTTGTGCTGTTTGGTTCTTAACTACAAATATGTACACCAGAAGATACACGGTTTAGCTTAAAACAGTAACATTCAGAAAGTTCTTGGTCATTTGTATGACAGTGTATTCTGTGCACGTAGAATGCATTCATTTGCTGTGAAGAATCATCTTAAACTATATTTGTGAACAACCCTCTGAAAATAATTAGCACTGTTTTATCTCTTGGTTAGCTTGAGTTTAAGTTTTTCCTTTTTGACCTTGAAGCAGTGGCATTTCTTTCTGGAAGGTCTTAAATTCTTTCAGGCACTTGCCACTGAGCCCTGTAGAAGACTGTTCTTCCAGTATTTTGCTGACTATCTTGTGGTCGTTTCCTAAAACCGTTCTTGGCCTATGATTGTGCACAAATAGCTATTTATGTAACTACTTCACAGATTTTTGTTGTGCTTTCTTGGATCCTTAAGTTTCTTTAGAGTGTTTTTAAAATATAGGATGTTTGAAAGGTTAATACTTAACTTTGTAATTAAGAAGAAAAGCTATCATGGGGTGCCTGGGTGGCTCAGTCGGTTGGGTGGCTGTCTTGGCTCAGGTCATGATCTCAGGGTCCTGGGACTGAGCCTTGTGTCAGGCTCCCTGCTCAGTGGAGAGTCTGCTTTTCCCTCTCCCTCTGCCTTTCCTCTCCTCTCCATCCCCTGCTTGTGCTGTCTCTCTCTCAAATAAATAAAATCTTAAAAAGAAAAAAATAAAAAGGCCATCGTGTAGGTCATCGTCATTTATCTTTTGGAATATACAACTCATAGGGTTATTAGGATTTGGAGATTAGTAAGAGTCACTTTAGTAAAATTCCTCATTTACAATGCTTTAGAAAAGTTATCTGACAAAGTGTTTAGGGCTTCTATGTTTCTTAAATCTAAATCGGAAGACAGGGCCTGGAAATGTTAGCAATGAAATAATGGGTGTGAATGAAAGCTGATGTAAACAGTGGCTTTACCTTAAGAGAAAAGAATGTGTCAGTGGAAGTTTGAATGCTTGGAGTCTAGAAAGGTGAGACCCAAAGGGTAGGAAGGAAAGGCAGTGACATTTATTGGGTGCCTGTTTTCTGTTCATTTCCTTCCCTTCCTTGCTGCACTCTTCTTTCTTTTTTTTTTAAGATTTTATTTATTTATTTGACAGATCACAAGTAGGCAGAGAGGGAGGCAGAGAGAGAGAGAGAGAGAGAGAGAGAGAGAGAGAGGAGGAGGAAGCAGGCTCCCTGCCGAGCAGGGAGCCCAATGCGGGCCTTGATCCCAGGACCATGAGATCATGACCTGAGCCGAAGGCAGAGGCTTTAACCCACTGAGCCACCCAGGAGCCCCGCACTCTTATTTCTGATAATTTGTAGATTCTTTGGGTTTCCTGTGTATAAATCATATCATCTATGACAGAAGACTTTGAACTTTTTCTTATATTTTCATCGTCTTTTACTTTGCTGGCTAAGATATCCAGTACAATCAAATAAAGTTTGAATGATGAGCTTTCTTATTTTGAAAGTGAGCTTCCCTCATTTTGAAGGGAATGCTTCTAAAGTTTCACTGTTAAGATTGCTATTTGCTCTAGGTTTTGGATTAGGTTGAAAAAGTTCTCTTTTTCTCCTTCGCTATAAGGTTTTATTTTTTTTAAGATTTTATTTTTTAAGTAATCTCCTCTGCCCAGGTGAGACTTGAACTCACAACTCTAAGAGCAAGAGTTGCAGGCCTTACTGACTGAGCCAGTCCCTTGCTCTAAGGTTTTAAAATCAGGAATGGATGTTGAATTTTATCACTTTCCTTTCTGTTTCTACTGTTTTACATAATTTTTATTCTTCAATAATAGGTCAATTACATGGATAGAATTTTCTAATGTTAAGCTGTTCTTGTTTCTGGGATAAGTTATGATTATAACTAATCATAATTAGTTATGATGAATTAATTTTTCCATGTTTTATTATTGGTTAACTTTGCTGATATTTTACAAATAAAAAAAAATCTGTGAATGAATTTAGCCTGTGATTGTCCCTTTTCCATAGTAATCATTCAGTTCTGTTTTGGACATGTCAAATTGGAGGCTCTGGCAAATAGTCAATAGCAGTGTCTTACATATTGTTAGAAATTTGGATTTGGAGTACTTAGTAACCTTGGAAATATATATATATATGTGTGTATATATATATATTTTAATAAAACAGTTAAGAAAATACAGTTGGTTGGTGTTGAATAGGAAGAGTACATAGAGTGAGAACAGAAGTGGGGATGGAATATGGCATTTTTGGGGCTGACTGATCATGGTAAAGCCAGTGATCAGCAGTTTATTGGAAAGGCAAGTGTGAGGAAGAGGTGGTTTCAAAGGATGGATAAACTTGGTTATCTGTTTTTAACTGTGATGGATAGAGGTGTGACGTGAGGTTAAGGAAAATGGAAATATCAAGTGTAGTGCTTTTGGAAAAGTATCGTGATGGAAGGGGGACACCAGTGAAGGTGGACACAGGCAGTTTTGAGGGAAGTTTTTATTGATTTATTTTTAAGGATGGATGAGACTTCACATTTCCTAGGTGAAGAGTAGAGAGGGAGAGGATATTTGTATATCTTTGCCAAACAAGACTTCAATGTAATTTTATGTATCCTTATGTAGTTGAGGATTGTATTTGCCCTTCAGAATGTTTCCAAACATGACTTATTTTAATACTCTAATTGGAGAGGGAAATTTATCACCTGGTTAGTTTCTTTCTGGCAAATCAGCCCTCAGATGTTAATGAAAGCCTCAGGGAAAGAGAACATTTAGGTTGGAGAGTGAGTGGTTCAGTTAATATTAGGTCATTTTACCAAACATAAAAGTCACAAAACAACAGTGACTTAAGCAAGATGAAAGCTTACTTGTGATCACACAAATTCTATAGGGCAGTTTCAGTAAGGGAGGCTGAGTAATAGAGTTTTATTTTTAGCAGGAGCATGTGTTTAGCTAAAAAGTGACAGCTATAGGATGGAAGAAAAAGGGAGAAAAGATTGAGAAATCATGTTTGTATCTACACAGTAGGAGACAAACTCTTAAATACAATTCATCTCTTACATGAAAGGTGCTATTTGCATAAATGTTTAAGAAGTCAAAATGCATGTGCTTGTGTCTAGGCTTTCTACTTACTAGCTCTATGACCCTGAGCAAATTACTTAATTTTTCTCTTTGTGCCTTAGGATTTTTCTAGTAAGATGGAGAACAGTGCTTAATAGAGGGTGCCTCATAAATTGGTGTGAGAATTAAATAAGATAATCTAAGTCATTGACTAAACCAGTGTCCTACAGGATTTAAGCCACAACAATTGTTGTCATTTGCCTTTGCTTTTCAAGGACCAAGGGTATGTGGAAGGACAAAACAAAAACAAAACAACCAACAAAGCCTTATATTACGTGTAGGGTATCAAAAAGGGAGTTAAATATTACACATTAAGATGTAATTGAAAAAAGCAATTTCAGATCTCACAAAAACCTGTATATGTAAGACTGGATTTTTCTGGAAACCTTGGAAGGTGCCCAGAGTTAGCCCAACTTCACAGTTTAGGTCCCATTTCTCCTTAAGACTGCCTCACTTCTGACACCACCTGCAATTTCAGGGGTCTCCCACAACCACCCTCAGGTTTGGTAATTTGCTAGCACTCATTGAATTTCTGAAAGCTGTTACACTCACGGAAGTATTATAGATCACAGGGAAAGTATGATAGAGTTTACAATCAGCCAGAGGAGGAAGCACATTGGGTAAAGTCCAAGAAGGTTCCGGATGTGGAGCTTCTAGTGTCCTCTCCTTGTGAAGTCAGGACATTACTCTTCTCCCTTCTCCCCCACTAAGTGTGCCAGTACATATTGCTAACCAGGTAACTTGCTTAAGCTTTGGTATCCAGAATTTTTATTGAGGCTTTGTTCCGTAGGCAAAATTAATGATTGCCTGCATGATTGAACTCAGTCTCAGTGAAACTGTTTGACCCAGAACCCTCACCCTAAGTCATATAGTTGGTGTTTCTAGTGTGGCCAGCCCTGACTCTAGGACTATCAGATGTGGCCAGCCCTACCCTAAAATTGGGTATTGCCAGCACTCACCATAAAGAAGGATGCTTTAGTCAGATACGAAAGATTACCTCCCAGAAATTGAGGATGAAGGCTAGACTTCTCTTTGGACGTGGCCAGACTGTTTAGTACACAGAAAGATACAAGGCACTGATGGAAAGGTAGAGGAAACATATACAAATGCAAGTTCAACATGATTATCTATTGAAAATATCAAAGTTAAAAGAAATCTTAAAAATACATAAGTAAAAGATCAAGTAGGTGAAAATAATCATCCAAAAGAGTTGATTCAGCTGGTGTAATTGCAAATCTAGAAATTTGGCCACTAAAAATTTGAGGAGCCCCTTGAAAGGAGACCAAAATGAAAATAAAAATTTGATATATATGTATATATATAGAGAGAAGGAAACTATCAGAGAGATTAGGATGTTCGATATAATTAATGATTACAATTTACTAAGTACTTTTACTTACCTTGGATACCAGTAGCCAAGTGCTATAGTCAGGGTAGTAGTAACATATGTTTAACCAGAAAGTACTGATTTCGTGGGTTTTTAGTGATTTGATTCAGATTGAAGGGTAAGTTGGGGCAGAGCTGGAAAGAGAATTGTCTCCTGGCTTTTGGATTAAGTACTTTTATCTTAGGTACTTTTTCTCCTCAACTATAAAATGACTCTCCTTAGCACCCAGTTAACAGGAGGTCCAGCTCAATTCCTTGGGACTCTGGAGTTCCTCTTGAGGACGAGACTGGTCTTTCTTTGAACTCCAGTTTATGGTGGGAATGACTGTATTCACTAAACAAATAATTATTTTTGAGGGACAAATGCAAATTTATGGATCTTTAGATTTTCAAAATATTTTTGAATAAGACTGTACAATATTGCAACAGTGTAGGTTCTGCTGAACCATGTTTGGATGCCATAACAATAAAGTGGGCTAAAGTGACTAGGGGCTTTCCTATAGAGTACTACAATTTAGAGGGTTCAATTTTTTTTTATTTTTAAAAAAAAATATGAAAAATTTTGTAATTTGAAAATTGTTTACATATACATGTTGCTCTAAATATACTTCTTTGCTTTTAGAGAAATAATTGATGTTAGCATTTAATTAGTAAAAATAGTAAATGAAAATGGGCTTCCCTGTGTTCATGTCCATTAAGTCTTTTATTTCTAAGGTAATCCTGAAGGCCCCAGCTGCCGTTACAGGCATATGGGCGAAGGAGTCAGGGATGCAAAAGAGAGGGCATAGCTCTCTCCTAGTTCTGCAGGAGGTTGGCCACATTTTAAGAGCATTTGGTACCCTCTAAATCCTTGTAGGTTTGCCCAGAAGCTGTTATGTCATTCAGTGCAGGGATGCTGGGAAGTTTCAAGATGTTGCTGGGTATTGGTCCCTGGTTCCTAAGGACACTGATATTATCACAGATTACTAAATACACACTGTGTGTGTGTGTGTGTGTGTGTGTGTGTCTGGTGAGGAAGAGGATAGGTGGTAAGGGGAGGAAGGAAACTTGAGTTGATAAGGACTTTTCTGTACTCTCAGACTCCTGTGTCATCTCATCCTCTCCTTGCAACAGTCTTGCAAGGTTGGTAGGGATACTCTTCACAAGTGGGAAAAGGAGGCTCAGAGAGGTGATAAACATCTAATGTCACACAGCAAAAAAGTGGCAGGTTCTACCAAAGCCTTGGTTGGTTGATGGCATAGTTTGAGGACATTCATCTATGACAGTGTTTCATGGCATGCTAAAAGGAGTGTGTGTGGAAAAGGGGGCCTGTGACTGAAAAAGGTAAGGCATTGTTATGCTAGGTACCTTCACTGCAGAGCTTCACAGAGCCTTTAAAATACCCATATGCATTGTGAAGCTTTGAAAAGGGACGTAGAATGTGTTGTGGCCCATATTTCTCCCCCACCCTTGGGGTGGGCTCTAGAAAGCCCACAGTTTTTGTGGAGGTTCGCTGGTGGGTGAGGATGCTTCCACAGTGATGCCACAGAGGAGCCATTGCAAACATGGTAGGGCCTTCCATGTGGCGTTCAGTGGTAACGTGGTGCTTGGAACTAGAAAGGGGAAGCGTTGTTTCCGGTGGAGACTCTCCCACTTGTCATCAGGACAGAAACTGCCCTTAAAGGAACCAGTCCTTCCTGTTCGATGTTACTCTTCTTTGGGACTTAGTCCCGGGCCTTCTCCTTTCCTCACTCTGTGTGCATTGTTTGCTCACTGAATGAGGGAGTTGCGAACATTCTCAGGTGGAAGTGACAGAACACCTAACTGGTTCAGCTCCACAGAGTCCGAAATCTGGGGACTGGCATTTGAAGGCCCTGGTAGCAACCTAATAATACCTGCAGCACTTTATGTCTTTCTTTTCTTTCCTGAACCATGGTGGCCATTTATCCCCAGGCCTTTTGCCTGCAAAATGGCTGTCATAGCTTTAGGCATCACAACCACAGCTGAGGACAGGAATAGGTATTTGGGTAGGTTGGTCTTAGTAGCTAACAGGCCCTTTTCTCACATGGCTCTGTCCATTTTTTAATCTCAAAGGGAAAATATTTCCCAGTAGCCCTCCTGTCTCTTTGGTTGAAATAGGGTTATGTGATCACCCCTAGCTGCAGGGCCTTTGAGAAATTCTTGGTTGACATAGAGGCATTATCTCTGGGCTGGGCACAGTGTTTCTG
The DNA here is from genome assembly GCA_002007465.1 of Ailurus styani. Lineage (NCBI taxonomy): Eukaryota > Metazoa > Chordata > Mammalia > Carnivora > Ailuridae > Ailurus > Ailurus styani. The sequence continues at coordinate 354,532 of LNAC01000141.1, read as the reverse complement.
TGTTGGTAAGGAGAGGGAGGGGGGTGGAAGGCTGATGAGCCCTCTTTTGCCTGAGTCTCCTGAACAGAGCAGCCCAGAATTGCTCATGAATTCACTTACAGGCCAACCTTGGCTTGTCCTTGCTTTAGTCTCCTCACCTCTGCGCTGTCTGGAGGCCCCGTGGATTCTCTCTCCCTACCCTCAAGTGCCTCTGTGTTTGCCCTGACTGTCTCTCGTGTTCTTTCCTGTTTCCCTCATCAGCCCCTTCTTACTGCTAGCAATCCAATTTTTCCTTCAAACATTTAACATTTTATTTTTAATATTAGGCTGTAAACTGATATTTTTCTCTGGATGTTCTGTGATTTTTAAACACATGTATGTGTTCCCATAATCACTATAATTGGGTTATGTAACCATGCTTTCATCCCAAAACACTCTCTTGTGTGTTACTCCTTTATAGTTAACCCCTTCCCCATCCATAATTCCTGGCAACCACTGACCTACTCACCATCCTTATATTTTTGTCTTTTTGAGAATGTCATGTAAAAGGAGTAATGTGGACTTGTAACCTTTTGAGATTGGCTTCTTTCACTCACAGAGTATTATCTTTGAAATTCATTCAAGTGTATATGAATAGTTTCTTTTTATTGTGGGTAGTATTCCATAGTGTGGCTAGACCACAGTATAAACAGTGGTTTGTTTATTTACTTATTGAAGGGTACCTGGGTGGTTTCCAGTTTTTGCCTATTATGGGTAAAGTTATAAACATTTCTGTATAGGATTTTCCCTCCAGTTTTTTAGAAATTGTGGTAGAAAACACACAACACTTATTACCATAACGATTTTTAAGTGTACAGTGCATTGGTCTTACATGCACTCGTATTGTTGTGCAACCACCTGCAGAACTCTTCATCTTGCAAAACTGAAACTCTACCCATTGAAACAGTAACTTCCCATTTCCCTTTATCCCCCCATCCTCTGGCAACCACCATTCTACCTTGTATGATTTTGCTTATCCTAAATATCTCAGATAAGTGGAATCATACAGTACTTGTCCTTTTGCGATGGGCTTATGTATAGGTATTTGTGTGAACATACACCTTCACTTTGCCAGGATAAATGTCTGGTACAGTTGCTGAATTTCGTGGTAGTTACATGTTGAATTTCTTAAGAAACTGCTGACCTTTCCCAGAGTGGCTGTACCATTTTCTGTTTTCACCAGCAATGTCGTAGATCCAGCAGAGTTTGAATTGAATTTCTGGAGAGATGATTCTGGTGACTACTGAGATAGATATTTACCCTTAGAGCAGTCATCATTGACTGATGTGGAAAATAGTAACTACCATTCCTTTATTCATTCATGTGGATTGGGGTAGAAGTGGAGAGAAGATTGAGCTCTCGCAAAAGTAGGCTGGGGTAGAAAACCCTGTAAGTGTCCAGTGCGGTTGTGGTGTCCAAACCTGTGTACATACCAGAATTCATCAGAGGAGCTCTTCATAATACACACTCATGGGTTTCATACAGACCTACTGAATTGGAATTTGTACTCTCTTACTTCCCACAACAGTTGGGAATTGTGTTAAGATCTATAGTATTTTCAAAGTATAAAAGTTTTAGAAGCATATCATTTACTATATAATAAATGAAAGTTTTCCCTAGCTCTTCTCTTTTCCACTTATCTCTTTCTTTGACCCTATATTTATATTTTTGTCCCTTCCGCTTACTTAATTCTATTTTTAATTTTCTCTCCCCCATCTGGTTTTCTGTTTTTTTCTCTTTCCCCCTATCTTTTCTTTCCACATCTTCTTTTTTCATGTCTTCTGATAAGTTACTGATTGCTCTTTTCTCTGTCCTCACTGGGTCCTGCAATTTTAACTTTCTTTAGGTTCCTTCTTCTTCCGCTTTGTAAAGTGTTCGGTCTTCAGCATCCAGGGCTCGTACCAAGTTATATTTATCCAATTTGGGCATATAGATCTGAGCCTCTCTCACAGGTCATCCTTACCCTTTAATGGCTGGAGTAGGAAATATCTATCAGGGTTTGGTGGAGGAAACATAAATTTTATGACCTTTTTTTATTCTCTTATAGGGAAGAAGAGGAACGTTTGAGAAATAAAATTCGAGCAGATCACGAGAAGGCCTTGGAAGAAGCAAAAGAAAAATTAAAAAAGTCAAGAGAGGAAATTCGAGCAGAAATTCAGACAGAGAAAAATAAGGTAGTCCAAGAGATGAAGACAAAAGAGAAGAAGCCACTGCCACCAGTCCCTATACCAAATCTAATAGGAATAAATGGTGGAGACCCAGAAGATAATGACATAAGAAAGAAAAGGGAAAAAATTAAAGAGGTAATAAAACCAATTTATGGTATGGACTGGTTATGGTATTTGACTGGATTGAAATATATATGCATTTGTATCATCTACGGTGTCATACTTTGTTCTTGTTTGTTTTGGGGTCACAGTCATAGTTCAGATTCCAATTGGCAATAATCTTTCTTAATATGGATTATAACATAATTTTTGGATATTTGAAATTTTGATAATAATGTTTGGATCATTATCTTCCTCTGTGTTGAGAGAGCTTTTGATATTCAGCATTTTATAAATAATGTAGAATAGATCTGTAAATAATTTATCTTTGAATAAGAAATTTCTGAAGTGTTTAGTTACAAGGGACTCTGCTAGATACTATGCAAATCTCCTCATAAACATGCCTCTGAAAAATTAGCATTATATCTGGTATCTTTTAAAGAATAGGTCATGAAACTCTTCGCCCATACTGCACATATCTTCCAAAGAATCTCAAAAGATTGAAGAATGGGGAACGATTGACCTCAGAATTCTTTAAATGTTTAGTCTCAGAAGTCTTTCAATTTGTTATTCTAGGAATTACTTGGAGATAAAGAGAATGCCATAGTATGTGTGTGTGTGTGGGGGTGCGGAATTTAGTGAATACTATAGTTTTGTTAATTAGAGCTCCTGCTGATTCTTGGTAAAGTACTGCCTGTGAAGAAAAAGATTTTGTTAGGTTGTAACAGCATCAACAATATTTCAAAGGGATTGTTTATCATAAAATAAGACAGTAAGTTTAGTTCAAATAGTTAAATATATATTTGGATATATTCTAGTAATGAATATGAAAGATTTAGCAGGTACTTAAAGCTTGGCCTTATGAATTATTATGAGACCTTGACCTTGATGGAATCAAAATAGAGCTATACTCTGATGTTACCTCAGCTCTGGAGTCTCTTATGTGCTGGCTGCTAAAGGCACTTTCTTTGGACCGTATTGGGGAAACATTGATACATTTTTTTTTTTTTTATATAACTGACCTGCTCGTTTTTAGATGTCATTAGAATTTATTGAAATACTTTCTTATGTACATAATAATTCAAATAGCAGTGTGTGTTTAGGGGATTCCCAAACCACAGCAGCCTCAGTGATTTGCTAGAAGTATTCCCAGAAATCAGCGAAACTGTTGTATGCATGGTTTTGGTTTATTACAGCAGTAGCATGCAGATTAAAATTAGTAATAGAAAAGGTAATAGAAACAGTAATAGAAAATTAATATAAATAAGTAAAAATAGTAATAGAAAAGTAATAGAATATATGACAGAGTCCAGGAGACACCAGATGCAAGTTTCTAGCTGTCCTCTTTCAGTGGAGTGGTATGGACCGTGCTTAACAGTCCCAGCAGTGATGTGAGGTAAGGAAGTATCGCCAGCCAGGGAAGTTCATCTGAGCCTTGGTGTCCAGGGTTTTTATTTGAGGTTCATTACGTAGGCATGGCTGACCTTAGTTCTCCAACACCTCCAAAGGTCAGGCTGATACATGTGACCCAAGGCCTCCACCACAAATCACATTGTAAGCATAAACTGTCAGACGAGGCCCAAGGCTACACTTAAACGAAGATTCTCTAAAAGGCAGGATAATAAGATTTATCTTAAGTGGTTATTTTCCAGGTGTCTGGCACAGGCCAAATCTTTCTTTGGGATGTACAGGGTTTGGGCAACCCAGACCTGGTGAGTTAACCCTTTAGAGCACACCATAATATCCAGTGTTCTTACAAGTCAACATGAAATATATTAAGACCTCCTGTATAGGCTCCTATTAAACATTATGGTCAATGGCTTAGCAGGCAGAGAAAGTTGAAACTTAAGCTTATTAGGGGAAGAGACTCACAAGAGGCAAGGTGACGTGAACTGAGGGATACCTGAAAATTTGAAGAATTAGAGACATTCTTTACTTCTGTAGGAAGGGGTATAAAACGGCGTTGGAAAGGGATTGTTTGAAAATTTTAAAAAGTGCTCTTAACTCCTAGATCTTTAGCTCTCCAGCTTAGGCATCCTAGCTGCTGCTTTCCCTTCTGCAACAGAAGACTAAAGTTTACCTTTTGGAGGGATAAATTAAAGGAGGTCTAGATTTTGGGAATACCAGTTATGGCTCAGGGAAAACACAAAAAAGGCAGTTATGGTGGAGGGAATAAGTGAAAAGTGTTCTGAATTTTGAGACCACTTTCTCCTGCTCAACTCTCAGAATTCTGGCAGCCAGGTTTTTATATTCAATAAGCAGAAGACGGGCGGACTTCTCTCTGGGGAGACTGGCCCAAGAGAAAAAACCTGCCCTGTTCTCAGTGAAACCCCTGGGTTTCACCTGTGCTCCCTAAGATGAGGGAGCTTGACTCAAGTTTGGCTCATTCACTGACAGCATTTAATTATCTTGTAAGTGCTTCCCTCTTATGTAAAGAATAAACCAAAGATCACCAGGTGTTTCAGGAAAGTTTCTCACATTAGAGAACAAAACAGATGGAAGAATTCAGAAATTCAGAGGATACAGAAACAATATGGGGAGGACAAAAAAAAAAAAAGCAAAAAGCACAAAAAACAAAACAAAACAAAAAAAACGAACGTCATTGGAGTGACAAAAAATGTCCATGAGAACAGTAAGTTATGAAAAGGAACATTTATAGAATATGAAGGAACTCTTAGAAATTAAAAAAATATGATAGAATTTTAAAATTCAGTAGAAGAGTTGGAAGATAAAATTGAGCAAATCTCTCAGTAGAACAAAGACATTGAGCAAAGAAGAAAGTAAGGTCAGTCAGGAACATTTAACAAGTAAGTAGATGAGGAAAAATAGAGGAGAAGTCAATTTAAGAAAATTGGCTTAAACTAAAGAGTGTGATTTTACAGGTTGAAAGGACCTACCAGGCATGGAACAACAGTGAGCAAAAAAAATAGAGAAAAAAAAAGGTTCCTACTGAAGTTTTAAAAAAAATAGGCATTCAAAAACAGATCCTAAAATTTACAGAGGGAAAAAAAAAGGTTCTACTCAAAAGATGGGATTGTATATAATGGCACCTCAGATTCTTTAACCATAATATTGGAAACTGGAAGAGAGTGGAGCAGTGCCTTAGAAAGAATTATATATACAGCCAAATTGTGAATCAAATCTGATGGTAAATTTAGTCATTTTCTCAGATTGCCACTGGGAAATATGCTTCAGCACAAAAATAGGAAGAGAAGAGATTTTGGCAACAGGGGATCTGTCACTAGAGAGAGAAAGGAAGGGCATTCTCTGGATTCTGAATAAGGGACTCAGCAGGGTGACTGCTGTGCTTTAGGCCTAGAGAACAGAAGTCAAGGTCAACGCAAATGGGATAGAGAGCTTCAGGAAGGATATCAGGATAAAATGGAACTGATAGTTTATCTGATGTTTTGGATTATACTGAAACAAGTTATGAAGCTCAAGTATAATTTGGAAGTAAATTCAGAATTGTTACATTAAAAACCTAAGTAAACAAAAAAACCCCAAGACCTCAGACAAGTAATTAAAAGCGGGAAAAACAAAAGTTGCATCAGGTAATAAAATACTTACAAGAAAAACATGTTGTTAATTACATCGGGAGAATGTGGGCCAGGGAAAGAGAAGTGGGTAAGTAAGTATATGTTGAGGTAGTGGCATAAAAAAGAGCGAAATTATCTTAACTATAGTGGAATATAGCGCATACCTAGACCTTTTTTTAAAAATCAAGGAATAGTACTATAAACTGTATTTCAGAATACAGAGATAAATAGAAAAAACAAGGGAAGAATGCCTGGGTGGCTTGGCTGGTTAAACAGCTGCCTTTGGCTCAGGTGGTGTCATGATCCCAGTCCCATATAGGGCTCTCTGCTCACCGGGGAGCCTGCTTCCCTCTGTCTGCCTCTCCCTCTGCTTGTGCCCTCCCTCTCTCTCTGCCAAATAAATAAAATACTTTAACAAAAAATTGAGCTTTTTGAGATATGATTTTGTATAAAATAAAATGTACCTATTTTAAGAGTGCTACTTGTTGATGGGTTTTGACAGCTGTATATACCTGTATAACAACTATTATCAAGATGTTTATATCCTCAAAATGTTTTTCTTGTGCCCCTCTCTGGTCAGTTCACCTGATTCCTTGGTCCCAGGCAACCACTGATCTACTTTTAGTCATTATAGATTGTTTGTCTTTTTTTAGAGTTTCAGTCAAATGGAATCATAAAGTACGAAAGTATGTGATATTTTGTTTCTAGGCTTTTGCTTGGCATAATTTTTCTGAGATTAACCTATGTAGATTGCATACAAAGGTCATTTTTTCCTTAGTAGTATTCCATTGTATGGGTGTGCCATATCTTGTTTTTATTTATTCACCTGTTGAGCATTTGTTCAACATTTGTTCCAGTTTTTGGCTGTTATGAATAAAGTTGCTGTGCACATTTGTGTGCAAGTATTTGTGTGGGCACATGTTTTAGTTTTAATTTTGATATTTCAGTCTGTGATCTGTTGCCAGTTAATTTTTTTGTTCATTGTCTGAAGTAAGGGCTGTACTTCAGTTTTTGCCCATGGGGCTTTCTAGTTGTTTCAGCATCATTTGTTGAAAAGATTATCCTTTTCCTATTGAATTACCTTGGCACTTTTGTTCAAAATCAAATGGCAAAGTCAGTGGGTATTGAGCCTCCTTTTGGACTCATACCTATTCCATAACCCTTAATGCCAATAGGACACTGTATTGAATACTTTAACTTATACTAAGCTTTGACGTCAGGTTAAATTCTCCAACTTTGTTCTTTTTAAAAATTGTTTTGGCGTTTCTGGGTCCTTTGCCTTTCTAGAATTAGCTTCTTTATGAAAATAGAAGGTTGTTGGATTTTGATTGGGATTTTATTGACTCTAGATGCATTGGGAAGAATTATTAACAATATTCAGTGTTCTATGAACATGTTTCCACTATTTAGGTTTTCTTTGATTTCTCAGCAGTGTTTTATAGTTCTCAGTATGTAATTCTTGTATATATTCGTTATATTCTGAAATATTTCATGTTTTTGATGCTAATATAAATGGAATTGTTTTTTTAATTTCCATTTCTGTTGCTTATTATTAGCATATAGAAATATATTTGATTTTTCGGGGGCCTGGGTGGCTCAGTGGATTAAAGCCTCTGCCTTCGGCTCAGGTCATGATCTCAGGGTCCTGGGATCGAGGCCCGCATCGGGCTCTCTGCTCAGCGGGGAGCCTGCTTCCTCCTCTCTCTCTGCCTACTTGTAATCTCTCTCTGTCATATAAATAAATAAAATCTTTTTTTAAAAAAAAAAAGAAATATATTTGATTTTAGTTTTCTGAACTTGTTTCCCTGTTACTTTATTGAAGTCATTTTATTCTTGTGGATTTTTCTTTTTTAGATTGCTTAAGATTCTCCTTATACATAGTAATGTCCTCTGTGAATAGAGGTACTTTTCCTTTTTCCTTTTTGATTTTTATGCCTTTTATTTCTTTTTGTTGTATTGTTACACTAGCTAGGACTTGGAGTACATTGTTGAAAATAAATGGTGAGAATGGACATACTTATCTCAACTTTAGGGGTTAAGCATTTAGTCTTTTACCATTAAGTATGATGTTAGCTATAGGTTTTTTGAGGATCCCCTTTTCTAGGTTGTAGACGTTTCCTTGTAGTTTACTGAGAGTTTTTTTGTTTTTGTTTTTGTTTGTTTGTTTTTTATCATGAATGGGTGTTGAATCTTGTCAGGTGCTTTGTCTACCTCTGTAAAAATGATTGATTTTTTTCCTTTTATATTATTCTGAATTACATTGATTGATGTTTGAATGTTACATCAGTCTTCTATTCCTAGGTTAAACTGTACTTGATCATTACGCAGTATCTTCTCTCTGTTGCTGACTTTCGTTAAGGAATTTTGTGTGTGTGTGTGTGTGTGTGTGTTTTTAAAGATTTTATTTATTTATTTGCCAGAGAGAGAGAGAGAGAGCACAAGCAGGGGAGCAGCAGGCAGAGAGAGAAGCAGGCTTCCCGCTGAGCGAGGAGCCTGATGCAGGACTCAATCCCAGAACTTTGGGATCATGATCTGAGCCAAAGGCAGATGCTTCACTGACTGAGCCACCCAGGCATCCCTCGTTAGGGAATTTTGAATCTGTGTTTTTGAGATGCATTGGTTTTCTGTTTCCTTGTAATGTCTTTGTCTGGTTTTGGTGTCTGAATAATGAAGCTGCAAAAAAACAAGTTGAACAATATTTTAATAGTATACTGTTAATCAAATAGATTTTTGGTATACCACAGTCCACTATTAAAAACTGTTATATAATTAAATACTCTGCTTTTGTGTAGCTTGGAGCTCTTTGGGTTGCAAGAAGTGCAGTTCAAGCTAGTTGATAAAAAAAAAATATTAGCTTAGTGGCTCTAAATGAGGGCTTCAAGCTTGGCTTTGCTAAGTCCACATCTTGGATGTTACTGTTAATAACATGCACCTCTGTCCTTTTGTTGTTTAGTTTCTACATGTTGGGAGAGTGTTAGCCCCCATCAGGTCCAAGATGATATATTACGTAGACCTTGAGATTGCAAATTGAGAGAGGGACGAAGGGACTTGATTGCTGCTACTTGAATCATACCTAGTCACTTTGTTTAGGTCAGGAGTCAGCAAAATACAGCCTGCAGGCCAGGTTTTTCTTGTTGTGTAGACTGAGGTTAAACATGGTTATGTGTGTTATCACACTGGTACAAATGTTTATAGAATAATATCCTAATATAGGAGATACAGGAGAATGGATAAGACTGTAGTGATAGATGATCTTGATAGATGAAATAAAAGTCTGTGAGTAATGTAAATTGATGGATTATAATTTTTCCTTTCTCAGATGATGAAACACGCCTGGGATAATTATAGGATATATGGATGGGGACATAATGAACTCAGACCTATTGCACGGAAAGGACACTCCACTAATATATTTGGTAAGTTTACTTTTTTTTTTTTTAAGATTTCATTTATTCACTTGAGAGAGAGAGACAGACTGAGAGAGAGAGAGAGAGCACAAGCAGAGGGAGAGGCAGAGGAAGAGGGAGAAGCAGACACCCCGCTGAGCTGGGAGACTGACATGGGGCTCGATCCCAGGACTCTGGGATCATGACCTGAGCCGAAGGCAGACGCTTAACCCCTGAGCCACCCAAGTGTCCCCTTCTAATTATATATCCACTACTGTATCCATTTTCTACCTCCATCTTTAAAATAGAATCTAACTTTTTAAGTAACTTTATAAAACCTGTGTATGTCTGTGTAACAATAATTTGAATTATAATAAATACATAACATGTACTTTTTTTTGTAAGTTTCAGTCAAGATTTAGTGATATTTACTTTGGAATATACAGATGATGTGGTAGATTTTATATATATATGCATGCAGATGCTATAGTCATTTATCTGAGTATTTTGAAGCTTTTTCTGCCATTCTTTTTCTTTAGTATCAGGGAAATTTGGTACCTATTTGTAATTTTTCTTCAACATAGTTCTGATACTCCTTGTATTATAGAGGAAGAGGGGTTGCAAAAGAAAGCAGCAGTCCTATGTATATATAAAAAAGTCACATGCCCAGGGTGATTTGGTTGGTAGGGTGAGTGGGTTATGTTGTACATTCATAGTTCCATGGGAAAGATTGATGTGTGTGTGGATGGAGGTCTGGGGAGGAGCTGCGTTCAACATTAGTTCGCTCTAACTTTCTACCTCTCTTGAGTTCACTCTACTTGTTAAATTTCTTAGTTTAAAGAAGTAAGTTAATTTACTTAACAAATTTTACTTAACCCAAAGACAAATCTTTGTGTTTTTTTTTAATTATTATTATTTGCCCCAGGGGTACAGGTCTGTGAATCATCAGGCTTACACCTTTCACAGCATTCACCAAAGCACAGACCCTCCCCAGTGTCCACAACCCATCCACCCTGTCCCTACCCTCCCACCCCCCAGTAACCCTCAGTTTGTTTTGTGAGATTAGGAGTCTCTTGGGGTTTGTCTCCTTCCCCATCCCGTCTTGTTTCACTATTCTTCCCTTCCTACCCACCACAACCCCCCACCCTGCCCCTCAAGTTCCTCATATCAGAGAGATCATGTGATAATTGAACCCAAAGACAAATCTTGACAATTATCAAGCTGTTCTTTATTGACTTCACCTCTTTCCCGCCATTCTCAGTTTTTCTTGATGTGATGGGTATATTCTAAGTAATGATAGGTGAAGGCAAGAAAGTACTAATGGGGTAGGAAGGCACACATACTAGTTACATGCAATGTAGTTATCTTTACTAATTATAATGTGCCACCACAGTAATATAAATAACATTTTTCTTTGTGCTATTTGGAAGAATTTTTCTAATACTATGATTTCTCTTATAATTTGTTTATTGCTTGGTTATTTTTTTTAAAAAATAAAACAACTGAAAAGATAATTTCTCCCAGGTTTGAGAGGTGTTGGGATGGAGGGATAGTGGAAAATTTTCCCTTAGGTAATCAGAGACACTAGAGATCTTTTAATATCGTATTTAAGTTAGCATCTATCACTTAATGAAATAAAGCAGGTTTCCTCAGCAGAGGTTACAGACAGAAAAGTTTCCATTGCTTTGTGGATGCCCCATTGTGAGACATTAGTGCAGGAAAAGACATTATATTTAACGGTTAATTAAAATTAGATCCTCTCTTCAAGTAAGTATTTCTTTATATTAAACTCTGGTAAATTGTGAGTCTTTTAAAGGATTGGAGTGTAAATGTGTACTGAAAATAAGAGTGGATGTTAATTTTCTACTTGTTTTCTTAAACCTTATTTCTCAACATCTACTGTACTAACATTTATCAAAGAGATACAGGTCTTAGGCAAGGTAATAGGTAAGTAACATATATTATTTCATTTAATCATTGCAGTGATTGTGTAAGGAAGGATTGTTTGCTGAATTTAAATTCAGAATATAAATTGAGTTTTCAGGTAACTAAAAATTCCATTCCTTGTAAATCAATATAAGTCTTTTAACGTGCAAAAGGGATATTTCTTTCTTAACTGAGCATTTTGTTAATATCCTAATGGAGAAGTTTTGACTTAATTTTTTTTTTCTTTTTAAAAACAATAGTTTTTTTTTAATGAAAGGTAGTTTTAGTTTATGGTAATTTTGTCAGACTTCTTCAGATGTAAACTTTGTGGATCACTCTTTGGTGAGGATGGTAAATGATTGGGGCATGGCAGGTTCAAATTACTGTCAGGTGAGTTCTTGCCAGTTGGTTATTAGAGCGCTTATGCTGATTTAGTGGGTAAACTGAGAGTTGTCTGTGAGATCCTAAAAGTTAAAGGAAGTTAGAGTTGGAAAGGGAGACTTTACAAAATGAGCCCTTTCATTCTGAGTTAACTAGGTACAGAGGCAAGGTTTTGCCAGTGGTCCTCCATTTCAGAAGGATCATCATGTAAATGAAAGGCATTAAGTACATTTCAATAAAAAGTTTTATCTTCTTTGCTACCAGTCTGGCAAGAGATCAGTCACCTTAGGGATTCTGCAATTTGGTTTGTGAATAAGACTGTTTATTTTCCTTTAGAACAATAGTCATATGCACATTAATAGAAACCTCGATAGTATTTATATAGTTCATACTGCTGTGGATTGAATTGTGTCCCCCATAAATTTATATGTTGAAGCTCTAACCATATATACTAAGTATATATACTAAGTCAGTATATATGGAGATAGAGCCTTTAGGAGTTAATAAAGTTAAATGAGGTCGTAAGTATGGGGCCCTAATCTGATTGATAAGGCTGGAGTCCTTAAGAGAAGAAGAGGAGACACCAGAGCTTGCTCTCCCCATGCACATGCACCAAGGAAAGGTCATATGAGGATATAGTAGGAATATGGATGTCTACAAGCCTTCACCAAAATCTGGAATCTTGATTTGGACTTTTACAGCCTTTAGAACTATGAGGAAATAAATTTCTGTTGTTTAAGTCTCCTAGTCTATTATATTTCATTATGGCAGCTCAAACAGAGTAATAAATGTACTATTTACTGAGGGTTGGTTTTAGAGATTTATGTGAATGAATTTATTTTGCATTTGAAACAACCCTAAGAGGCAGGCGCTGTGGTTACTATTTCCATTTTACAGATGAAGAAATTGAAGCACAGTTAGGGTTAACTAACTTGCCCAGTGTCACCCAGTTAGTATATAATGTAGCCAAGATTTGAATCCCAGCAGTCTAGTGCCAAGGTCCCTTTTTCTAATCACCATTCCACATTGTTGCAGTAGACTCTAAAGACAGAAAAACATAAATAGCAGAACACAGGAAAAAAAAAAAACCACCGTGAGAAGAGAGTTCTTGTGAAATGGTAGAAAAAATGAAAATGCAAGCTGTAGAGTTTTCAGTAATCAAAATTAGGTGCTTGTATCTTTTATTAAAATTTTTGAGTGGTTATAGTTTTTTCATACCACATAAGCTAAGTAGGGATGGATCCTTTATTTTGTTTTATATTTTTAGATACACAGTTTATTAAAGGATTAATAAAGTTCAAGACTTTGTTTCCCACTTACTCTGTTCTTTTTTGTATCTCATATTCTTGCTAGGAGTATGATTTGGAAGTTAAAATCTTTTTTTTTTTTTTAACTTTTCGTTTTTTAAATAGAAGAAGTCTAAACAAAGGGTAATAGTTCTGAGTGTCTCATTTGGCATCCCAAATTCAATTTGCCTTTACAGAATCAGAATCTTAGAGTTGAAAGGAACCTTAAAAGTCTGGCCTCGTTACTACAGAACATAGAGACTGGTATTGAACATATAGGAACATAGAGGCGAGTATTGAAACTTGCAGTATTTGAGATTATATGGAAAACAACTTAAAATGTATCCTTTTCTATTTTATTAGCTTTAATTATGAAAAAAATTCTTCTATATGGTGACTGAAAGCAGTCATCTGACTTCTAATAGTCCTTGGCATTATATGATTCTTGATGTGCAGGTAACAGAAAGGCCATTTCAAAATGGCTTAAAGTAAAAGAAATTTAATCAGCTCAGTGAAGTCCCAGCATAGATTGGAGTCCAGATAAGCTTTTTCTTTATGTCTTTCCTCTGTTTTCCTGTGTTTGTTGGTATCTTCAGACTGGCTTCTTAGCAGGATGGCTGCCTCAGCTCAAAGTTTTGTATGTTCATATTACCACATCTGTAGAAAAAAACATGTAGAGAAGGGAGCACTTGGGTTTCTTAGAAACTTCATCAAAAGATTCATTGTTTCTTATCTCTAATTGGCTTTTGTGCCCATCCTGGAACCAAATGCGATTCCCAGAAGGATGGCATATATTCCTTTGGTTTTACCCAGTTGAGGCAAACTCCTGAAGCTAGCGAGTGAAAAGAAGGAAATGTTGCTGGATGTAAATTAGCACTGGTATTAATTGTTCCAACAGTGATTCATGGAATGAATTCTTTTTACTTAGACATTCTGGAGAATAAAAGGAGTTTTATTATGGATAGATCTTTTTGTATTTAAGAGAAAGAATTTTGATTTGGAAAAGAGTGTTAACTAACTTTACAGTGCTTTTTGAAGTATGCTTTTATTTTCTGTATGTGTGTCTATATGTTTGTGTGTGTATAAATTCTTTTTGCTATTTCCAACTTAACTGGGTTATGACTTATAATATTTTGTCAAGGATTTTTGCATTTGTATTTTGCATTCATATTCTGTATTTTTCTTGCATTATCTTTGTCTTGTTTTGGTATGAGGGTAATGTTGGCCTCATAAAATGAATTTGGAAGTGTTCTCTGCTCTTCATATTTCTGGAAGAGATTGTTTTAACATTGATTTTATTTTCTTCTTTAGTGTGGGTAAAATTCACCAGTGAAGCCATTGACATCTGGAGATTTTTTTTTTCTGGGAGGTTTTTAAATTGCAAATTCAGTTTCTTCAGCAGTAAGGACCAGTCAGTTTATCTACAGTTGGCTCTTGAACAATATGGTTTTGAACTGCATGAGTCCACTTATATGTGGGTTTTTTTGATAAATGTGTTATAGTAGTGTGAGTGTATTTTCTTTTAGGATTTTCTCCCCAAAATTTTATTTAAATTCTGGTTAGCTAACATACAGTGCAATATTGGTTTCATGAGTAGAATCCAGTGATTCCTCACTTAAATAAACACCCAGTGCTTATCACAAGTGCCATCCTTAAATACCCATCATCCATCTAGCCCATGCCCCACCCACCTCCCTTCATCAAACCTCAGATTGTTCTCTATCATTAAGAGGTTTTTTTTTTTTTTTTTTTTTTT
>LNAC01000141.1:275528-339961 GCA_002007465.1 Ailurus styani | reverse complement strand
TTCCCCCCCCCCCCCACTTCCCTCCAGCAACCCTCAGTTGGTTTCCTATGATAAAGAGTCTCTTATGGTTTGTCTCCCTCTCTGGCTTTGTCTTATTTCATTTCCTTTAACTTATTTAAAAATAGACATCATAAATTAATTTTTCAGGATTTTGTCTACTCAGGTAAGAAGTACAAATAGACCATGTTCTACTTTTCTGACTTTCTCATACAGTGGAATTTTGCTGACCTTTTTACTTTTCTTTTTGATCATTTTATGTTGACATATATGATCCATATCTATCCAATAATAAATCTCAGATCTGCTAAAAATAAACTTGAAAAATTTTTTGAAAATGAATAGAAAAATAGAAAAATAATTTGAATATGACATTATTATAATACAGGAAATACAGCAAATTCCTACATCTCAACATAAGCCAGGAAATTAACTCTAATTTATAACTTGGCAGAGTGCCTTTTTTATATTAAGGTAGTATGTAAATAGAATAAAGAACATTTTGCATGCATTCTGTTTTCTAGTACAGGAAACCAAATGAGGGTTACATGCCATCCTAACAAAGTGTTCTTCTCGCCTATTGATTTATTAATATAATAAATGTGAAGCTTTATCATTTTATTTTCTCAGAACAAGGCTATTTATATTAAATATTCACAAGTTAAAAAAATCCTGATGATTTATTATGTTTACTTGATGTTAACCTCTAATATATGGCATTTCTATTACAGGATTGTTTCATTTTTTAAATGGTTATCAAAGTGATATCCTTTCCTTAGTAAGATAATAGCATAATTTGTGTGGATAACTGCATCTGAAATCTGTCAGATAAAATAGAGAAATGGTTATGTGGAGTTTAATACATGTTTTACAGATAATAAAAAAAAAGTAAAAGCAAGAACAACAGAATCTTTCTTTTTTTTTTTTTTTTTTTAANNNNTTATTTATTTATTTCACAGAGGGAGAGAGATCACAAGGGNNNNAATTTTATTTTTATTATTTGCCCAAGGGGTACAGGTCTGTGAATCATCAGGCTTACATCTTTCACAGCATTCACCAAAGCACAAACCCTCCCCAATGTCCATAACCCATCCACCCAAAATAATGAAACAAGATGGGATGGGGAAGGAGACAAATCATTAAGAGTTTTTATTGTTATGGGCACCTGGGTGGCTCAGTGGGTTAAAGCCTCTGCCTTCGGCTCAGGTCATGATCTCAGGGTCCTGGGATCGAGGCCTGCATCTGGCTCTCTGCTTGGCGGGGAGCCTGCTTCCTCCTCTCTCTCTGCCTGCCTCTCTGCCTACTTGTAATCTCTCTCTCGCTCTGTGTCAAATAAATAAAATCTTTAAAAAAATGTTTTTATTGTTAAATTTTATTTATTTGAGAGAGAGACAGTGAGAGAACATGAGTAGGGGAGAGAGGGAGAAGCAGGCTCTCCGCCGAGCAGGGAGCCCTACAAATGGGACTTGATACCAGGACCCTGGGATCATGACACGACCTGAGCTAAAGGTAGCTGTTTATTGTTTGGTGCAGCTGTAGTGATAATCCCTTTTAATTCCTAATATTAGTAATTCAAGTTTATTCTTTTTCTTTGTCCTGTTAGAAGCTTGGTTTCATTGATCTTTTTAAATAATTTATCATGGTTCACTTTATTTTTTATTCAAGTAATATTAACATAGAGTATTATACTAGTTTCAAGTGTACTATATAATGATACAGAAATTCCATACATTACTCAGTGCTCATCACGATAAGGGTACTCTTAATCCTCTTCACCTATTTCACCCACACCCCCACCCACCTCCCCTCTGGCAAACATCAGTTTATTCTCTATAGTTAAAAGTTTGTTTCTTGGTTTACCTCTTTTTTTCTTCCCCCCATGTTCATTTGTTCTGTTTCTTAATTTCCACATAGGAGTGAAATCATATTTGTCTTTGTATTTGTCTTTCTCTGGCTGACTTATTTTGCTTAGCATTATATCATCTAGAGCCATCCATATTGTTGCAAATGGCAAGATTTTATTCTTTTTTTTATGGCTGAGTAATATTCTATTGTATATGTATACCACATCTTTTTTTATCCATTTATCTGTCAGTGGATAGTTGGGTTGCTTCCCTGTCTTGGCTGTTATCAACAATGCTGCAATAAACATAGGGGTGCTTTTATCTTTTCAAATTTGTTTCTGAACACCTGTGAACCCAACCAGAGATCTAAGAAAAGAATTGCTGCAATTCTGCAAATAGCAAAGTGACCACTTTCGCAAGGTAGGAGGTTCAGACAAGTGAATCCGAGGTAATGTATGGGAAGATAAACCACAGGGGGAGGGATCTCTGTAAGCCAGCTATGGAAAGTGATATAACAGTGCAGTGAAAAAGCAGAACTTGCGCAAGTTTGCTCCGGTGAGGGACATTCCTGCCTGAAAGGCTCTCGGGTGGTGAAGCAGGGCGGAATCCTAGGTGGGACAGTGGGCTCTCAGGATCCCTGGGGTTACAGAAAGACTAGGGTCGCTCAAGTGTGGCAGAGTTCCAGGTGTCTGAGTGGGGAAGCTGGGTGCAACCAGTGAGCCCAGGAGTGGCCTTTCAGCTAGGTGTTGCTGTAAAGCGTGAACCCCTGCACAGTTGGGTGACTGCTCTCAGAGCAAGGGCCCAGCAAATGGCAGAACCATGGCAAGATGATCCCCTTCCCTCCCCTGGGAAGAGTGGCACAGGTGCACACTGCAGGAGCCTACAAGGTTTGGAGACGTGAATGGGGCTTGCGTGACTGAGATAGAAATGCTTGTTCACAGGCTGGGTGAGCACAAAGTGCAGATGGAGACGATGAAGATAGAGGAGTGATTGATTGTTTTTCCCTGAGAGCGCCTGAAGAGTGGGGCCCTGAGCTTTCAGCACTGGGGCTGGAGATTGGGAGGCCACCATTTTCATTCTCATCTATAGCATTTTGGAAACCCTTCAGGGAACAAAAGCCACATAGAGCAATCCTGAGCACTTTCCTTAGCCAGGCCCCCTGGCAAGGCTTCTGCAGTTCTGTCTGGGGCAAAGAAACCTGAGAATTAGTGCAACAGGCCCCTCCCCTAGAAGATCAGCAAGAGCGTCTAGCCAAGACCCAGTTCACCAGTCACCCAGAGCTGTAAAATCCAGTGCTAGGGGAAAATAGTATTTATAATTCATGTTTTTTTTCCCCCATGATTCTTTAGCTTTCAATTTTAATTTTTTTCTCTTTACTTTTTCAACAAATTTCTTATTTTATCAACTTTTTAAAAATCTTTTAAAATTTTCATCTTTACATTACATTCTATCCTTTCATTGTATTTAATTATATATATATATACACACACATATATTTATATATATATTTCTTTACAATTTTGGGATGCAGTTTCTTCTAACAAACAGACCAAAATATACCTAGAATCTAGTGTATTTCTCTGTTCTTGGCACCTGTCTGATCATATTTTCTCTTTCTTTTCCTCCTCCTCTAAAATTTTCATCTTTACAGTTAACATTCTACCCTTTCAATGTATTTAATTTTATTTTTGTATCTATATGTTTCTCTTTCTTTACAGTTTGGGATGTAGTTTGTTCTAACAAACAGACCAGAATACACTCAGGATATAGTGTATTGCTCTGTTCTGTTCATTTCTCTGTTTATAGTCCTTTTTTTTTTTTTTTTTTTGGCTTTTAACTTCCATTTTTACGGTTACATTCTGTCCTTTCATTGTATTTAATTGTAATTTTGTACATATATAAGTTTTTCTTTCTGTGCAAACTTTGGGGATCTACTCTTCTAACAAACAGGCTAAAATATACACAGGATACAGTGTATTGCTCTGTTCTGTTCACATGTTCACATTTACTCTCTTTTTTAAATTTTTATTGTCATCCCTCCCCCCCTCCCATTTTGGGTCTTTTCTTATGTTTAGTGTATATGTCTCTGGGATTGTTGATGCCCTTTTAGTATTTTATTCTCTCTGTTCATCTTTTCCTCTCTGGACAGAATGATGAGATGAAATAACTCACCTCAGAAAAGAGAGTAAGAGGCAGTACTGACTGCCAGGGAGCTAATCAGTATGGATATAAGTAAGATGTCAGAACTAGAGTTCAAAAAAACCATTATAAAGATACTTCAAGCTGGGCTTGAAGAAAGCATATAAGACACTAGAGAATCCCTTTCTGGAGAAATAAAAGAACTAAAATCTAATTAAGTCACAATAAAAAAGGCTATTAATGATATGCAATATGGAGGCTCTAACTGCTAGGATAAATGAGTCAGAGGAGAGAATTAGAGCTATAGAAGACAAAATGAGGGCGCCTGGGTGGCTCAGTGGGTTAAAGCCTCTGCCTTCGGCTCAGGTCATGATCTCAGGGTTCTGGGATCGAGGCCTGCATTGGCCTTGCTCGGCGGGAAGCCTGCTTCCTCCTCTCTCTCTGCCTGCCTCTCTGCCTACTTGTGATCTCTCTCTCTGTCAAATAAATAAAATCTTTAAAAAAAAAAAAGTAGACAAAATGATGGAGAAGAAGCTGAGAAGAGAGATAAACAACTACTGGACCATAAGGGGAGAATTTGAGACATAAGTGATGTCATGAAGCAAAACAACATTAGAATAAATGGGATCCCAGAAGAACAGGAAAGAGAGAGACAGAGAGGGAGGCAGAAAGTATATTGGAGCAAATTAGAGTAGAGAACTTCCCTCATCTGGGGAAGGAAACAGGCATTCAAGTCCAAGAGGCACAGAGAACTCCCTTCAAAATCAATAAAAATAAGTCAACACCTCGACATATAATGATGAAACTTGCAAATCTCAGAGACAAAATCCTGAAAGCAGCTCGAGACAAGAGGTCCATACCTTACAAGCGTAGACGCATTAGACTGGCAGCAGACCTGTCACAGAGACCTGGTAGGCCAGAAAGGCATGATATATTCAGGGTTTTAAATGAGAAAAAATATGCAGCCAAGAGTATTTAATAAGCCAGCTAGGATGTCATTCAAAATAGAATGTGTGATAAAAAGCTTCCAGGGCAAACAGAAACTAAAAGAATGTGTGATCACTAAACGAGCCCTGAAAGAAATATCAGAGGGGATCCTTTAAGCAAAGAGAGGGACCAAAAAGGAACATAGACCAGAAAAGAAACAGAGATAATCTACAGAAACAGTGACTTTACAGGTAATACAGTGGCACTGAATTCCTATCTTTCAGTAGTTACTCTGAATGTAAATGGGCTACAAGCCCCAATCAAAAGACACAGGGTATCAGATTGAATAAAAAAGGAAGACCCATCGATATGCTATCTGCAAGAGACTCATTTTAGACCCAAAGACACCTCCAGATTGAAAGTGAGGGGGTGGAAAACCATTTATCATGCTAATCGACATCAAAAGAAAGCTGGGGTAGCAATCCTTGTATCAGACAAATGAGATTTTAAACCAAAGACTGTAATAAAAGATGAGGAAGGACACTATATCATAATTAAAGGATCTATCCAACAAAAAGATGTAATAATTGTAAATATTTATACCCCTAACATGGGAGCAGCCAATTTTATAAGCCTATTAATAACAAAATTAAACTCATTGATAATAACAAAATAATAGTAGGGGACTTTAACACCCCCCCCGCCCCCACTGCAGTGGATAGATCATATAATCAGAAGATCAACAAGGAAACAAGGGCTTTGAATGACACACTGGAGCAGATCAACTTAACAGATGTATTCAGAGCATTCCGTCCTAAAGCAACAGAATACACATTCTTCTTGAGTGCTCATGGAACATTCTCCAGAATAGATCACATCCTGGGTCAACAAATCAGGTCTCAACTGGTACTAAAAGATTGGGATCATTCCTTGCATATTTTCAGATCACAGTGCTTTGAAACTTGAACTCAGTCACAAGAGGAAATTTGGAAAGAACTCAAATACACGGAAGCTAAAGAGCATCCTACAAAAGAATGAATGGGTCAACCAGGAAATTAAAGAAGAACTCAAAAAATTCATGAAAACAAGTGAAAATGAAAAAACACAACTGTTCAAAACCTTTGGGATGCAGCAAAGGTGGTCCTAAGAGGGAAGTATATAGCACTACAAGCCTTTCTCAGGAAACAAGAAAGGTCTCAAATAGATAAGCTAACCTTACACCTAAAGGAGCTGGAGAAAGAAGAGCAAACAAAGCCTAAACCTAGCAGGAGAAGAGAAATAATAAGATTAGAACAGAAATCAATAAAATAGAAACCAAAAGAACAGTAGAACAGATCAACAAAACCAGGAAGGAGTTGGTTCTTTGAAAGAATTAATAAGATTGATAAACCCCTGGCCAGACTTATCAAGAAGAAAAGAGAAAGGACCTAAATTAATAAAATCGTGAATGACAGAGGAGAGATCATAACCAACACTGAAGAAATAGAATTATAAGCATATATTATGACCAACTATATGCCAACCAATTAAGTAATCTGGAA
Organism: Ailurus styani; assembly: GCA_002007465.1. Taxonomy (NCBI): domain Eukaryota; kingdom Metazoa; phylum Chordata; class Mammalia; order Carnivora; family Ailuridae; genus Ailurus; species Ailurus styani. Next base: position 333,513 of record LNAC01000141.1, on the reverse strand, counting down.
GAAACGGATACATTCCTAGAGATGTATAAACTACCAAAACTGAAACAAGAAGAAATAGAAAACCTGAACAGACCCACAACTTGCAAGGAAATTGAAGCAGTAATCAAAAAATCTCCCAAAAAAGGAGTCCAGGGCTGGATGGCTTCCCAGGGGAATGCTACCAAACATTTCAAGAAGAATTAATAAATTCTTCTGAAGCTCTTTCAAAGACTAGAAACAGATGGAAAACTTCCAAATTCATTCTCTGAGGCCAGCATTATCTTGATCCCAACACTAGACAAAGACCCCACCAAAAAAGAGAATTACAAACCAATATCCCTGATGAACGTGAATGCAAAAATTCTCACCAAGATACTACCCAATAGGATCCAGCAGTACATTAAAAGAATTATTCACCACGACCAGGGCTGCAAGGGTGGTTCAACATCCACAAATCAATCAGTGTGATACGCTACATAAATAAAAGAAAGGACAAGAACCACATGATTCAATAAATGCAGAAAAATCATTTGACAACATACAGCATCTGTTCTTGATCAAAACTCTTCACAGTGTAGGGATAGAGGGAACATACCTCAATATCATAAAAGCCATCTATGAAAAGTCCACAGTGACTAACATTCTCAATGGGGAAAAATTAAGAGCTTTTCCCCTAAGGTCAGGAACATAGCAGGGATGTCCACTGCTAGCACTGTTGTTCAATATAGTATTAGAAGTCCTAGCCTCCATAGTCAGACAAGAAAAAGAAATAAAAGGCATCCAAATCAGCAAAGAAGTCAAACTCTCACTCTTTGCAGATGACATGATGCTCTATGTGGAAAACCCAAAAGGCTCCATGCCAAAATTGCTAGAACTCATACAGGAATTCAGCAAATGACAGGATATAAGATCAATGCACAGAAATCTGTTGCATTTCTATATGCCAACAATGAGAAGAAATGGAAATTAAGGAGTTGATTCCACTTATAATTGCACCAAAAAGCATAAGATACCTAGGAATAAACGTAACCAAAGAGGCAGAGGATCTGTACTCAGAAAAATTTAGGACTCTCATGAAAGAAATTGAGGAAGACACAAAGAAGTGGTAAAACATTCCATGCTTATGGATTCCAAGAACAAATATTGTTAAAATGTGTATGCTATGCAAAGCAATCTATACATTCAGTGCAATCCCTATCAAAATACCATTAACTTTTTTCACAGAGTTGGAACAAATAATCTTAAAATTGTATTTAATCCAAAAGACCCTGAATAACCGGTGACATACTGGACCAGATGAACTTAACACATATATTGAATATTGAAAAAGAAAACCAAAGCTGGTGGCATCACAGTGCTAGACTTCAAGCTCTATTATAAAGCTGTAATCATCAAGACAGTATGGTACTGGCACAAAAACACAGACATAGATCAGTGGAACAGTACAGACGGAAATAGACCGTCAACTTTATGGCCAACTAATCTTTGACAAAACAGGATGGAATATCCAGTGGAGAAAAGAGTCTCTTCAACAAACGACTTTGGGAAAATTGGACAGCCACATGCAGAAGAATGAAGCTGGACCACTGTCTTACACCATGCACAAAGATAAACTCAAAGTGGAAGAAAGACCTAAATGTGAGATAGAAATCCATCAAAATCCTCAAGTAGAACACAGGCAGCAACTTCTTTGATCTTGGCCACAGCAGCTTCTTGCTAGAAACTTCTCCAAAGGCAGGGGAAACAAAAGCAAAAGTGAACTATTGGAACTTCATCAAGATCAAGCAAAGGAAACAGTCAAGAATACTAAAAGGCACCCTACAGAATGGGAGAAGGTATTTGCAGATGACATATCTGATAAAGGACTAGTACCCAAAATCTATGAAGAACTTATCAGACTCAACACCCAAAGAACAAATAATCCAATCAAGAAATGGGCAGAAGACATCAAGAGACATTTCTCCAAAGAAGACATCCAAAGGGCCAACAGATACATGAAAAAATGCTCAACATCACTTAGCATCAGGGAAATACAAATCAAAACCACAATGAGATACCACCTCGCACTGGTCAGAATGGGTAAAATTAACCAGTCAGGAAACGACAGATATTGGCGAGGATGTGGAGAAAGGGGAACCCTCCTACACTGTTGGTGGGAATGCAAGTTGGTGCATCCACTCTGAAAAACAGTATGGTGGTTCCTCAAAAAGTTGAAAATAGAGCCACCCTATGACCCAGCCATTGCACTACTGGTATTTACCCCAGAGATACAAATGTAGTCATCTGAGGCACCTGCACCCCAGTGTTCACAGCAGCAGGGTCCACAGTAGCTCAACTGTGGAAAGACCCCAGATGTCCCATCAGCAGATGAGTGGATAAAGAAGATGTCATACATATATACAACAGAATACTACATAGCCATTAAAAAGATGAAATCTTGTCATTTGCAGTGACGTGGATGGAACTAGAGGGTATTATACTAAGCAAAATAAGTCAATCAGAGAAAGACAATTCTCATATGATCTCTCGGAATTTAAGAATCACTACAGAGGATCATGGAGGAAGAGAAGGAAGAATAAAAGAAGGCAAAATCAGAGAGGGAGACAAATCATAAGACACTCTTAATCATAGGAAACAAACAGGGTTGCTATAGGGGATGGGGTGGGGGGATGGGATAACTGGGTGATGGATATTTAGGAGCACACGCTTTATAATGAGCACTGGGTATTATATAAGACTGATGAATCACTGACCTCTGGGTCCGAAACCAATAATGCAGTATATGTTAATTAATTGAATTTAAATAAAAAATAAATTTAAACAAATGTGATGTATATATACAAGGGAATATCAAGCAACCATAAAAAAGAATGAAATCTTGCCATTTGAAATGATGTGGTTGGATCTGGAGAGTATTACGCTAAGCGAAATAAGTCAGTCAGAGAAAGACAAGTACCATATGATCATGAAGTGCCATAATCCAGAAATTAAGAAACAGAGCAAAGGAACGTGGGGGAAGAAAAAAAGGTAAACCAAGAAACAAAATCTTAACTATAGAGAATAAACTTACGGTTAACCAGAGGGGAGGTTGTTGGTGGGAAGGGTGAAATAGGTGATGGGGATTAAGGAGGGCATTTGCTAGGATGAGCACTGGGTATTGTATGTAAGTGTTGGATCACTATATTGTACACCTGAAACTAATAGTGCACTGTATGTTCACTAACTGGAATTTAATTCAAAAAAATATAAGCATATGGGAAAAGCCATGTATTTTTCCACTTGGGGAAAAAAAAGTATTTTCTCTTAGTAAGTTGTTTAATTTTCAAACGTTTAGAGATTTTCCTTTTATCTTTCTGATACTGAAATTTAGTTTACTTCTATTATGGTCAGAGAGTGTACTATATTTCAGTTTTTTTTTTTTTTTAAGATTTTATTTATTTATTTGACAGAGAGTGAGAGAGAGCAAGAGAGCACAAGGAGGGGGAGCGGCAAGGGAGAAGCAGACTCCCTGCTGAGCAAGGAGCCTGATGTGGGGCTCAGTCCCAGGACCCTGGGATCATGACCTGAGCCGAAGGCAGATGCTTACCGACTGAGTCATCTGGGCACCCCTATATTTCACTCCTTTAAATTGTTTAAGATTTACTTTATGATCCAGACTATGGTCTATCTTGGTGAATGTTCCATTTGTGCTTAAAAAGAGACTGTACAAGTGTCGTCTGATGATACTGGGTAGAATGTTCTATTGATGTTAGGTCCCACCGGTTATTAGTGGAGTTGTTCAGGCTTCCTCTGTGCTTGCTAAATTTCTGTCCAGTAGTTCTTTTTTTTTTTTTTTTTTAAAGATTTTATTTATTTATTTGACACAGAGAGAGAGATTACAAGTAGGCAGAAAGGCAGGCAGAGAGACAGGGAGAGGAGGAAGCAGGCTCCCCGCTGAGCAGAGAGCCAGATGTGGGCCTCGATCCCAGGACCCTGGGATCATGACCTGAGCCGAAGGCAGTGGCTTTAACCCACTGAGCCACCCAGGCGCCCTCTGTCCAGTAGTTCTTTCACTTCCTGAGAAAAGGGTGTCAAAGTCCTCAACTATAATTTTGGATTTGTCTCTTAGCCCTTTCAGTTCGGTCAATTTTTGGTATTTATATTTCATATATTCATATATTGTTGTTAAGTGTTTACACATTTAGGATTGTTTTATGTTTTCTTGGTAGCACCACCAAACCCCTAATACCAAAACCAGACAACAATATTACAAGGAAAGGAAAATGTAGACCAGTGCCTCTCATGAATATAGACACAAAAATCTTTAGTCAAATCTTAGTAAATCTAATTCAGCAAAACCTAAAATGAATAATACCTTATGACTATTGCATGGTTTGTTTAATATGGAGAAATAAGTCAGTGTAATTGAAAATATTAAGGGGGAGGCACATGGGTAGCTCAGTCGGCTAAACATCTGCCTTCGGCTCAGGTTATGCTCTCAGAGTCCTGGGACTGTGCCCAACATAGGGCTCCCTGCTCAGTGGGGAGCCTGTTCTTCTCCCTCTGCCGCTCCCCCTGCTTGTGCTCACTCGCTCTCTTTCAAATAAATAAAATCTTTAAAAAAATAATATTAAGAGAATCAAAGAAAACCTATTTGATTGTTTCAGTAGATGCAGACAACCCACTTAGCAACACTCAAGATTGACCCATGATTAAAGCTCTCAGGTGACTGGCATAGAAGGGAACTTCCTCCACCTGATTAAAGAGAGGCATTAAAACACACAGACACACAGCTACCCCAAAATAAAAAAATGGAAAAAGTTTGCCACATTCTTAATATTTGAAAATGAAATGTTTTCCCCTAAGATTATGAACTTGGCAATGATGTCTGCTCTCTCACTTTTGTGTAGCTGTGGAGTTGAGGTCCTAGCCATTACACTAAAGTAAGAAAAAGACAAAAGAGGTGTAAAGATTGGAAATGAAGAAGTACAACTTGTAGCCAAAGAGATTGTCCATGAGGAAAATCTTAAGGAATCAACACCAACAAAGTACTAGATTGAATAAAATTTTGTAAGGTCATGGTACAAGTTCAATGTACAAAATAAATTGAATTTATATATAGTAGCAATAAACAGTCACAATGCCATTTAAAAATAGTATCATTTGCAATAGTATCAAAAAATATGAACTGCATGTGGATGAATTTAATAGAACAGGTGCAGAACCTATACACTTAAAACTGATTATTGAGAGAAATTTCAAAGGACTTAAATGGAGAGATGCCATGTTCATGAATTGGAATAGTACTGTGGGAATGTCAGTTCTCTTAAAATGCATATTTAAATTTAAAGAAATCCCAATCAAAATGCCTTTTTGCATAAATTAATAGGCTGACTCAGAAGTCTTTATAAAAATGCAAAGCATGTGTAATAGAATAATTTTTTAAAAAGAAGAACTAAGTTGAGGGATTTATATTCCCTGATTTTAAGGTTTACTGTAAAGCTGCAGTAATGAGAACAGTCTTAATGATGCAGTCTTACTTCTTATTTTAGCCTAAGGACAGACAGATGAGTAGAAAAGAACAGAACTAGGACTGTACATACATGGTTGATTCAGAGGTGCCCAGGTAATTCAGCGGCTAGAAAGATTGTTTTTCCAGTAACTTGTGCTGGATCAACTACATATTTGTATAGACAAATAACAAACCTTGACTTTTCAGTGTACATAAAAATTAACTTGAATCATAGATCTAAACATAAAAGCATAATGTGTAAAACTTACGGTAGAAAGCTTTGGAGAAAATCTTTGTGACTTTGAGGTAAGAAAAGAGTCTTTAGAATACAAAAAGCGTAAACGTTTTATAAAAGAAAAAAATGGATAAAGTGGACTTCATAAAAATTAACAATTTCTCCTCTCCAAAAGATTTTAAGGAAGTGAAAAGTAGAAAATGTTTGTGGTACACACATATGAATATATTTAGAATATATAAATTATATACCAAAGAAGGTTTATGAATAGCCAATAAGCACATCAGTTGCCAGAGAAATTAAAATTCAACCCACAATGCAATACCCCACACACTCATTAGAATGTCTAAAATTAGAAAGGGCAGCAATATCAAATGTTGAGAAGGATGGTAGAGCAACCAGAACTCTTCTGCATTGTTGCTGGGTATATAAAATGGCACACTCTGGAGAGCTGTTTGTCAGTCTCTTATAAAGTTAAACATAACCTTACCATACAGCTCAGCAATTTCGCTCTTAAATATTTCCATGATACTCACAAATGAGATAAGATAGTAGTTTTATTTTTCTTACTGAGATTTCTGTATCAATGGCATGCAGAATCTGTAAATTGAATTTTAAGAGCTCTCTTCCTATGTTCTAAAAAAATTTATGTAGGAGTTACTGTTCTTACAATTAAAGTAGAGTCTGTTCTGTGGAACTTCCAGAGTATGATACTTTTATGGTTGGTAGTTCTTTGAGAACTTTTTAATTTCTTCTGTTTCTTGGTCTTTTTTGTTGTATAGGTTTTATGGTTTTTTGTTTTTTTTTTGCTATTTGATTTTTTAAAAAATTTATTTATTTTTTAAAATTTTATTTTTTTATTATTATTTGCCCGAGGGGTACAGGTCTGTGAATCATCAGGCTTATACCTTTCACAGCACTCACCATAGCACAAACCCTCCCCAATGTTATGTTTCTTTTCTAAGTGAAAGTTTACATATATATATATGTGTGTGTGTGTATATATATATATACACACAGGCATACATATATATGTATACATGTAATATTTTTATGTGATGCTATATGTAGTATTAAATATACATAGAAAATCATCAGTTGCACTGATTTTTTTCAAATTTATTGGTATGATATGACTAAAATGGGCTTTTTGCAGTTTTCTTAATTTCCTCTATGTTGATGCAGTCTTATTTTTTGCATTCCCTGGGTACTTTTTAAACTTTGGTTAGTGGTAGATTCATTATGTAGTTCTTCTAATAGAACTATATGTTGAATTTATATTTTTGACAATTTTTAAAATTTCGAATTCATTAATTTTTGCCTTTAACTTTTCTGATTCTTTGAACTTTTTCCTCAGGTTTATCATTTTTTTTTCCCCTTGGTAGAATGTTGTGAATTCAGTTATTTTCATTTGTTCTTTTTGAATAACATAACATTTTCAAGTTATGAGTTTCTGAGAACTGCGTTAGTTGAATCCCATGTGCTTGTGAAATTTTACTAATGTTTTATAGATTCTAAAGTATTGTGCTTCACTTTGATATAAGATTTTATTTATTAGAGAGTTAGAGAGAGCATGAGCAGGGAGAGGGAGTGGGAGAAGCAGACTCCCATGCTGAGAAGGGAGCTGAAGTGGGGCTCGATCCCGGGACTCTGGGATCATGACCTGAGCCTAAGGCAGATGCTTAACCCACTGAGCCACCCAGGCACCCTGTCCCAAGGTGAGTTTTAGATCTTTTAACTTTTTCCATTTGAAATCTTGAGCTGTCATGGTATACAGTCATAGCAATAGCCAGGAGCTTCAGTTTTGCTTTTCTCTTCTTTGGTCTCTTTGCCCATGGTACAGACCTCTTTTTGTGGAACTAACTGGAGTTAGTACAGGGCAGGTGAGTCAGGCCTTTATCTGTTCCAGAGTTGTCTGCACCTTAGAAGAATGTACATTTCCAGGACTCCATAAATAAAGCTAGAGAAGTGAAGCGTAACTACCTATAAAAACCGAACTAAGAACAAAAACAGGATTTAAAATAAGCATGATAAATATTTTGGATGAAATACATAAAAAGATACATATTTAAGTGATTATGGAAGAGATAGGGATATGTGGGTGATTGAAGCCTTGATAAAATATTTATCACCTTAATAAAAAGCTGAAGAACAAAGATAAGTAAAAGGAAAGTATGTCTGTAATAACCCAGAATAAACATTCTAGTTAATGTCTAGGGAACTTAAATGGGGAGAAGACCCAGGAACTTATCAGAGTGTGATGGAGTGCTTGTCTTTTTAGTGGAAAGATAATACTTACTGATAAGTCGAAAAAATTACTAGAATCATGTGAAGAAGAAAATGTGATTTAAGTTAAGGACATTTTAAGAACAAGTTTATATAGCTTTAAAGCGTCAGAAGAAAGCTCTGTTGACCCAGTGGTAAAAGGGATGGAAGAGAAAAGAAGGAATAGTAACTAAGCAGTGTCAAACGTGACTTGTTGATAAAACAAAGCTGAGTTTAATGCTTAACTGTGGTACAGTAGATCACTACCTCACCAGAGCCTTACTAGCTGTCAGATGGAGAAGGACAAAGTTGAGGTATTTATTGAAATTTTAAGTTTGGGTTAAGATGGGCCTTTCATTTGGAGTAGGGTACTTGGTTATGATTGGGTAAGGACCATACTATAACAGTTTAGGATTGGTAAGCAGAGAATTTGGAGGTACACAGTTCAGAGTTTTAAGCCATCATTTGGTAATTTTCCATTGAAGAGTTGAAGAGTCTTTCAGGAAGTTCCTGGAATAAAAATTAAAATTGTTTTGCAACTTTCATCCTTCTGGGCCAGGGTAACAGTAAACTCATGTTGATGAAGACAGTAATAAAGCCATTTTAATATATAAATATATTTAAAAATATATAAAATTATATATATAATTATATGTATATATAATATATATAAAAATAATATATAAAAATAATAAAGCCATTTTAATAATAACAAGTGTAGATAATTTTCATCCTCAGAAGGTTTTCCTGGGGCTGGGGAAGACTCATCTGCTCCATGTTACTTACTCTTTTACATGCTATTAGATTTATTTTAGATTGTATTCAGGATTTTGCAGTTCTTTTCATTAGTGAGATTCACCCATTTTCTTGTCATGTGTTTATAGTGTCTAGTTTTGCTATCAACTTGTTTTATTGAATTAGTTTTTCCCTCCCTGAATTGTTTTCATTAATGTCAGAATTCCCTCTCTCTTGAAGATGGGTATAGATCTTACTACTTTGATTTTTTCTACTGACATTTTTCAGTATGATTAACCTGCTTTTGATTGGTGAGGATTTTTTTTTTAAAGATTTTATTTATTTATTTGACACACAGAGAGAGATTACAAGTAGGCAGAGAGGCAGGCAGAGAGACAGGGAGAGGAGGAAGCAGGCTCCCTGCTGAGCAGAGAGCCTGATGCGGGCCTCGATCCCAGGACGCTGAGATCATGACCTGAGCCGAAAGCAGAGGCTTTAACCCACTGAGCCACCCAGGCGCCCGATTGGTGAGGATTTTTATAGTTTCTGTTTTACTATGGACATCTAGCCTTATTGTACTGTTACTGTTATTTCTTAGTATATTTTTTGCCCTTTCTGTGCATTTGTACCAGAACAGCATGGTTGTCTTATGACTTGGCTGACATTTTGAACAACCCTCCCCATTTCTTGAATTAGTACCCCCCCCCCCTTATTTGGACTTAGTTAAATAGGTAGATATCTCATACTGTGAGCAGGAAGAAAATGAAAGGAGAATTACAATTTTAGTTTTCCTTTACCTGTTGTCAACATGTCATCTTTAGGAAAATATATTGAATGGTGTTTATTATTGTTCTTAAGGAAAAGTGAACCATGTTGGGTATTTGGTCCTTATATTTCTTTGATTTTTTATATGTTAAAAAGTTAAAACAGACCTTATACGAAGGGCATGTTATTAATGAGTTTTCTTTCCACCCCAAATATAGGAAGTTCACAAATGGGTGCTACCATAGTAGATGCTTTGGATACCCTTTATATCATGGGACTTCATGATGAATTCCGAGATGGGCAAAAATGGATTGAAGACAACCTTGATTTCAGTGTGGTGAGTATAACAATTGATGACTTCTTTGGTGGAGCTTGAAAAGATGGTGTCTAACCATAGCAGTTTTGAGCATTATACTACCAGTTTAAGGAAATTCTAAGTTCCCTCTATTCTTTTGGGATTAGAGTTGTTACTTAACTTTTATGTAAAATACGTACTCTTTCTCACCATCTTCCTTTCACTTTTTTTTTTTTTTTGAGCCGATGTGTTCAGTGTGTTAAGGGATAGTTACAGAAAAAAACACACGGGAGTAGAAATACCAGGAAAGCTTAAACTACTTTATAAACAAAAAATAAGTGTTTTATTATTTTTTAAAGATTCAATAATCTGGTACAGCTTTGATGAACCTTCATAACTAGGCCGATGCCCTTCTTTGCAGCATTTTGGCATAGTTGTTAAGTGGTGCGGCTAAAGTTTGAAGCCCAGCACAGCTACATTCTCACTGTGTGACTTGGGAAAGTTCCTTATTTTTCCTAAACCTGTCACAAAATTACTATCACATTGCAATAGTGTAAGGATATTTGAGATAAGCTGGTACACTTTAAGTGCTCGTAAATGGTAGGAATCATTTTCATTATTTTACCAATATTCACCCACAAGTTGTATGGACTATTTTGCCATATTCATTATCATCTTTGATGATATTTGTGCTTGCTGTTCTTTCTTGCTGTGGTCAGAAGTAGCTCTTTCACTGTGTGTTTTTCTCTTTGGCAGACTCTGCATCACTCAAATTGTGGTTTCAATCCATAATTGTTTTTTCTCTCATGCTTTCCTGATGCTACACATACAAAAATGGATTACTTTATATTATTCTAGCATTTTGGACATGTATCAGAACAATTTTTATTATCAGTTAGGTTTAGGTTTATCTTTGAGTGGCAGAAAATCTAATATAAAATAACTTAAACAAGATAGATGTTTATTTCCCTTTCATGTAAGTTAAGTGCAGAGATGAGCACTTTAGGGTTGGCTTGGGTAGATCCTTGTTCCTCAGGGATCTAGGATCCTTTGTCTTGTTGCTTTGTTACCTTTGGTGTATAGCTTCAGCCTAATGGTCCTAGATGGTTCCTCAATAAGGTGGATAGACCTTCTAGCTGCAGAAAAGGGAAAGGTACATGACTCTTCTATAACACTTTATAGGAATTGGTTACCCCAATTTTGCTTGTATACTGTTGAATGGATCTGACTCATACAGCCCAACCTTAGTGTAAAGAGTGGCTGAGAAATAGTTGTGTTTTTTTTGCCTTTTTTTTCCCCCTCTTTGGCTATGTGGTCTCATAGGATGTACTTTTTTGTATCTTATTTAAGAAATCCCTACTCTCATTGAAGATATAGTCCTGCATTTCATTCCGAATGTTTTAAAGTTTGGCTTTTGCATTTAGGACTTTAATCCATATGAAACTGATTGCGGTAAGATAGACAAACTATTAGTTGATCCTAGAGCCGTTTATTTCCCTGCTATTTATACATGCCACATTAGTCATTTGAGCTGATTCTCTTCTGTTCACTTTTTCCTTTGTGCTTACATCAATACTACACTGTCTTAACTACAATATTTTTATGGGAAGCTTGATATCTGATCTTGTTCTACTAGGAAATTATTTTAGCAGTTCTCCGCCCTTTGTTCTTGAGAGCTCTGGAGTACTGTTGACATTTTGATGAGGATTGCGTTCAATTTGTAGATTAATTTGGAGAGAATTGGCATCTGTAGAGTCTTAAATACTCCTGTCCATTAACATGTCAACTTTATTAGCCTAATAATCCACTGGTATATCATCGTATCAGTTCAGTCACTTCAGAACCAGAACTATACCGTTTATTTTAATTAGAGGGTTTAATGCTTAGAATTGTTAACCAAATAGCGGGGAACTGAAAAGGCAGAAAGAGAACATTGTGGTATTACAAGAGCTAGTAACTACAGTAAATATCTACCTTCCTGGGACTGTGAGAATATTGGAAGGAAGTTGGGATTATAAAAATTTAATAATTTGGGACTCTGTTTCTGGTATGTAGGAGCTCTTAAAAGGGCTTTTTTGGAGCTGGGACTCAGACCTCTGAGGAGAGGGTCCCTAGCTGGTGGGCCACAGTGAGGCTGATTTGGAGAATGTGTGTGTGGCAGCGGAACTGTAATGTGGAACCAACTGCCACTGCCAGGGAGAAGAACCATGGCTGGTTTGACGCTGTCAGAAACCAGAAGTAAATTGGAAGGAATAAGTCCTTTCTCCTTCCTCTAGCCTTGTATTATCTTTGTAAAACCTCCTGTTGACATGCCCATAAGGGAGCCAGCTGGCTAATGAGACATGCATTTGCGGAGTTCCAATTCCAGTATACCAAGTAGACTAGAGAAGGATAGATTTGAACCTAAGGAAAAAAGAGGTAAAAAATCAGCACAGTCATTTACCATCCCTTTACTTTTAACCTTTCTGTGTCATATGTTTTAGCTGTATCTTTTGCATGTGGTGTGTATTTGGATTTTTAAATTTTTATCCAGTCTTGGAGTCTTTTAACTGTCAAGTTTGGAATATTTCCATTTGTTGTGATAACATATATTTGGAGTTGGGCCTTCTATCTTTGTTTTTCAACCTATATTATTATTGTACTTTTCATTGTTTTCATTTTCTGCTTCCTTTAAATTAGATTAAGTTATTTTATGTCTCTTTTGCCCTCTACTACATTGACGTTTATACTTGTCATTTCCATTCATTCTGGGGTTATCCTTAAAATTTTATATTTATACTGTTTAAGTATAGAATTAATCAATTTCTTTATCCTCCTGAAGAACATAGGTCTCTTAGAATGCTTTAATTTAGCACATCTCCCTTTTGTCTTATGTGTAATTGTTAGCTGGTTGGTTCCAATTTGTATTTGAGACTTCCAAATTAATGAATGAATGGATGACTGACTGAATGAAGGAATAAATAAATAAATTTATTAAATTCTTCCTCTGGGACAGGCACTGTTCTGGCTTTTGTGGATACAGTAATGAGCAAAACATAATGCTCTAGTTTGGGGAGAAAAACAGTAAATAAACCTTCAAGTCACGTATGGTATATCAGGTGGTGATGAATGCTGTGGAGAACAGTAAAGAAGAGCAAGTAGGATTGGAGCAAGTAGTGGAGGGTTGCCGTTTTACATGGGGTGGCTAGTGAAGGACTCTTTGTTACGGTGACATTTTTTTTTTTAAAATTATACATGAGTCTAATAGGTTTTATTTTATGTTTTTTAACCATACAACTAATATATAACTACATATTCATAAAGATGAAATTATACAGATAGAAGAAGCAAAATATGAAAGTGTCCAGTACCCTCATCCAATTTTATTTGCCTACCCAGAATTTACTCTGAGCAGTTTGGTGAATAACATTCTACTCATCCTCCCTGTGCATGATAGACATATATGTACATAGGCAGTTTTTTAAAAACTCTTAGATGGTATAGTTCTAAAAGAGACCCAGTGGAAGCCATGTGGTTATAAGGCTCTCTCATACTGAGTATTATAGTGGAGTATAAGATTAGAGGTTGATTATTTTCTCTTAAGCTGTGAAAGGTATAGTTCCATTGTCTTCCTTTCAGTCTAATTTTTCACAGGTAACCGGTCTTGTTTTCCCCTTGTTTTAATCTCCCCCCCCCCCGCATCAATTTTGGAAGATTTGCCATCACTACTCCTTTGAATAATGCCTATCTTCTGTTTTGTCCCTTTTCTCCCTCTAGAACTCTTATCTTACCTGTCTCTCTTGTGAGGAAAGTTCTGAATTTTACAAATAAAGAATTATATGTAATTCTTGGATGGTGATAAGTGTTAATTGGGGAAATAATGCAGGTTAGGAGAGATTAGTGATGAGGACTTACTTCATTATTTTGTATGGTGTGTTTGGAAAAGCTTCCTCCTGTTCAGAGATCTGTAGGTAAAGGGTTAGACTGACACACAGGAATGAGTTTGGTAGTTCTAGAATAGCAAGTAGACTCGTTTGGTAATAAAGTGAGTCAGGAGGACTCTTATTGGTAGGAGATGATGTCAAACAGGTAGTGGGGAATCTGATTATGTTGGGTCTTACAGTTATTTTGCTTTGAGTGTGACCAGAAGTCATTGTAAAAGTTTGTACACAACAGTAACCTAACTTGACTTAAAATGTAAGAGGTTCACTCTGCTTACAGGGTGCTGAATAAATGGAGTGTAAGTGGGGAGAGAAAGGCTGAAATCAGGGAAACTGATTAGAAGGTTATTGTTTCAGTGAGTGAGAGAGGCCTACTCTCCCTCCCTCTTTTGCTGTTTCTCTGTAGTTAGTGAATGTCTGCTGTGTGCCCTGCAATATGCTATATATTGGGAATATATGAAGTGATACAAAGTTTTGCTGTCATGGATGGGGTGAGATGATAGATATGTTATTAAAAAGGAAGTAATCAGAGAGGGAGGTAAACCTCTTTAACTATAGGAAACAAATTGAGAGTTGCTGGAGGGGAGGTGGGCGGCTTGATGGGGTTACTGGGTAATGGGCAGTAAGAAGGGCACAGGATGTGATGAGCACTGGGTGTTATGCGCAACTGATAAAGTATTGAATGCTATCTGAAACTAATGATGCCAACTCTATGTTGGCTGATTGAATTAAAATAAAAATTCCATTGTGAAAATTCTATATCAGAGATACACACTTGTGTTAGCAAATTAGGTGTTCTGCCTGTGAATGTTAGAAAGACTTTAGGATAATATATATTTCCTTTTAAATTTTGTTAAAAAATTAGTTATGAACATTATCTTTATACTGGTCAATTGTGTATATCCTGTGAATTCTTTGGTCATGTTCTTTGCTACTTCTACTTTTCTTTCCATGTATTAGAATTTTTCTTAGCAATATTTTTATCTTTATCTAAATACAAACATATAGGCTTAATTATATGCTAAGATTATTAGTACTGCTATATTTGTGCCAAATTTCCTTCTTTTTGTTGTTGTTGTTTGACTTTTAATTTTGTTCATAATTGCTTTTCCTTATAGGTAATTCTCATTTGGACGAAATTTAAGTCTTTCTATCATCATTTGTTGTCAGTACAGTTGATTTTATGCTTACGAAGTACCTGCTTTGTCAAGGAAATTTATATATGTTGTCACATTTTCTTCTACTTTTTTTATTGTGATTTTCTCTACATTTATTTTTAAGTTATTTGGATTTCGTTTTCAGAGAGAGTGAATTATCTGAAATGAGTATCCAAATTAATTTCTAACCTAGCAGTCAGTTTTTTCAACATTATTGAGTAATCCATCATCCTATCATTTTTGGTCTCTCTTTTAACATTAACTTTTTATATATATGAGAAAAATTACTTAAAATTCATGAGAAATATAAGTAAAAATGAGACAGTATGCTCTGGTAATTAGAACAGAAGGAAATGGACCCAACAGAGAGACCACTGTTACAGAATTCAGGAAGTGGAGGCTTTCATGAAGAGAGAATAGTCAAGAGCATCAAATATGTTGATAATTTCACAATAATAGGTAATATACATAAAAATGATTCTGGCCAGTAGGAAGCTGTGGTGGCATAACAGAAGAGTTTCAGTAACATTAATAAACGATGAATGAGATTGCAGTTGCATGAGAAATGAAGGTATGGAAAATAGAAAAAACATTCTCTGCAGGGTGTTTGTGAGACACACAGGAAGTATTGAAAATGTTTGGAAAACTTGGAAGTTTTCTGTATATGTGAATATTTTCAACATGTCTTCACAGAATTCAGAGGTGTCTGTGTTTGAAGTCAACATTCGATTTATTGGAGGCCTGCTTGCAGCTTATTACCTTTCAGGAGAAGAGGTGAGCCACTCAAGTGAAACATTGTTTGGGGGAAGGGGCTCTGAATGGACTTTAATAAAATGAAAGATTTCCCTAACAGCATATCATTTTTCTTAATTGTCTAATATTGAACTCATATGAAGGCTTGCCGAGAGAACAGGATGCTTCAGGTTGAACTGCCCTTGGGAATAATGATTTTTCCATTTTGAGAATTTTAGTAAAACATAAATTCATCACAGATTCTATCTCTGTATACACCATTTCTCCTTTGCAGGAGCTATCCTCCAGGATTTTGCTGCTGTGATTAATTACGTAGTCGAAACAAGATTTGGGGGGGTGGTTAATAAAATCAGAATTAAGGATTGAATCAGGAAGGATGAATACGGATCCTCCTAAGAACAAAAATTAATTATTAAAACCACCTGTTTGGAAATCAAATGAGATTTTTTTTTTGCTATAAATTTAAAAAACAAACACAGCAAATCTGAATTCTCCTTTCTGGAAGTCTTGGTGTATGTAATACACATAGATTGATTTGAGACTTGCTGTGATGGGGAAGTGGGTGTGGGAAATTCCTTTTTACTACTTAAGTGGGTTTAAAGGATGGATTTGGAGAGTGGGAGAAAGAGAAACTAAAGGAAGAGGTTATGTCATTTCTATCTGTTTCCTGAGGAACTTCTATATTCGATTGATTTATTGGTCTACATGATTGTAAGAGGTCTTTGCAAATTTAAGAAAATTCATCTTTTATTTTATATGTTGTAAATATGGATTTCTATGTTGTTGGTATTTAGGAAATGTTTGCCTAACCCAAGGTCACAAAGATTTTCTCTTATGTTTTCTTCTAAAAATATTGAGGTTTACTTTTACTTTTAAGTCTATAATTTACATTGAGTTTTATTCTATGTGCTGTGAGGTATAGGTTGACCTTGCTTTCTTTCCTTCTGGATATTAAAAAATTCTAGCAACATTATTGAAAAGCCACTCCTTTCTCTATTTAGCTGACTTTGCACTTCTTTTGAAGTCACTTGACCATATTATGTGTTAGTCGACATCTAACCTCTGTCTCCTCTTGCTGTTTGTGTCCTTTTTTTTTTTTTAAAGATTTTATTTATTTATTTGACAGAGAGAGATTACAAATAGGCAGAGAGGCAGGCAGAGAAAGAGGAGGAAGCAGGCTCCCTGCTGAGCATAGAGCCCGATGCGGGCCTCTATCCCAGGACCCTGAGATCATGACCTGAGCTGAAGGCAGAGGCTTTAACCCACTGAGCTACCCAGGTGCTCCCGTTTGTGTCCTTTTGCCGCACTGTGTGAACTACCTTGTGTTCATTATTGTGGCTTTATGGAAAGTCTTGAAATCAGGTTGTATGAGTCTTCCAATTTTGTTCCTTTTCAAAATTGTCTTGGCTATTCCATTTACTTTATTTTCTATTTTAGAATCAGTTTGTTGATCTCTATAGAATATTCTGTTGGGATTTTGATTGGGATTACCTTGGATCCATAGATGAATTTAGAGAAAATTGGCATCTTAACAAATATGGACTCTACCAAACCATGAACATGACATATCTATCCATTTATTTAGTTCTTCTTTAATTTTCTTCTTTGGTGTTTCTAGTTTTTAGCATATAGATATTTTATAGATTTTGATAGATTTATACACATCTTATACTTTTTGGTCCTATTACAAGTTGTATTGTATTTTTTTATTTCAATTTCTAGTTTATTGCTAATATATATAAATACAATTGATTTAAAAGAAAGTTTTAATAAAGACTTATATTTTCAGCTGGCTTTGGACATCTTGTTTATCACTTAATAACTTCCTGATGCTGTCATTTTTAAAAATATGAAACATACATAACAAAATTTTTCCTTCCATTTGCTCCTTTTTTTCTTTTCTAGTTTATTAGGCTTGGAGCGTAGATCATTAATATGACATCTTTCTTTAAAAAAGAACAGTGCCATAAAGTTGCTTCTTGGTCCTTCTTTAGCTGCATCCTATGAATTTTGATATGTTTTCATTTTCCTTTAATTCAAAATATTTTCTGATTTTTTTCTTTCTCTTTGATTCCTGAGTTATTTAGAAGTATATGTATTATATATATATTTTTAAGTCGGTGTCACACCCAGTATGGGGCTTGAACTCACAACCCTGAGATCAAGACCTGAGATAAAATCAAGAGTTGGATATTAACCAACTTGAGCCACCCAGGTACCCGAGAAATATATTTTTAAATTTTCAAATATTTCAGGGTTTTCCACATATTTTTCTCTTATTTCTAGTTTTAAGTTTTTGGTAGGCAGTGATTAGAGAACAGTTCTACTGAATTTGTTGAGGTTTGTTTTATGGTCTATTTTAAAAAGAATGTGTACTTGAAAAGAATGTGTATTCTGCTGTGGTTTTGTTAAAATATCAATTAAGTCAAAGTAGATAATAGTGTTGCTCAGATCTTCTGTAATTTTACTAATTTTGTGTCTTTTTGGTCTGCCAAATACTAGGTGAGGAGTCTGTATGTATTTTGGAGGCCTATTCTTAGGTTTGTACACACTTAGGATTGTTAGGTCTTCTTGGCTGATCCTTTTATTTTAGTTTTTCTCTTTATCCTTGGTCACATTCTCTGTTGTTCTTTTTTTAAAAGATTTTATTTAGGGGCGCCTGGGTGGCTCAGTGGGTTAAAGCCTCTGTCTTCGGCTCAGGTCATGACTTCAGGGTCCTGGGATCGAGCCCTGCGTGGGGCTCCTTGCTCGGCAGGGAGCCTGCTTCCTCCTCTCTCTCTGCCTGCTTCTCTGCCTACTTGTGATTTCTCTCTTTCTGTCAAATAAATAAATACAATCTTTAAAAAAAAAGATTTTATTTATTTGAGAGAGAGACAGAGCGAGCATGCGCACCTGCACAAGCGCACAAGAGGGGAGAGGCAGACGGAGAGGGAGAAGCAGACTCCTCTCCCTGCTGAGCAGAGATCTAGACACAGGGCTCAGTCCCAGGACCCTGAGATCATGACCTGAGCCAAAGGCAGATGCTTCACCGAAGTCAGACACTTAACCGGCTGAGTCACCCAGGTGCCCTCACATTCTCTGTTCTTAAATCTAGTTTGTGTGATACTGACATAGTCACTTTGGCTTTCTTTTATGTAGTGTTTGCATGGTATATCTTTTAACCTATATGTTTTTATATTTAAAGTTGGATTTCCTGAAAAAAGCTTGACAGTGTTTTTAATTTGTGTGTTTAGACCCTTTACATTCAGTATAGATATTGATAGAGTTGCATTAAATCTACCACATTGTTAGTTATTTTCTATTTGTCTCATCTGTTCCTCATTCCTCTTTTTTTCTGCCTGATTTTATATTATTTTTTGTGATTGTTTTATTTCCATGACCGACTTATTATTCGTTCTCAGTATCTTTTTTCTTTTTTTCTTAGTGGTTGCCCTTTTTGTTTACTGTATATCTTTAATTAATACATCCTGGTCCTACCTTCAGTCAGTATTATGCTGCTTCACTCATACTTTGAAAACTTTACAACTGTTTATTCTTAATTCTTGTCATTCTTCTTTTGTGCTGTTTTTTGTTACTGTACATTTCTTACACTACAGACCCATGGGGCATCGCTGCTGATTTTTGCTTTAGGTGTTCAGTTATTATTTAGAACTATTCAAAATAAAAAAGTATTAATATGCCTTTTTATCTTTCAGTCATTTTTGTTGGTCTTCATTTCTCTGTGTTGGTTTAGGCTTCTATCTGGTATGTATTCCTTTTGAGTGAAGAGCTAGCTCCCTTTAACTTTTGTATAGTGCAGGTTTCCTGGTTGTAGATTCTCTCATTTCTGTTGGTCTGAAACTGTTCCTTCTTTTTTAAAGATTTTATTTATTTATTTCACAGAGGGAGAGAGATCACAAGGAGGCAGAGAGGCAGGCGGAGAGAGAGAGAGGGGGAAGCAGGCTCCCCGCTGAGCAGGGAGCCCGATGCGGGCCTCGATCCCAGGACCCTGAGATCATGACCTGAGCCGAAAGCAGAGGCATTAACCCACTGAGCCACCCAGGCGCTCTCCTTCTTCAATTCTGAAAGATAATTTCTTTGTATTTGTCCTTTTAACACTTTAAAGAAGTTACTGCATTAGCTTAAGGTTTGCATAGTTTGAGAAATGTGCTTTAATTCTTTGTTCCTCTGTATGTAATGTCTTTCCTCCCTCCTTTGGCTGTCTTTATAAGATAATCTGTTCATATTTTATTTCATATGAGGAATCTCAGTGGTTTTACTTTTTTGCTTTTGGGGGATCGAGTAGGATTTATTTATCTTGCTTGAGGTTCTCTGAGCTTCTTAGGTGTATGGTTTGGTAGCTTTATATTTGAAAAGTTGTTACTGTCTTTTAAAATATTTTCTCTGCCTCTTCTTCTGGAATTCCAGTTACACATACATTAGACTGTTTGAAATTGTCTCTTAGCTCTTGAATTCGCTATTCTTTTTTCTCCCACCCATTGCTTTTTATTCCTTGTGTTTCAGTTTGGGTAATTTTTATAGACCTGTCTTCGAGTTCACTGATTTTTTTTTTTTTTTTTTGGTCAGATCCATTGAATCTACTTTTAATTAAGCCTGTCGAAGGCTTTCTCTATCTTTGTTACTTTGATTTCTGAAACATTATTTCTAGTATTTCATTTGACTTTTGTAATTTCTATTTCTCTGCTACATTTTCTCATTGTCTTCATGTTTTCCATTTTATCCACTAACGAGGTCTTTTACCATGGTAATCAAAGTTATTTTAAATTCTCAGTTTGTTCTAACCTAACCGAGCTTGGTTTGTCAATTGCTTTTTCTCTAGAAAGTGCATTTTTTCTTTCTTTCCTTCTTTCCTTCTTTCTCTCCTTTCTTCCTTCCTTCCTTCCTTCCTTCCTTCCTTCCCTTCCTTCCCTTCCTTCCCTTCCTTCCCTTCCTTCCCTTCCTTTTGCTTTCTTAGGTATTTCATAATTTTTGACTGAATGCCAAATATCAAGTGCGGGACAGTGAAGATTGAGGTTGATACTGTTTATGCCTGTGCTGTTAGTGTCGGGGGTTCAGTCAGTTTAGTCTGGAGTTGAACCAGGTTTTGATTTTTTACTGCTGAGATTACCTACAATGTATCACTAGTTTCAAATTCCTCTAACATCACCTTGTAATCAGAGTACACCTGGCAGGCAAGTTTTTCTTAATGTTCTGGCTCTTCCCTCCACTTTAGGCATTTCCTGTATGCTTGCTCCTCAGAGAGGGTCTTTTTCCCCCTTGCCTCCCCCCAGCCATGGACTACTGTTACTCCATGCTTCCTTACCTTTATGTCCATACTCTTTTCTGTTTTGATCTCTAAATATTGGCAGCCATGAATTCGCACTAATAGCTCTAATTTCAGCCCAACACCATAAGGTTTATTCTGACTTTTCTGTCTTTTCATATTTCTTATTCTCTTTTGTGATAGTGTGAGATCTGCCCACTATTATTCCTCATATACTTACCTACTTGCCTAGTCGTACTCTATGAAACGACTTTCTTGCCCTCACCAAGCTGCTGCCTTGTTCAGTGCATCTTTCTCACTTGGACCCCTCTGGGATTTTAGTCCCCTTTGTTTG
The DNA here is from genome assembly GCA_002007465.1 of Ailurus styani. Lineage (NCBI taxonomy): Eukaryota > Metazoa > Chordata > Mammalia > Carnivora > Ailuridae > Ailurus > Ailurus styani. The sequence continues at coordinate 312,321 of LNAC01000141.1, read as the reverse complement.
GCTGGCTTCACCTTCCTCATATTGGTCTTAGGCCCTCTCCGGACAGTGCTGCCCACCCTAGGATACTGTCTGGGCACAGACCCCGACTTCAGGAGCTTCTGGATTGAAATACTACATAATGAAAGGAGGAAGGAAATGGAACTATTTTGATACCTTCAGTTTCAGATTTATTTCCAGATTAGATATTATAAGATGTCCTTGAGAAAGGAAAGCATTTTTTCCCCCCATACTTTCATGCTTATCTGACTATGTAGAGGAAGTACTAAACTTTTTGGATGTAGTTGACAAACTTGATTAGTTTTCATACCAAAAGGCATATGATTCAAAGTTAATTATGAACAGCTTATGAAAGGGATGTGTCAGCCTTGGCTGTTTCACATTAAACTCCCTATCTGAAGTTTGAAACAAAATGTTGGTTTATTAAAATTTTGGTTATTACTGTCTTAGAGGGAGAATGCTGAATAAGTATATAATGTTACCAGTATTTCTATTTTTGCTGTTTTTATGCATCATACTTCAAGAATAAACATTTTGAAGTGGAGGGAAGCATGCTTTGGAGTTTAGAGGCTTGGGTTTCTACTCTGCCTCCTTTTCTTCATGTATGAAACTGTGAGAGAGTTCACTTGAGAGTTGTAAGGATTAAGTTATGTGAAAGTGCCTAACATAGTACCTGACTCAACAGATACTACTTTTACTTTCTTCCTCCTCTGACTTTTTCTGATGTGATAAACACTCTGTGTTTCTAATGGGTGGGGAATCCTTTTACTTATTTTTTAATTTAAATTTATTTAATTAATATATAATGTATTACCTTTTTCAGGGGTACAGATCTGTGATTCATTAGTCTTATATAATACCCAGTGCTCATTACAACACATACCCTCCCCGATGTCCATCACCCTCTTACCCCCCCCCCCCCCCCCCCCCCCCCCCACCCCCCNATAAAGAGTCTCTTATGGTTTGTCTCCCTCTCTGGCTTTGTCTTATTTCATTTCCTTTAACTTATTTAAAAATAGACATCATAAATTAATTTTTCAGGATTTTGTCTACTCAGGTAAGAAGTACAAATAGACCATGTTCTACTTTTCTGACTTTCTCATACAGTGGAATTTTGCTGACCTTTTTACTTTTCTTTTTGATCATTTTATGTTGACATATATGATCCATATCTATCCAATAATAAATCTCAGATCTGCTAAAAATAAACTTGAAAAATTTTTTGAAAATGAATAGAAAAATAGAAAAATAATTTGAATATGACATTATTATAATACAGGAAATACAGCAAATTCCTACATCTCAACATAAGCCAGGAAATTAACTCTAATTTATAACTTGGCAGAGTGCCTTTTTTATATTAAGGTAGTATGTAAATAGAATAAAGAACATTTTGCATGCATTCTGTTTTCTAGTACAGGAAACCAAATGAGGGTTACATGCCATCCTAACAAAGTGTTCTTCTCGCCTATTGATTTATTAATATAATAAATGTGAAGCTTTATCATTTTATTTTCTCAGAACAAGGCTATTTATATTAAATATTCACAAGTTAAAAAAATCCTGATGATTTATTATGTTTACTTGATGTTAACCTCTAATATATGGCATTTCTATTACAGGATTGTTTCATTTTTTAAATGGTTATCAAAGTGATATCCTTTCCTTAGTAAGATAATAGCATAATTTGTGTGGATAACTGCATCTGAAATCTGTCAGATAAAATAGAGAAATGGTTATGTGGAGTTTAATACATGTTTTACAGATAATAAAAAAAAAGTAAAAGCAAGAACAACAGAATCTTTCTTTTTTTTTTTTTTTTTTTAAAGATTTTATTTTTTTATTTCACAGAGGGAGAGAGATCACAAGGGGGCAGAGAGGCAGGCAGAGAGACAAGGAGAGGAGGAAGCAGGCTCCCTGCCAAGCAGAGAGCCCGATGCGGGCCTCGATCCCAGGACCCTGAGATCATGACCTGGGCCGAAAGCAGAGGCTTTAACCCACTGAGCCACCCAGGCGCCCCAGAATCTTTCTTTACTAAACACAAATGTACTCTGTTGCCTGTAGTGTAAGATCATTTCTGAATAAGTTCAGGTATATTTTCTAAGACAAAGAAAATAGTCTTTCTGACCCAGATATTTCCTGATTTAATTATTAGTCATTATTGCCCTTACTCCACTAATTTTCATTTTTGGAAAACCTGATATTGCTCCATAAATTGCTGCTATTTCCATTGACAGTTCGATCTCTTCATTCTCTATAGGTGTGCTGGTAATTGGGCAAAACAGTCAACTAAGCTTTACTGACTCAGATAACGTTTGTTTGTTTATTTATTTCTTTATTTCTTTAAGATTTTATTAATTTGACAGAGACACAGCAAGAGAGGGAACACAAACACAGGGAGTGGAAGAGGGAAGTGCTGAGCAGGGAGCCTGCCGAGGGGCTCGATCCCAGGACCCCAGGATCCTGACCTGAGCCACAGGCATACACTTAACGACAGAGCTACCCAGGTGCCCCTCAGATACCATTTTTAAATGCACTCTCCAACATTTTTTTATTCAATGTGTGAGTTCATCTCTACATCTGTACACATTCTTACATGTTTAAAGTTGTAGCCAATAGCAATCATAGTCGTTAATTATAGTTATGATTGTTGGTTTGTCAGATTAGAAGACAGAGTTTGGAGCTACCACAGGAGCTAGAAATTAGGAGTGAAATCCAGTATAGGAGGGATCCACAGAGGAGAAGCTCAAAATTCTGCATACATGAAACTATATTTAGACCACATTGTTTTATTTCCTTTATGTTTTAGACCTCTACCATAATTTTCTGCCTAAAGTAGACTAACACTTCCACATTCTCTGACTGATAAAGAACTTCAAGGCCCAGCTCAAAGATTATTTTATTTTAAGCAACTCTACTAAGGCTGATTTACATACAATAAAGTGTACTCACTTTAAATAGGATGTAATTAAATGTGTAGTTTAAATTTTAACAAATGTGTGATAAGCTGTTGGAGGGAATACAAATGATACAGCTTTGTGGAAAATAATTTGGTGGTGTCAAGAAAACATTTAATATATAAAATTCTCTTTGACCCGGTAACCTGCCTCTAGGGATATATTATCTAAAAGTAACAATGTAGATACATAAGAAATATTTAGAAGGATATTTTATAGTGTTTTTAGTAGCCAATGTTTGAAAAGACCTGAATATTCATCTAGAGTGGAACGTTTGAATGAATTAATTCATCTCTCACTTATATGACTATGAACCTAAGTTTGATATATTTTATCTAGGAAAAATATGCTTGATATATTCAATGACAAAAGCAAATTATAGACCAATAGTTGTAGTGTGGAGGGTGTGTGTACCTGCCTGTGTGCATGTGTGTATGTATTCTATTCATCCAGTTAGTTAGCCATTGCAGTATTTGGGGCAAGAAAAAATGGCAGCTTGGATGCACATGGGTTGTAGAGATGAGAGATTAAAGGATTTCAGGGGATTTGGGAGGTAAATTCCAAAGGATTGAGTGATAACTTTGAAAGGGGAGGGGATGAGGCAGAAGGAGGAATTGGTCCTATCTCCAGTGTCAGAGTTTTGGTACTGATGGCAGGGCATTATTAGAAATTGAGTACTTTAAGAACATTAAATTGGGATTAGAAGATCATCAATTCATTTTAAGTATTTTGAGTTTGAGGGGATTTTGCTATATTTATGTGGAAGTAGGTAGTAAACAGATGTAATGGAGCTAATGCTTATTGGAGAAGTCTTGATGAGAAATATAAATGTGGGAGTCAAGTTGCTGTGTACTTAATAATTGAAAGCAAGCATGTGTGAAGTTGCTCAGGGAGACAATTTAGGATGGGAAGTTAGGAAGAGGTAGGAATCAAGCCTGGAGGAACACTGCATTAAAGGTCAGGTATGAGGAGGATGAGTCAGTGAAGGAGGTGGGTGATTGTGTGGTTACTGAGAACAAGGGAAGAAAGTATTTTAAGAAGGAACTGGTCAATAATGATCTATGCTCAGATGTGTGACTAATCATTAGCAAGATCCAGTTCAATGAAATGAGGGGGACAGAAGCCATGTCGGAATAGGATGAAGAGTGAGTGGGAGGAGAGGAAATGGATACAATAATTGGACAGTTTTGTGAAAATTGGAAAGATACTTGTGTTTTATGTTAGTAGCAGGAAAAGACAGAATAAAAATCATCTTAGCAATTGTATGTTTTACAGCAAGAAGGATGGAAATATATCACAATACTAATAGTATTTGGTTCAGAATACAGGAACTGTGTATAATTTTAGAAATTTTCATTTTCCTTATTTTTAAATATATAACAATATATGGATTATTTATTTATCAATCAGGGTCTAGTTAAGAGACAAACCATGCCAATATTTGAACAGAGAGAATTTAATATACAGATTATTAACTAGGCATAAAGTTAGCTAGGTAAGTGCTAGATTAAAAAGAATATTCTAGGGCGCCTGGGTGGCTCAGTGGGTTAAAGCCTCTGCCTTCGGCTCAGGTCATGATCTCAGGGTCCTGGGATCGAGGCCTGCATTGGGCTCCCTGCTCAGCGGGGAGCCTGCTTCCTCCTCTCTCTGCCTGCCTCTCTGCCTACTTATAATCTCTCTCTCTCTGTCAAATAAATAAATAAAAATCTTAAAAAAAATATTCTAAAGTATCATGGAGCCCTGGGGCAAAAAAAGAAAGTATCATGGAGGTGCCACCTCCTACAGGAAGCAGCCAGCGCTGAGGGAACATGGGGAGGAGGTTTTAATGACTGGATGTTAGAAACCGTAAGAGGAAGGGCTAAGCAGAGCTGAAATTCAGACTTCTGATGAAAGTGTGCTGGTGGGTTGGTGCTCTTGCTGCTGTCTTTCCACTGAGGGCTGAGGGTCTTGAAGCTGGTTCTGCTAGCATCAGAAAAAAGTGGATTTAGCTCCTGCTACAGGAAGGCAGCACTGCTCCTGATGTGAAGGGTAAGGAAAGCAAAACACTATAGTGCCTGAGTGTCCCTGCACACTTTTGCCAGGAATACCAAGGGTACAAGGCCTTGATTGCTCTTTACCCAGGTCATTAGGGTTATACTTGCAGGGATGAATTAAGGTCATCAAATCGGCTTGCTTTCACTTACTGTAAAAGAGATTCTCTAAGTTCAGTGTTCTTTTTCTGCAACACAACCCACCATGTGTGCAGGAATCCACCACGGACTCTTTGGATCATCCCTCCGAGATTTAGGTGGGGGTGATGGTGGGGCAGGTACAGGCAGTATAGATTAACTCAAATCTTTGGCTGATACTTTGCCATGAATAATATAGTCCTCTGGTCTCTGACCCAGTAGTCAGAAGTATTTATGACTCTGGATATTCATGAAAATGTGGTATGCTAATTTGTTAGTTTGTAAATAGAGTAAATCTTAGATTTCATTATGAGTTTGAGTTACTGTTTGCAGGCTCATTTTGAGGGAGAGGTGTGTGGGAGTATGTTTCTATCTCTTTTTTAACCTGAAGTTTTGCAGTAACCTTCACTTGATCCTGAGGAACACCTGTCTAGCCTTTAAGGATGTTCATGGTGATGATGAAAAATCATCCAGAATACAATATAGAGAGTCAAAGAGAGAAATTAAGGAAAAGAGTTGAGAGATCTAAAAGAATGAGAGATTTCAAAGAATGTTCAGTAGAAGTCGTAGACAAGTTTAATGGAATAAATGATAGAGAATCAATATTTGAAAAGATATCAGGAATAAGGAAGAAATATTAAATGCTTCTAAAGAGAAAGGGCTGATTAGATACAGAAGTATGACAGCTGACAGCAGAGTGCCCAGTAGCAATAGATGCCTGAAGACACTGGAGTACTATCTTTAGATCGCTAAGATAAAATAGGTGCCAACTCAGATATTTATATTACCCAAACTATCATTCAAAAGGGAGGATGTAAGATACAGGACAAAGAGATGTGCAATGAATTAATCAAATACCTGAGGAATTTAATTGTTGACTACAAAAAGTAAGATTAAATAATGCGAGGTGTAGGAATGTCTTTGTCTACATTTATGTCTATCTCAAGATGTCAGTAATCTAGATATCTGTGTCTTTATCTAATTAGTGAAATTGTCAAGCAAGAAGGCTAGACTGCCTAGGTTTAAATTCAGGCTTACCATTGACTGGTTATATGACTTTGGGCAAATTAACTTACCTGTTTTGAACCTCAGTTTCCTACTCCGTATAATGGGAGTAACAGTATTTATCTCATTGGATTGTTGTGAGAATTAAATCGGTTAATATATGTGTGTGTCATTATCATCATTGTCATCATCCCAACATTTCTGTAGAATATCTTAAGAAGGTCTTAAAACCTTTGCATGTTAATGTCAGATATTTTGGGGATATAAGATTGGTATGGAAGAGAAAGAAGATAGTTACTTGTTTATTATAAATCTCAGGCATTCAGTAGGCAACGAACAGAGTAGATCTGTGAGAGCCTGTGTGTGTTTACACACATATACATACACGCACATGCATCGTTACTGAGAAGAAGTAAGGAGAGAAGTAAAGCATGGAAGGGGATCAAGAGATTTTAATTTCACATAAGATGGTTAGGAGTGTGTACAAGGTTTTCATTTGTATTGTGACCTGAAGGAGAGAAGAGAGAGCTATGAGAATGGCTTCTCCTGAAGAAGAGAGAGGCTTTTTATTAGAGCATTTAGTTGAAAGGAACAGCAAATGAAAAGACACTGAAGCAAAGGCATAACTGGCATTCTTAGAAAACAACAAAAACGGTTAGTAGTGCTGAAGTAGGTTGCTGGAAGGGAAAGAAAGAAGAGAATGAGGCACAGAAGTCGTAGAGGTTCATCGCTTATACAGATATATAGCCTCTTAAAGGACTTGTACTCTGAATGAGATGGGGAGTCATTTGGGCATTCTGAACTCTTCACTTCAACATTCACCCTGTGCTAGGTTGAAAACAGGCTGCGGGAGTATTACATTAGTAATTTAATTCAATAAAGAAACCAAAAGCATCCATGGATTCTTTTTTTTAAATTTAAATTCACTTAATTAACATATACTGTATTACTGGGTTTTAGAGGTAGAGTTCAGTGATTCATCAGTCCTACATAATACCCAGTGCTCATTACATCACATGCCCTCCTTATTGTCCATCACCCAGTTGCCCCATCCCCCCACCACCCTTCCCTCCAGCAGCTCTCAGTTTGTTTCCTATGATTAAGAGTCTCTTATGGTTTGTCTCCCTCTCTGATTTCATCTTGTTTTTTTTTCCCCTCTCTTCCCTTATGCTCCTCTGTTTTGTTTCTTAAATTCCACAGGAGTGAGATCATGTGATTCTGATTGACTTATTTCGCTTAGTATAATACCCTCTAGTTCTATCCATTGTCATTGCAAATAACAAGATTTCCCTTTTTGATGGCTGTGTAGTATTCCATCACACACACACACACACACACACACACACACACACACACACACCCCATATCTTTTTTATCCATTCATCTGTCAATGGACATCTGGGCTCTTTCCATAGTTTGACTGTTGTGGACATAGTTCCTATAAACACTGGGGTTCAGGTACCCCTTTGGATCATTGCATTTATATCTTTGGGGTAAATAACCCAGTACTGCAATTGCTGGGTTGTAGGGTAGCTCTGTTTTCAACTTCTTCAACTTCCATGCTCTTCCAGAGTGACTGCATCAGCTTGCGTTCCCACCAACAGTATAAGAGGGTTCCCCTTTCTCCGCATCCTCGCCAACACCTGTCGTTTCCTGACCAGTTAATTTTAGCCATTCTGACTGGTGTGAGGTGGTATCTCACTGTGGTTTTGATTGTATTTCCCTGATGGTGAGTGATGTTGAGCATTTTTCGTGTGTCTGTTGGCCATTTGGATAACTTTGGAGAAATGTCTGTTCATGAATTCTGCCCATTTTTTGATTGGATTATTGGTTCTTTGGGTGTTGAGTTTGATAAGTTCTTCATAGATTTTGGATACTAGCCCTTTATCTGATATATCCTTTGCAAATATCTCCTCCCATTCTGTCGGTTGTCTTTTGGTTTTGTTGACTTTTTCCTTTGCTAGCATCCATGGATTCTAATATCACTTCCCTCCTCAAGAATCTACAGTGGTTCTCTGTGTTTTTGGTTATGTTAAGTTTCATCACTCTAATTTTGAAGCTCTCTGTAATTTTGCCATATTGTGTCTGTTTAACCCCATTTCTTTCAATTCTTCCTCACCTAGGAGTAATTCTTCCAGTCTTAATTCTTCTAAACCTAGAGCCAGTTTTAGCATAGTTCCATTGCCTACCATTTTTTTCTGGTAAAAATAACTGGGAGATTTTACATAATGGACATCGAACACATAAAAGTTTTTTTTGTAAATAAGTGAAATGTTGTAGAAGTCTTAATACTGTTGAGCTTCTTAAACGTGAATAATTGAGCTGCTCTCATCTTATCCATCAAGGAGCATAGTAAAATTGGCAGAATCTGTTTTACCTGGTGGTGTATTACAGGGTACTGATAGTTAACTGAATCTTGGGGAGGGCCATGGCATGAAACATTTTTGTAATATACCTTGGAACCATGCAGTCAGGAGAAATGCCCTTGCATGCCATACCATGTATCTAATAGATTGCCTTTATTGCCTGCATGGTCTCTGTGAAGATGGTGACCAGTCACTAGAACTTCAATTAGAGCCACCACAGAAGAGTCAGATATCTTCACCACAATGCTTTCAAGGCCATTGCCTCAGATCACTTACTTCTTCCTTCCAAATGCTGCATATTTAAGTATGCTTGGCAATGCCTATGCCATATGTTGAACCGTAGGTGGAGTGGACTCAGGAAAATGTCATGTAGTTTTCCATCCTCTGCAGTGTTTGAAGGTGTGCTTGAAAGGAGATTTGAATGAGTTTTAAGTATTTATATTTATAATAAAAGAAATGAAAATAAAAATGACACCGAAGTCTCCTTTTTCTTTTTTTTTTATTTTTTTATTTATTTTTTATTTTTTTTTTTTATTTTTAAAGATTTTATTTATTTATTTCACAGAGGGAGAGAGATCACAAGGAGGCAGAGAGGCAGGCAGAGAGAGGGGGGGAAGCAGGCTCCCTGCTGAGCAGAGAGCCCGATGCGGGCCTCGATCCCAGGACCCTGAGATCATGACCTGGGCCGAAAGCAGAGGCTTTAACCCACTGAGCCACCCAGGCGCCCTCCTTTTTCTTTTTTTTTTAAAGATTTTATTTATTTATTTGACACAGAGAGAGAGAGATTACAAGTAGGCAGAGAGGCAGGCAGAGAGACAGGGAGAGGAGGAAGCAAGCTCCCTGCTGAGCAGAGAGCCCGATGTGGGCCTCGATCCCAGGACCCTGGGATCATGACCTGAGCCGAAAGCAGACGCTTTAACCCACTGAGCCACCCAGGCGCCCGTGAAGTCTCCTTTTTCAACTACAGCTCTTCCTTGACTCACACGGGGTTACATCCTGATAAACCCATCGAAAGTTGAAAATATTGTAAATCGAAAATGCACTTAATACACTTAATCTACTGAGCATTATAGCTTAGCGTCACCTACCGGAAATGTGTCCAGAACACTTCCATTAAGCTACAGTTGTGCAAAATCATAATACAAAATACAAAGCCTATTGTATAATAAAGTGCTGAATATCTCCTGTAGTATATTGAATCCTATACTGAAAGTGAAAGACAGAATGGCTCTCCGGTACAGAATTGTTGGAAGTATGTTGGTTACTTACTTCTGTGATCCCATGGATGACCGGGACCTGTGGTTTGCTGCCCGTGCCCAGTATCATGAGGGAGTATCCACTGCATTTCTCTAGCTGGGAAAAGATAAAAATTTGTAGTTTGTTTCTATTGAATGCATGTCATTTTCACAGCATTGTAAAGCTGAAAAATTGTAAGGTGTCCATCTTAAGTTGGACCATTGTAAATTGGGGACTGTATGAGATTGGCAGAAATCAAAATTTTGCTAACTTTTGTGTTAACAAGAACACAGGGAAATGGCTACTCATACTTTCTGGTAAGAATATAAATTAGTAAAACGCGTGGAAGACAAATTGGCACTAACTGTTGAAATTACAAATGAATACACACATTGATACTTCAGTTTCCATTTTGGAATTTATCTTATATAGTCGCATAGTTTGGAAACATGTCTGTCACATAGGGGACTAACTAAATAAGTTCCAGTATATCCATACACGGAGAAATTTTGCAGCCACCAAAGAGAAGGATGTTACCTTTGTGGATGGATTTGGAAAGATCGTCAAGGTACTGTGAAGTGAAAGAAGGAAGTTCAGAATAGAGCACGTGCTAGTCCATGTTTGAGAGAGACAGTGACAAAATCTGTGTGTGTGTGTGTGTGTGTGTGTGTGTATGTTTGTGTAAACTGTAACACAATTTCCACTCCTGGGAGGGTCAGTAAATGAGGATTTGATGTGACAAGTGTAGGAGCCTTGCACATCATGGAACTGATTTAGCACAAAGTATTTACTAGATATTTAAGATACTGATAGCTGGGGGCATCTGGGTGGCTCAGTGGGTTGAAGCCTCTGCCTTCAGCTCAGGTCATGATCTCAGGGTCCTGGGATCGAGGCCCGCATCTGGCTCTCTGCTCAGCAGGGAGCCTGCTTCCTCCTCTCTCTCTGCCTGCCTCTCTGCCTACTTGTAATCTCTGTCTCTCTGTCAAATAAATAAATAAAAATCTTAAAAAAAAAAAAAAGAAACTGATAGCTGTTTGTTGTCGAAGGAACTGTGTGGTTGAGAAAAAGGACTGGAAGAGAGACTTACTTTCTTACTTTGATACATTCTAGATTTTGCATGCCAAAAAATAATGTGTTTTAAATTAGCTGTTCCTGTTGTCTCCAAAATATGTTTCTGAAAATAGGTTATGTAGGGCTATGATTTATTTATCATTAAAGAGTTTGTATATTTGTGAATAAATTAAGACAAGCACACTATATAAGGAAATTTTTCTTAGTGATATTAATATTAGGGTGTTGTGTTGGGAGGCTGTATATTATAACTGGTTACTATATGTTATTAATAGTGCAAAGTAGGTGAAAATTAGAAAATACCTTTGGAAATTTACTCCTGGAAGTGAAACGAGAATGCTTTCTACTTAGAAAATGTTTATGTTTGGGGCACCTGGGTTGCTCAGTGGGGTAAAGCCTCTGGCTTCGGCTAAGGTCATGATTTCAGGGTCCTGGGATTGAGCCCCGCATCGGGCTCCCTGCTCGGCAGGGAGCGTGCTTTCTCCTCTCTCTGCCTACTTGTGATCCTTCTCTGTCAAATAAATAAATAAAATCTTTAAAAAAAAAAGAAAATGTTTGTGTTTGTAAGTCATTTTACCATTTTGACAGTTTTTATATGTAGAAAAGATGTAATATAAAAATATGTGATTAAGAAATCCATGATATTAATATTAGATAAGAACTTAGTCCCTTCGTCTTCATGGTAAACACAAGCAGTACTACTGTTCACTACGTGATGTAACTTGACTTTTCTAACATATAAATGTTAATATGGAGAGAACAGTTTATACTTGCTTTTCTGAATTAATGAGATGACTATGAGAAAATTATTAAAACTTTAACCTTAAATTGTTACATTTTTCATTGAGACTTGTGTGTCAAAGTAGATATTCAAGGAAATGGTAAATTGATGTATGAGAATATCTAATTAAAAGTTCTGGAAGGAGGTTTTGCCTCATTTAAGGAACCTTGCAAAACATCTTAATGTCATATTTCTTTGTCTGCTTGCACATATTTCTAATACCTTCTACCCCTAGTAATGTTGGGATGCTTTGTTTAATGTAGCCTTAGTGTAGAACTTTGATCCGTTCCAGACCGTCAACTACTTATTTATTTGAAGGTTCTAATATATTATCAAAAACACTTGACTGCACTGAAAAGATGGTAGCTTAAGTATCTGATCAGTTTGAAATCAATTTGAGAAAAGCTAGGCTTATGACCGAACCAGTGTGTTTGGAGCCTCTATGTCAACGGTCTCCAAAGTGGGGTACACAAGGTGATCTCTCTGGGTATTCTAAGAATATTAGAAATTTTACTATGTATATTTGGTGGTAGTGCCTGGTTTAAAAAATTTGGAAATCACTGATATTAAGGCAATTTATTGTTTTGGTACCTGGAATAACAGTATTTAGGACTGAGGGGTGAAGCATTTATTACTCTACAAGTAAATGTGGAATGTGAACTGAAACCTTTTCTTTTTAATAATGTGGACAAACCTTGATGGAAAATGTTGAGACATAAACATGCTTTTAGTAATTCAAGGACATTTATCCAAATTGTGTTGCATCTTTTTTGTTTTAATATTCGTACTAAGCTTATATTTATTATTTGTACTAAGTTTATTTACCATTGTATGGACATTTCGTAACTTTATGTTTTCTCTAAGACTTTTGCCATCTGAAAATACAGATAATATTAACACCAAAACCATATCCTTTCCTTTCAGTAATGATAATTTCAGGACATTACACACTGCTAGTTTTCCTCAGTATCCAGTTTACATTTTCTCTGATTGCTGTATGCTGCATGATACTAAAGAGATGCTATTATTTCCCCTTGGACTTCTTCCCTGGATTACGCATCCCATGAGAGAGCATCCTATGAGAGATCAGCAAATGATAATGGCTATAATTTATTAATGGGTGGCTATAATTTTTTTATAAAAGTTTTTATGTTTTGATCTCAGATATTCAAGATTAAAGCAGTTCAACTGGCTGAGAAACTCCTTCCTGCCTTTAACACACCTACTGGGATTCCTTGGGCAATGGTGAATCTGAAAAGGTATATTTTATTTTTATGTGATTATTCCTGTTCTGAAAGAATTAGATTAATTTAATGTTAGAAATTTCTAACGATCTTCCCCCTCATGCTTTCTAAGACTTAAATTGTTTTTCTCTCTATATATGCAGGAATATACTTTTTAAAGCTTTGTTTTTTTAAGTTCTTTACTTTGCCACAGTTCACTTGCCTTAGCTGTATTCCAGTTTCTCCAAGTCTGTTTCTTTTCCTCACCTGTTTCTTTTATTTACTTATTCATTTCCATTTTGTGCTGTAATGGATTGCAATGACTACATAGTGAAACATACTATAATACATTGGTTATAATGCTATACATAGGTTATTCCATAATTTATTCCATCATTTCCATATCAGTGGTGTTTGTTTCCATTATTTTGTTACCATAAACTTTGTTACATTAGTATCCTATTAAATATATAGTTCTTATATAGTGGGGATTTTTCTCTGAAAATGATTCTCAAGAATATGATTGCTGGATCAGAGACTGTGTGTGTCTTTTTATTCTTGAGTGTGGGATTGCTGGATCAAAGGGTATATGCATTTTACATTTAATAGTATTCCCAAAATGTTTTCCAAAAAGACTGTAGTTCTTCATATTTCTACCTACAGTGTATGAGATACGTAAATGTCTGCAGGTAAAAGTTCTGTTTAATTTTTGATAGATTGATAACTATAAAGTGTTACTCATTGTTATCTTCATTTGTATTTTCTGGTTAGTGAATTTGAACTTCCTTTTCATAAATATATTGGACATTTAAATGTGCTTTTTGCTTTATTTATTATAATTTCTTATTCACAAGTTTTACATTTTTATATGTTCAAATATTTTTATAACTTTTGGGTTTATAATTTTTGTTAAAAAGATTGTCTCCATCTATATTTTATAAGTCTTCCAGATTTCCTTATTAAAGGTTTTTATAATATTGCTTTTTAAAAAAAGTTTCATCAAGTATGGTGTTAGCTGTAAATTTTTCATCAGTTGCCTTTGCCAGGTTCAGGATGTTCCACTCTCTTCCTATTTCACTTAGAGTTTTAATCATGAATGGGTGTTGAATATTGACACATACTCTTTTTCTTCATCTGTAGAGATAACATTTTTCACCTTTGTTCTGTTAATGTGGTAAATTACTTGTTAGATTTCAGATGTTAAATCAACTTTAAATTCCTGGGATAGTCCTTGGCCATAATGTATTATCCTCTTTATATTTAGCCATATTTGGTATTAGAGTTATCTGCCTTCATAAAATGAAGTGGAAAATAGTCTTCCTTTGTTTTCTGAAAGCATGTGTGTTATATTGGTGTTACTTCTTAAATGTTTGATAGATTCACCTAAGCAACTATCTGGGCTGAAAATTTGCTTTGTGGGAAGGTTTTTAATAACAAGTTCAACTTTCATATATGTCCATATATATGTATATATGGCTATTCAGATTTTATTTTTATTTTTTATCAGTTTTAGTTAATAGTATTCTTAAGGAATTTCTCCATTTCATGGAAGTTATAAAAGTTTTTGGTGTGGAGTTGTACATATTACTTTCTTATGCTTTTCATGTTCCTAGGCTTTGTAGTGATAATCCCTCTTTCATTCCTGACGTGGGTAATTTGATTTCTCTTTTTATCAATCTAGGTAGGCATTTGTCAATTTTGTTAATCTTTTCAAAGAACTAACATTTATCTTTAGCTGCATTTAGTAACATTAAGTCTGTTAATTTAATGTTTCATTATTTTTACTTTTTCCTTAGAGTTATTTAGCTCTTTATAAAGCTTTTTACATTGGAACTCTAGGTCTTTGATTTTTATATTTTTCTTTTTTCTCTAATAAACATTTTTTCCTATAAGAATTTTACTTGTTTATCTATTGTTTTCTTTTCCTATAAGAATTTAAAAGCTGTAAATTTTCCTCTTATGACTGCTTTGGCTGCATCCCAGATATTTTAATACTTTTTTTTTTTCATTATTACTCAGTTAAAAATATTTTCTAATTTCCCTTAGTGTATCTTCTGTGACAAATCACTTATTTCTAATTGTGTTGTTTAATTTGCCAAATTTTAGAATCAAGGAGATTTCTTAGCTTTTTTTTTTTTATAAGATTTTATTTGAGAGAGAGCATGCATGGGTGTGCATTAGCACAGGGGCAGAAGGAATGTGAAGAAGCATATTCCCTGCTGAGCAGGGAGCCCAACATGGGGCTCATTCCCAGGACCATGAGATCCTGACCTGAGCTGAAGGCAGGCACTTAACCAGCAAAGCCACCCAGGTGCCCCTTAGATATCTTATTGTTTTAATTTCTAATTTAATTTAATTGTAAGCATAAAGGATAGTCTGTATAATTTAAATCCACTTAAATTTCTTGTGCTTGTTTATGGATCAGCATGTGGTCTTTTTTGGCAAATACACTTGAATCTATATTTTGCAGTTGGTGGAGTAATGTTTTATAAATATTAGGTTAAGCTAGTTGATGATGGTGTTTAGGTATCTGTCTTTCCTGATTTTTAATTAATTAACTTAATGAAGTTAATTAGTGATATACTTTTTTATGAGTTGCTGAGATGAAATATTAAACTATTTCCAATTGTGATTGTGGAGTTGTCTGCTTTACTCTTTATTTCTGTCAGATTTTTGCTTCCTGTATTTTGAAGCTTTACTTTTTGGTACTTACATGTTTATGATACATCTTTCTGTTGACTTCACTGTTTTATCATGATATGCCTCTCTTCATCTCTGGTAATATTTTTACTTGGGAGTTTGTTTTATCAGATGTTAATATAGCTACTCCCCCATTCTTATGGTTACTGCTTTTTTTTGGTGTATCCTTTTCATTTGCAACCTAATTGTATCATAATTTTAGTCCTTGTGGAGACAGTATGAGTTGGATTTTGCCAGTATGAAAATATTAGACCATTAACATGTTATTATTGATAGCAGTCTGATATAAGTTCTCTGTTTTTCCATTTTTCCTTCCTTCATTTCTTTTGTCCTAACTTTTGAATTGCTAAATGTTTTAGAATTCTCCTTTAGTTTATTTATTAGTGTTTTTATTTAATACATTTTTGGGGTGGTTGCTATAGAAATCACACTGTACCTAATAAATTTTTCATTTAACAGAGTTAATATTGTACTACTTATGTACAGTACTATTTCCGCTATATCTGTCCATTTATATCCTCTCGCCCATCCTTTATATGCCCTAGTTGTGAAGTGAATTGCATTTAATACACTCTAAATCTCAAAATACGTTGGTAAAATATTAGTTTAAACAGAACTATTTACTTATGGAATTGAGAGGAATAATATTCTAGTATTTACCCAGGGGGTTACTGTAGCCCGTGCTCTTCATTTCTCTTTGGAAATCTGACCTTTAATCTGGTTCTACTTCATTTCAGCCTGAAGAACTTTAGTTAGCATTTCTTTCTTTTTTTTTTTTTTTAAGATTTTATTTATTCATTTGACACACAGAGAGAGATTACAAGTAGGCAGAGAGGCAGGCAGAGAGAGAGGAGAGAGGAGGAAGTAGGCTCCCTGCTGAGCAGAGAGCCCGATGTGGGCCTCGATCCCAGGACCCTGGGATCATGACCTGAGCTGAAGGCAGAGGCTTTAACCCACTGAGCCACCCAGGCGCCCTTAGTTAGCATTTCTTGTAGTGCTCCTCTGTATAGGGGTGAATTCTCACTATATTCTTTTTGAAAAGTTTTTACTTTGCATTTATTCTTAAAGGATTTTTTTTTTTTTAGCGAATGTTAAATTTTGATTCATGAATTTTTCTTTCTATACTTTAAAAACATTGATTCTCTCTCATCTGTTTTCTCTTGTTTCTGGTAAGTCAGAATTTAAATTTTTGTCTCTGTGTGTGTGTGTGTATACATACTGTCTTTTTTCCACCTCTGATTTTTTTTCTTTATTCTTGGTTTTCAGCATTTTGACTAAGATGTGCCTTTCAGTTGTTTCCTCAAAAAGGAAAGTTCCTTTTTGTTGTTGTTTTTGTTGTTGTTTCTTCTGTGTCCTCCTTAGGCTTTGCTTATGAACATGTTGAATCTAAATGTTTAGGGCTTTCATTACATACAGTGGTAAAATTTTGGCCATTAATTCTTCAAATGCTTTTTTCTGCCCCATTCTTTATCTCCTTCTGAATCTCATTTACTTGTATTTCAGAATTTATATTCCTGTTTCACACGTACCTGAAACCTTTGTTTATATTTTTCAGTTTTTTTTTCTACGGTCTTCAGACTGAGTAATTTCTATTAATCTATCTTCATGTTCACTGACTCTTTCCTGTGTTGCTCTAATCTTCCCTTAAGCCCATCTCGTGGAATCTTTAGAATTTTGATGTGATGCTTTCTCATTCTGTTTCTGAGAGAGAGATTGTTTTTTCATTCACTGTGAACAGATTTTTCTCTATTTCATGAAGTATAGTTAGAATACTTGGCATAAAGTCTTAGTATTTCTAACACCTGGGTAATCTTGGAATTGGTCTTAGTTAATTATCTTTTCCCTTGAGGCTAGGTAATGTTTTGAATAAATCCTGGACATTCTGAAAGTTTTGTGGTGGAAATTCTGGATTCTGTTATAATTTTCTCGGGGGGTTGTGTTTGCGAGAGAGAAAGAGAGAGAGAGAGAAAGAGAGATTGAGATTAAGTAGTTGTTTAACTTCTTAGTTGGATTCAGACTTCAGTGTCTCAATTCATTTCATTTCTTTAATTTTAACTGGCTTGCTTTGAGTCTGTTTGCAAGCATTCACGATTCACATGGCAGCCAGAGACATAGAGTTCATACTGCAGAACTAGAGGCTTCCTCTCTCTTGCTCTCTCTCCTCCCCAGGATTCTTTCTTCCTCTTTTTTCAGCAGCTGTAATTGCTACAAAAACTGGCATCTGATTCTTTTAAGACAAACAGACTACACATTTTCTATCAGATTTTCAGTGTTCGGCCTATATGGACTTTGACTTTGGGATAAAAGTTATGAGAAAGTGTGAAACTTAGCCTCTTGCTAGCCGATATTTGCTGTTTCCACTGTCCTTGGAATCTGACCACTTTTGTTTCTTCTCCAGGGACTTTAGGCCGGTGTCATTTTGTATTTTGTTCAGAGGTTATAACTTTTTTCTGCAGGAGAGCCTAGTTCAGTCATTAGAACATTTCAGGGGTCAGAAATTAGAAAAATTTTGTTAGATTTATTCATAGATTCTTGGTTTTTAAAAGTGCTATAGGGGCACCTGGGTGGCTGAGTCCATTCAGTGTCCAACTCTTGATTTCAGCTCAGGTCATGATCTCATGGTCCTGAGATCAAACCCCATGTGGGGCTCCATTCTCAGAGTGGAGTCTGGTTGAGATTCTCTCTCTCTCCCTCTGCCTTTCCCTCTGCTTGTTCTCACTCTTTCTCTCTCAAAACAAAATCTTTTTAAAAATGCTATAAAATGGTATTTTTAAAATTTTCATTCTCTACTGCTGGAATATAGAATATAGTTGTTTTGTAAACTTGTTCTGAATTCAGCAATGTTGCTGAATTTGGATTCTCTCATTAATATCAGTAATTTATCTGAGATTATTTTGTACTTTTTCATATACAATCATCTGATCTGTGAATAGGGATGGTTTTGGTTTTATCGCTACTCCCCACCCCCACCCCTTATCATACTGGCTAGAACTTACAGCACAATATTGAATAGAAGTGACAACCAGAAATACTCTTGTCTTAGTGGAAAGTGAGTTTTTACCATTAAGTATGATGTTACTTATAAGACATTTCTATATTTCTAATATTTTAAGAGGTCCCTTTTTAAAATTTTATATTGTTGAACTTTTTTCCAAGCAATTTTTCTGTAGTTATTGAAATGTTGATAAGAATTTTGTTCTTAAATCTTTTTATTGCGGGCATTTACATTGATTTGTTTTCCAATGAGAAACCATTATTGTAATCAAGGAATAAATTCAGTTTGATCATGTTGTACTATTCCTTTTATATATTGCTGGACTTTGTTTGCTGATTTTGTTGGGGGTCATTGTATCTTTTTCACACACGAGATTTGTCTAAACTTTTTAATACTCTTGTGTAGTTTTGGTATCTAGATTGTTCTCCTTTTCCAAAACATGTTGGGTAGTGATACTTCTTTTTCTTTCAAAGAGTTTGTATAAGGTTTTTTTTTTTCTTTTCCCCCTGAGATGCTTGATAGAAGCTTCTGGTCGAGAATTTTATTTTGAGTAAGTTTTTATACTTCTGATTTAATATCTTTTATCACTTAATTAAATAAGTTATGTTAGATACTTTGTTTTCTATTTAAGTAAATTTTAATTATTTATGCTTTTCTAGGGCTCTGTCCATCAGACACAATAAATATATTCTTGTGTCATTTGTTTACTCTCTGTTTTATGTTATATATCTTTTTATACTGGTAATCATATATTCAGTAAAGGATAGCATTTAAATTTTTAAATTTTTGCTGAACACTCCTAAACAACATACTGTAGACTTTTTATGTGAATAACACACAGTTTTCACCTTTTTTTTTTTTTTTTTTTTAGTAGGAAGCACAAAAAATGAATCTGTTTAGCACCAGGTACATTTATAAACGTGATCTTAGATAATTTTAGCAATACCAATATGAAATAGATACTTAGGAAATGTTATCTCCACTTTATACATAAGGAAATCGAACATCAAAAGGTCACACATGGGTCTCTTTCCTGACTGTGGATCAGTCTGCTTCTGTCATTTATTTTAATGATATTTATATCATTAATTTATTAAATTAAGGACTATAATTTATTGTTTTTATTAATGACTATAATTTATTAAATTCCAGTTAGTTAACATGCAGTGTAATATTAATTTCAGGTGTATCATAGAGTGATTCCACAGAACATCAACTGGTGTTCATCACAACAAGTATACTCCTTAATCCCTATTGCCTATTTAACCCATCTCTCCACCCGCCTCCTCTCTTATAACCATCAGTTTATTCTTTCTGTAGTTAAGAGTCTACTTCTTGGTTTTCCTCTCTCTCTCTTTGTTCCCCCTTTGCTTGTTGTTTTTGTTTCTTAGATTCCACATATTAATAAAACCACATCATATTTGTCTTTCTCTGACTTATTTTTCATAGCATAATGCTCTCTGCTTCCATCCATGTTGTTGTAAATGGCAAGATTTCATTTTTTTTAAAGATCTTATTTATTTATTTGACAGAGAGATCACAAGCAGGCAGAGAGGCAGGCAGAGAGAGCGAAGGAAGCAGGCTCCCTGCTGAGCAGAGAGCCCGATGCGGGACTCGATCCCAGGACTCTGAGATCATGACCTGAGCCGAAGGCAGAGGCTTAACCCACTGAGCCACCCAGGCACCCTCATTCTTTTTTTTACAGCTGAATAATATTCCATCATGTGTGTGTTTGGGGGAGGCTGTTTCTATAATTTGTTGTAGATAATGCTGCTCTAAACATCGGGGTGCATGTACCCTGTTGAATTAGTAATTTTGTGTTTTTTGGTAAATACTTAGGAGTGAAATTGCTGTATCATAGAATAATTCTATTTTTAACTCTTTGAGGAACCTCCATACTGGGCACACCAGTTCGAATTCCCACCAATAGTGCATGAGGGTTCCCCTTTCTCTATATCCTCGTCTACACCTGTTGTTTCTTGTGATGTTGATTTTAGCTATTCTGACAGGTGTGAGGTAATATCTCATTTAGTTTTGATTTGCATTTTCTGATGTTAAGTGATGTTGAGCATCTTTTCATCTGTATGTCTTCTGCCCATTTTTTAATTGGATTATTCATTTTTTGGATGTTGAATTTTAGAAGTTCTTCATATACTAGATACTAACCCTTTATCAGATGTCATTTGCAAATATCTTCTCCCATTCCATAGGTTGCTTTTGATCTTTGTTGATTGTTTCCTTTGCTGTGCAGAAGCTTTTTATCTCGATGATGTCCCAATAGTTCATTTTTGCTTTTGTTTCCCTTGACTTGGGAGATGTATTTAGAAAGTTGTGTCAAAGAAGTTACTGCCTTTGTTCTTTTCTAGGATTTTTATGGTTTCAGGTCTCACATTTAGGTCTTTAACCCATTTTTGAGCATGGATTGCATGGAGCACTGGGTGTTATACACAAACAATGAATCATGGAACACTACATCAAAAACTAATGATGTACTACTGAATGGTAATTAACATAATAAATAATGAATTCATTTTTGTATATGGTGTAAGAAAGTGGTCCAGTTTCTTTCTTTTGCATGAGCTGTCCAGTTTTCCCAACACTATTTATTGAAGAGACTGTCTTTTTTCCATTGGATATTCTTTCCTTCTTTGTGGAAGATTAATTAACCATACAGTTGTGGCCGCATTTCTGGGTTTTCTTTTCTGTTCTATTGATATGTATGTCTGTTTTTATGCCAGTTCCATGCTGTTTTGGTTACTGTAGGTTTGTAATATAAATTGAAGTCTGGAATTGTGAAGCCTCCAGCTTTGCTTTTCTTTTTCATGGTTGCTTTGGCTATCAGGGTCTTTTGTGGTTTCATACAAGTTTTAGGATTGTTCTAGCTCTGTGAAAAATGCTGTTGGATTTTAATAGGGATTGCATTAAATGTGTAGGTTGCTTGGGTAGTATAGACATTTTAACAATATTTGTTCTTGGGCGCCTGGGTGGCTCAGTGGGTTAAGGCCTCTGCTTTCGGCTCAGGTCATGATCCCAGGGTCCTGGGATCGAGGCCCGCATCGGGCTCCCTGCTCAGCGGGGACCCTGCTTCCCCCTCTCTCTCTCTCTCTGCCTGCCTCTCTGCCCCCTTGTGATCTCTCTCCTTCTGTGAAATAAATAAATAAAATCTTTAAAAAAAATTATTAAAAAAAAACAAACAAAAAACAATATTTGTTCTTCCAATCCATGAACATGGAATGTTTTTCCATTTCTTTGTGTCATCTTCAGTTTCTTTCCTCAGTGTTTTATAGTTTTAAAAGTACAGGTCTTTCATCTTATTGGTTAGGTTTATTCCTAGGTATCTTATTATTTATTTTGGGGGCAATTATAAATGGGATTTATTCCTTAAATTCTCTTTCTGCTGCTTCATTATTAGTGTATAGAAACGCAACTGATTTGACTTAATTTTTACTTTCAGAGGACAAGTCAGGGCTGCATTGTGAGAGTGGAAAGACACATGGCAAGTACCCAAATATTATGTTATAAAGTAGAAGCATTAGTGTGCAGTCAACATGATATGAGATCATCAGAGAAAAGGAAGTTTATGTTTATTTAGAAAGATCAGGGAGTTCTCACGGACCGCTTTGAATTGCTTTTATAAAGGAGTATACTAATAGGTGATAGAGATGGGTAGGGCATTTTGAATGGAGGAAATAGTTTAATCAAAAAGAGATGTGGGGATGAGAAGCTGTAGGAGAGAAAATTGAACTTTTAGAGGAAGGGCTGGTGATGAAATATGGGGAACCAGTATATATGAACCTCCAAATGCTTCATCTAATCCTTTAAGTAAGGAGATTTATGAAAGGGCAGAAGTGCCATTTTGTAAAGAGGCTTAACCTTTAACTGGAAAGCTTGCCTTGGAGTTATGGAGATAAATCTTATTATCAGGAGATTGAAGGAAGATCTTGAGAATGTATTTGGAATTCTTTTTTCTTTGAAAAAGTAGCAAGACATACATAGGGCATGGGTAAAGAAGGTTACTTTATTTCTGGGGGGTTAACTCATGGAATAGACTGGGAGCACTTTCTTGGAGTTTTTTTGCCCTCCTGAAGGCAACAACCATCAAAGGCAATGTTGCTTAACCCCTACATTGATTGAATTTTCTTGCCGTGTACGTGCACAGAACCATGCCTGTTTTGTTCACCACCATATGCTTAACACTGAGCATGGTGATTGCATTCAAATAACACCTATCCCAGACAGAAGTCTCATAAGCAATGGTACGATTCTTACATGGCTGGCAAAAGCACAGTGAATGAAGCTAAACCGAATATGCAGAGTAAAAGCTGAGCCCAGCAGAAAACCATATATGGAAGACTCCATTAAAAAGAGAGCAGAAGGAACCCTACAGAGATGAAATTTCCCAGCCAACAGTTTTGGTATCCTCCACATAATCCTCAAACTGGTGTGTCACTGAATTTCTTCAGCTTGACCCTAGAAGGAAGTTCTGTTATCGCCCACGGTTCAGTAAAGGATTTCTAAGAGGAACTGTCTACTCTGATTTTGGATAAATTCTTAGTTTGGATTGATCTCTCATTATTGAGGAAGGAGTAAGTAATTAAAACTTACGACCTTTAAAAAACAAAGAATGAATGAATAAGAGAAACAAACCAAAAAACAGACTCTTAACTACAGAGAACAAACTAGTTACCAGAGGAGAAGGGGGTTGGCAGTGAGTGAATTAGGTGATGGGGATTAAGAGCACACTTATCATGATGAACACTGAGTAATATGTAGAATTGTTGAATTGCTATATTGTATACCCAAAACTAAAACAACACTGTATGCTAACTATACTGGAATTTTGTATAAGATTGCATACCTTAAAATTTGCAGAGCTCAGTCAAAAAGGCAGAGAAAACAGGCATTTAACAAAAGTTTTTACTTCAGGAAATACTTAAATTTTAAGCATATGCTTCTCTTGAATTTTTCAATCATGTTGAATTTAAAGCTATTATAAAACATCATGAGTAAAATTTGAGGGGAATAACAAACTACAACAATGTTAATAGTAATGGTATTGATAGCATATGAGTGTCATTCTTAATATATGAATAGCTTTTACTAACTGTTAAAAAAATACCTACCAATTATTTAAAAGGCTGCTAAATACAGGAATGGGTTATTCAAAAACATAAAAAATCTTCAGCCACTTTACTAATCAGAAACATTTATATTTGAAATAAGATTGTATTTTCTTACCTAGAAAATTGACAGAAAGAGAATGGTATTATTTAGGACTGGCAAAGTGAAGAAATGAAAACCACATATAGTTGTTGGAATTGGAAATTTGAGTAACTTGAAAGACAGATTGGCAGTAGGTGTCAGAAACTTTGAAATATGCCTGCCCTTTGGCCTTGTAATTTCACTTCTAGAAATTTATATTAATACAGAGTAGCTGTAAGTATTTACAGAGCTTTAATCGTAATGATGCTCATAGCAGTGAAGTTTATATGAACGAAAATAGAGTGCTCATTAAATTCAGAGGAGTGGCATGTCCATAGAGTAGTGGAATGTGACATAGCCATTTGAAATGATGTTCTGGGAGGTGAATTTTTGAAGAAAGATAATACTTGTGATGTGTTAGGTGGAAAAACAGTACATACAAGAATATGACCCTGTTTTTTTTTTTTTTAAATTTTATTTTTATTCTTTGCCCAAGGGGTACAGGTCTGTGAATCATCAGGCCTACATCCTTCACAGCATTCACCAAAGCACAAACCCTCCCCAATGTCCCTGTTTTTATTAAACAAACCACTGCATCACTCTGAAGTAGGAATCAGAATTTACTTTCTTACTGCATCTTTACTTCCTTCTCCTAAGACTATAAAAGCAGCAATAACATAGATTCCTCCTTCCTTTTTCTCGCTCCCATCCCACTCTCTCCCTCTCTCTCCCCTTTTCTTCCCGCCCCCCCTTACTTTCTTTTCTCCTTTATTTAGCTAGATATTTTAAGAAAAAGAAACACTTGTGTTGGGTGTATATGCATGTATTGAAGTACCATATACTCAACTATTAAGTAAGCCTTCAGTTCCAGACCCCTAGTTCTTTAGGGAAGCCACTATTACAGATTCCTTGAGTACCCTTCCAGACATGTAATGTATTTATAGATGCATACATACCCTTGCATATATGTATTGTTTACTTGTCATTTTCACTTACCAGTAGGTCTTGAAAATTAATCCATATCAACTGTTAGATATATTTACCTCATTCTTTTTAAGAAGTTTATAATAATGATTATGAAAGTACCATAGTTAATTTAAAATAGATCTGATATTAATGAATTGCTAGATTATTTCCAAATTTTTGCTATTAAAAAATGCTAGAAGAAATGTCCTACATATGTTGGGAATCGTGTGTGTGTGTACGTGTGTGTACATGTATATGTGTTGGTATGTCTTTGGTAGAAATGCTGGATCAAAGAGTTACCTAACATTTTGCAAATATTGTTTATTATTATTTATTAGGTATGTACAAAATGAAACATTTTGATTTTCATTTCATTGATTTTTGAGTGAAGTTGGGTATATTTTATTCAGTGCACAGCTTTTTTATATCCTTTTCTGTTTTCTAGTGGATATTAAAAAAATGAATTCTTAAGATCTTTTTGTATATTAGCTGAATCAGTACCTTGTCACGTATGTTGCAAATACTTTTTGCTGGTTGCTATTATTTATGGAAGATTTCCCTTCAAAGATTTATGTATTTTTTTGTACAATAATGGTTTAATTTTTCTTTTATATCTTTGGTCCATTTGGCATTTATTGTGTAACAGGAAGGAAAATAAAAATTGAGCTTTATTTTTTTTTTGAAATGCTTAGGTAGTGCTCTGACATTACTTACTGAGTAACTTCTTAATGCCTACCAGTCATAATTTTATGATAAAATATAATGAAATGTAAAAAGTATGTCCAAATATAGATGAATCTGTTTTTTAGACTTTATTCTGTTGCATTAATTAGTGTGTTTATTTTAACTCTACATTGATTTAATTACTTTACTATAATTGCTTTACTGTGTGGTTGGATTAGTCCCTTTAGTATCCTGCTTGTCAGTATCAGCTGTTCTTACATACTTATTTTCTTTATATGAAATTTTGAATTATTGTGTCTATTTTTTGATCTTTTACAGTTTATTTGGGTTTGCATTAAATTTAGAAATTAGTTTCTAAATTATTAGAACATCTTTACCTGAAATCTTCCTTTCCTATAATTTATGTCTTTTCATTTACTTAGATCTTATTCTCTGCCAAGTCAGTAAAGGTATACGGCTTCTTTATTATATAGATTCTGAACTTTTAAGTACACCTAAAAATGCTTAACCTTTTACATTTTTACTTGTACTTTTTTGGGGGCGTAAGTTCTAGAGGAAGACAGAGAGAATGATTTTATTTATATCGTCTAGGTACGAAAAGATTTTGAACATGAAAATAGCATGAATGTTGTATAGATTTGATTAAACAAAAGAGTTAGTGAAATGTTGGTGATACCACATTAAAATCAAGAACAAGAAAGTATTTCACATTTTTCTGGAGGTTTTAACAAGTAACCAAATAAGAAAAAGGAATGAAGTGAAATTATGGATTGGAGACAAAATTACAATTAATAACAGATCATATGATTGCTTTCCTGGAAGAAAAAGAAAATGATCAATTGAAAAACCATCAGAATAATAAAGGAGTTGAATAGATTGGCTAGTTAAAAATTAAAACACTTCTTTGGACAGTAGGGATATTAGATTGAAAGTACATATAAGGTCATGCCTTATTAATAAAGAACTGAACTAGCCACAGAGTAAAGACAACTGTAGATCTGTCCTAGCAAAGCCTGCAAACAGCTTTTGAAAGAGCTAAGCTGTCCACAAGTTATCTGTCAAAAGAAAATTGAAAATGGTTTAAAGGAAGAAAATAAAATTCAGAGATTCAGGAAAATGTAATCTAAAATCAGGAGGAAAAAAATTATCAATAGAAACACAGACAAATAATGGGTGATGAAGATTACAGTAAGGGACTTCAAAATAGCAATCATAAGAGTATGCTCAGGGATTTAAAGGGAAATATGAACATAATGAGAAGACAGATTTTGTTAAGGACTAAGTGGAACGTCTAGTGTTGAGAAATACATGAAATAAAAAATTCACTTGACCGGCTTAACAGCACATTCTACACTGCATCAGACAAAATCCATGAGCTTGAAGACATAGCAGTAGAAACGACCCAAACTGAAGCACGGAAAGAAAAATGAAAGGAGCAAGGCCTGTGACCTGATGGACGATATTAAATGTTTAGCATGCATATAAAGGAGTGGTTGGGGGTGGGGAGCAGCAGTAGGAGTGGCAGAAAAACTGTTTGAAGAGGGAATGGCCCCAATTTTCTAAACTGATGAATAGCTGTAAGTCCACAGATTCCAGACACTTCAAGAAACCCAAACAAGGTAAAATAAAGAAACATAATGAATGGGTGAAAATAAAAAAAAAGACATTATATTATGCTCAGAGAATAAGGAAGTACTGCTTGCTTCTTGTCTGAAGCGGTACAAGTCCGAAGACAATGGAATGCATCTTGAAAGTGCTGAAAGAGAAAAGTCGATCTAGAATTCTGTAACCACTGAAAATATTTTTTAAAACTGAAGGTGAAATTAAGACATTTTTAGACAAGTGAAAGCTTAGGGAATTTATTGCTAGCAGGCCTTTATTACCAGAAATGTTAAAGGAACTTTTAATGACACTACATAAAGAAATGAAAATCAGGTAAAAGAGTAAATATATGAATATATATCAAAGGCTTACTTTTTTTCTTCGGTCTTAAAGAGTTTTTTTTTTTAAAAGGTAATTGCCTGTTTAAAGCAAACATAGTAAGTTTTCATTGGAGGTCTGTGATTTATGTGGGAGAGAAATGTGTGGCCACACTGGCACGAAGGATGGTATGGGGATATGAAAGTATACTGTTGTCATGTTGTTAGTTTACATGTGAAGGGGCGTGTTTTGAAGGTACACTGGGATAGGTTAATTGTACATGCTCTAATCCATAAAGCAATCACACACACAAAAGTAAGCCAGTGGAGAAATGGAAATACTGAAGAATACTTGATCCAAATGAAGGCGGGAAAGAAGACTAAAGAACTGGTCATAAAAAGTAGGTGGCAAAAAAAACATACACACAAAAACAAGATAATAGACCTATTGTGGTGGACAGCCATTTTGGAGAATAGTTTTTATACAGGTAAAATAGAGTTATTGTAGGACCCATAAAATGTATTTCTAAAATATTTACATGCCTAAGAGAAATGAACAAAGAAAGAGAACAAAGGTTGTTCAGAACAACCTTATTCATAATAGCCCCAAACTGTAAAAAAAACCCCAGTGTTTATCTAACAGGTGCATAACTAACTAGTTGCGATATTCAAACAATGGAATGCCACCTTGTAATAAAAAGAATTGAACTACTGAGATGGCAATATGCATGAATCTCAGAGATAGGGTGCATGGAAAACTCAAATGCAAAAGAGCATATACGGTGTGATTATGTTCACATGAAATTCTAGAACATACAAAACTAGTAATAGAGAAAATAGCTTGTTTGTTTGAGACTGGGTGGAGGAAAAGTATGATTTGATTCCAGAGGTGCATGAGGACAGGTTTTGGAGAGATTGGCTTGATTCTTAAACCAGTCTATTCATTTGTCAAAACCCTTGTAACTGTGTGCTTGAATTGATGCATTTTTGTATTAAATTATACAAAATAATAAATATGCTATAGATACATCATAAATAAATAATAAATATAACAAATAAATAAAATTATAAATAAATAAATAAGAAATAATAAATACATTTATAAATAAAAAAGTGTTTCTTTGAAAAGGAAAATAAACCAGATCCTTGGCTTGGTTGAGGGCCCATGTTTAAAAAAAAAAAAAAAAAAGGCAACAGCAAAAATTACCATTGACCTGTAAATGAAACACACTCTTAAATTTGAGAAAGAAAAAATGTTTGGAAAAGTACAGAATTAAAAACATAACCAGAAAAATACAGAATAAAAAAATCGACCAATCAACATATAAAGTGAAGTTAAATACTAATGTGATTCAAATTATGCTTATATACGTATGAAATTTTCTGAAAGGATAGATAAGAAAATGAGAGGCAAGGTTGGCTTTGGAGCTGGGAACTGATTGGAAGAGGTATTGGGATTAGAAGGAGACTTTTTACTTTGTGATGTTTCCTATCTTTTTTTAAGTTTTATTAATTTAAATTCCAGTGTAACCGGCATACAGTGTTATATTCGTTTCAGATGTATAATATAGTAACTCAACAGTTCCATATATTACTCTGTGCTCATTGCAGGTACCTTCCTGAATCCCCATCACCTATTTCTCCTCTTCCCTCATTCCTCTTCCTTCCAGTAATCGTCAGTTGTATGTCGTCTATATTTTGTTTCATATCTTTTGAATTTTCAGTCATTGACTATATGACCTTTCCCTTCCCCCAATCAAGTGAAAATGTAACAAAAGTGAGATTTAATATTAAAATAAAAATTGACCTGTTTCATTTATTTTCTGTCAAAAAGGGAAGGTTTTAATTTTTTAAAGCAATGTAACATTTCTTGTGGATAAGGATGTAGGAAGAACATCGTTCTTACATCACATCTTTCCTTGTATCCAGCATCCTTGAAGAAGTGTCTGTCATTATCTACCAAAGCCCTTTCAAACACGTTTCTTTTAACCCAGCATATCGGCCTCTGGCAGTTTAAGCCTAAAGAAATAATTGGAAGCATGGACTAAGCAAGACATACATGAAATGGTATTTATCATAGCATGTTTCAGGAAAACATAAGTACACATTGAATGTCCAAGAGGAAAGTGATTGGGTAAGCAAATTTTGGTAGTGCATAAGATAAAAACAGTGTGCTGCCACTTAATTGATGTTATTAGGAAAATATTGACATTTCACAAAATTTAAAAAATGTGTTATGGTAGCATTTATATAAAGAGGGTAACCCTAAAGTGTATTATTTGTTGAGAGTGAATGGAGGAGCTAAAGTAAGTTAACTTTTAAAATATTTAAAGACTAATAAATTAGCTTTGTTTTATTGGGTGACCTTTCAAATAGTTCTATTCAAAAATGGTTTTCCAAAGTTAAACCATTTCTAAACAGATACATACATATATCCTTGTACATTTATTCAGATTTGAAATTATTGATACCTTCAGTTGACTCTTGTATGCTTTTGAGCAAGTGTTCTCTCTACAGTTGCTCAGAGCAGATTCTGCTCAAAAGTAGGATAGTCTCAATTCTATATTTTTGCATATTAAAATGTGTAAATATTTCAGACTGGGTATTTTCACAAATGCCATTCTCTTTCGTTCAGAGTACTTTCTACATAAAACTCCTGTTTTTTTTTTTTTCATTCAAGTATAATGGGCATACATTGTTAGTTTCAGGTATACATTACAATGATTCAGCAGTCCTATTCATTTCTTAGTGCTTATCAATCCATCTGCCCACCTACCTCTCCTCTGGCAACCACCAGTTTGTTTATTTAAGGGTTTTGTTTTTTGTGTCATTTTTTTTTCTTTGTTCATTTTTCATTTGTTCCTTAAATTCCACATATGAGTGAAATCATATGGTATTTGTTTTTCTCTGACTGACTTAATTTTGCTTAGGATAATACACTCTAGCTCCATCTATGTTGTTGCAAATGGCAAGACTTCATTCTTTTTGATGGCTGAGTAATATTCCATTGTACACCACATCTTCTTTATCCATTCATCTATTAGTAGACACTTGGGTTGCTTCCATATCTTAGCTATTGTAAATAATGCTGCAATAGGCATAGGGATGCACATGTCTTTTTGAATTATTGTTTTCATATTCTTTGGGTGAATACCTGGTAGTAGAATTACTGAATCACAGGGTAGTTCTATTTTTAAATTTTTGAGGAAACTTCATACTATTTCCGCAGTGGCTACACCAGTTTGCATTCCTACCAGGGGTGCACAAAGGTTCATTTTTCTTCACATCCTTGTCGACACTTGTTATTTCTTGTGTCTTTGATTTTAGCCATTCTAAGTGTGAGGTGTGAGGTGATACTTATTGTGGTTTTGATTTTCATGATGATCAGTGGTGCTGAACATCTTTTTATGTGGTTATCATTATATTTCCTTTGGAAAAGTGTCCATTCAGGTCCTCTGCCCATTTTTTAATTGGATTATTTGGGGGTTTTGGTGTGGAACTTTTGTTGTTGTTGTTGTTTTGTTTTTTTTTTTAGTTTGAGAGAGCGAGAGAGAGAACATGAATGGTGGGGGAGAGGCAGAAGGAGAGGGAGCAGCAGGCTCCCCAATGAGCAGAGAGCCCTATGTGGGGCTCAGTCCCAGGACTCCAGGACCATGACCTGGGTGGAAGGCAGACACTTAACCTACTGAGCCATCCAGGTGCCCCTAAAACTTCTATTTTATTTTATTTTATTTTATTAACATACAATGTATTATCTGCTTCAGGGGTACAGGTCTAAAACTTCTATTTTTATTAAACGTGCTGCCAAAGCGAGCACTAAAACTTCTATTTTTAATTTACTTTAGAATTTCTTTCAATTTAGCTGATGCAAAATCATAGGTGGTCTCAATTTTTTTCCACTGAAGTATATTATAAATATATCTAATTAAA
Organism: Ailurus styani; assembly: GCA_002007465.1. Lineage (NCBI taxonomy): Eukaryota > Metazoa > Chordata > Mammalia > Carnivora > Ailuridae > Ailurus > Ailurus styani. The sequence continues at coordinate 281,121 of LNAC01000141.1, read as the reverse complement.
AATAGGAGCTCCAGGGTGCCTGGGTGGCTCAGTGGGTTAAAGCCTCTGCTTTCGGCTCAGGTCTTGATCTCAGGGTCCTGGGATCGAGGCCTGCATCGGGTTCCCTGCTCAGCGGGGAGCCTGCTTCCCCCTCTCTCTCTGTCTCCCTACTTGTAATCTCTCTCTGTCAAATAAATAAATGAAATCTTTAAAAATAAAAAAAATAAAAATAAAAATAGGAGCTCCATCAAGAGTCTTCCTCTAAATCAGGATATTCCCATTTAAGAATTAAAATTGTTTGAGGTTTCATCAGTTTTTTAGTTCCCCCTCTGCTTTTTCTGAGATAAATGTCAGTGTCAACCTGTTCGTGTGCTTTGTTTTTAATAACTGCAATATACTGAAAACTTTATTTTATTCCTCAAATTAATCAATTAGAGATTTTCAACAGGCTTTGAGCAAAATAAAAACAATATACAGATAATTAATTACAAAAAAAATTAATACAGTAAAGGATACTTAGGTTGATTTATGTTGTGAATCACCAGAAATTTATCAAACATTTCTAAAATCCAGTTGCTGGTGGTCAGTCAAGAGAGATCATGTTTATGTATGTGTACATTTTAATATCTATGCCTTTTATTTTTGATTAGTTAAAAATAACAGCATTTGCATGAAATAATGATCTCGTTTTTGTCAGCTCATCACCTTTTAATAGTTGGAGCTGTTCTGTCCTTATCAGTGTTATATCTTCTTAGGGACTTTTTTCATTTTTCTGAGTTGTTGAAATGTAGACAGGTATCAAATTTAACATTTTACATTGTTCCTGTGAGTTGTGTATAAAGTACATGAAAAATCTTGTTTAGAATTTAGTGTTTTGAAAACTGTTTAAAGGCACTTTGAATGAAACTTTCCTTTGGGACCTTCGGACAGAAAGTTTTTATAGGGCAGAGTTAGCTGTTAGACTTCCTAGGGACTTTGTGTTTATACTTGACCACACTGTAATCCATTCATCATGCTGATGCCTGGGTAATCTTTCTAAATGGTATGCTTTCATCCTTAAATACGATGTTATGTTTCTTAAAATCCCCCGTGACTTTCCATCACACTTAGAATAAAAATGTTTTAAATGTAACAGGGCCTTAGAGAATTCTTGCGTCCTCTAGATTATACCTAGCTCTCTAACCTCATCCTCTGTCATTCACTTACCCTTCCTGCACTCTAGCCACACCAGCCACCTTCCTTTTCCTCAAGGTCATTGCATTTGTTGTTTCCTCTACTGGGAATGCTCTTCTTCCAGAGCTTTTCATCACTGGCTCCTTCTTTTAATGTAGATTTCAGTGGAAGTTGTGTCATTTCAGAAACCATTTCTGTGTTACACATAAAGAGCCTTTCTTTTAACTTCCGTCACTAGGACTCAGTGTTCTATTTCTCTAGTAAATTTCCTTCATAACAATTATCACTATTTAAAATGGTCTTATTTAGTATAGGAGTAGGAATGTTCTAGGTCAGGTTCACTACTGTATCTCCCAGAACGTAATAGGCTCTTAATACTTGGAAATGAATGACTGTTTAGTTACTGTATCTATATTTCTTCCTTGATTCTCACTTCAGGCTACAAAAGAATCTGTTTGTGGTGTTTGCCTCCCTCTCATATTTTCAAAGACAGTGTAAAAGCACCAACCTATTAAAGAACTTAAAGCAAGGTAGTAATGTTTTAACATCTATTTTAATGTTTTCTAAAGACAGATAAATAATAGTGGCATATTGAATTGGCAGTATACATGTGGATATAAAATAAGAGAAAGATTTATATTTTTACTTCCTCCTAAAAGTAGAAAAGACCCTGAAGAATAGTTTAGAGCTCTTGTAGAAGTAACCTGTGAACAATGCTACTTGAAAAATTAATCTAGACTTCCAGTTCCAACCATGGAATACCTTATATCAGACCAATCCTCACACCAAAAAAAATCATAGAAGCTAGACAAAATGGTTTAATGGTTTTGGAGAGCAACTAACTCAGGTAGGACTTCCTAGGAGAACATCATCTCCATATAAACATTGACCTTTTCCCTGAGGGCATGTTCCAAATCATGGTGCAGGCATAAAGGCCAAGCCTGAAGTGATGGTCATTTGGGTCAGAGGACACTATGGTCAGTTCTTAGAGTTGCCAGAGTGGCTGAGGCATGAGGGACAAAATTCTCGAGATAGGAAGAAATCGCAGAGGAAAAGCCCAATGATTTATGCACAAATTTCCCTCAAGTTGTTGACTGGTTCTACAATTTTACATGAATGGGGCAAGAGTCAAGGAAACCCAGCAGAAAACAGCAGATGGAGGCTCAAAGGCAAAGAAAAAAATTTAATAGGCACATGGTACTGGGAAGCAGAAATTAGTGTTTAAGGCTGCCGAGGTGAAGGGCCCTTGGTACCACCTCAGGCTTCTAGTTGAGATCCAGAGGGCACTCCCAAGAAGTAGCAGGTAAAATGGAAATAGACTACCCTTAGCAAAGCCTGAAACCTGAGTAGTCTGCCTGTACTCACCCTGTGTTTCAGAAGAAACTTAACCTTTAGAAAGGATCTAATGCTCAGAGTCTATGCTTTTTCATTTATATAGTCTAACTAACAATAACTTATGAGGCAGGTTGAAAAAAGGCAGGAAGTTAACCTAGAGATACATCTATACAAAAGAAATGTTACAAGATAATTCACTGTGAAAGTTGTTGTTAATAGCAGAATATTAGAAAAATGCTAATGGACCACCAACAGAGGATTGATAATTATGTTGGTTCATAATTTACTTAATTTTTTACACAGGTCCTATCAGCATATGGGGCAGGACAGTTCTTTATTGTGGGACACTGTGCTGACCATTGTTCGACATGTTACATCTTTGGCCCTAGCGCAATAAATGCTAATTGCACTTCAGTTTTTGATACAACTCAGAATGCTCTCACACACACATTTTCATATGCCCCTGGGGCGGGGCATTCCAGTTGAAAATCATTAATACCGTGGAATTCTGTGCAGCTGTAAAAAAAGAAAGTTGTTTATGAACTGATATGGAAAGTCCACTGCAGTGCATCTTAAGAGTAAAAGGCAAGATAACAAGCTGTATGTGTACCTTGCTATATTTTGTTTAATAAAGGAAGAAAATAATATATATTTGGATTACTTATATGTGCATAACATTTGTAGTAATATGTAAGAAACCGATGAAAGTGATTTTCTCTGGGGCCTGGTGGGATGAAGAGAGATGAAATTTCTGGGGTGTAAAATATATTTACTGTATACTTTTGTATATTATTTTGATACTTAAAACATTACCTATTCAAAAAGTTTTTAAATAATAAACTTAGACATAAATAAGCTATTGTGTTAACTATAATAATTTCTAAGAGAATGAAAGTTTGTGTATTCATTAAAAAAATGTTTTGGTCTTTTTCCAATTCTGTCTCCTTTTACCTTTGCTTTCCTTCAGTGGAGTAGGGCGAAACTGGGGCTGGGCATCTGCAGGTAGCAGCATTCTTGCTGAATTTGGTACACTGCATATGGAGTTTGTCCATCTCAGCTACTTGACAGGGGACCCAGTTTACTACAAAAAGGTTAGTTTTCTTGCCTTCTTTTCTTTGTTTATTATGAAAGAGTTCTTTAAGATTTGCCAAAAGACTTGATTAATGCTCAGAAAATGTTCACCTTTCTAGAAAGAAATGTGTTTATCAGGACTCCGCTCCCCCCCTTTTTTTCTTTTTAAATTAGCTAAAGAAATGTCCTTTCTATTTAAAATGTTTACTGTTATTTGAGAAGTTGTCATCATTAGTAGGTTTTCAAAAATTCCATTCTATTCAGCATTGTGCTGCAGGGTTCCTAGCCAGCTTGGTAAGACAAGAAAAACAAAATGAGCAAGAAGTTAAAAAATTGAATTGGATTGGAAAGGAAGAAAGGAAAGAGTAATTATGCACAGATTACATGATTTATCTAAAATATTAAGATAATCTGTATTTAAATTATTAGAAATAAGAGCATATATATAGTTCTGAATAAAAGATCAATATAGATATGAAACATTAACAGCTTTTCTCTGCACCAGCTACAACCAGCAAGAAAGTATCCCTTTACAAAAACATATGTGGTAGGAACAAAAGTTTACGTTTCCTCCAAATAAACCTAACAAAAGATAAATGAAGTTCAAAACAATTAAATGACACTGAAGAGGACCTAAATAAGCAGAGAGGTATGTTATGTTCACGTACAGCTAAGGAATATCATAACAATTTTAGTCTTATCCAGATAGATCTGTAGCATCAATTCAATACCAGTCAAAACTCCAGTGGCTTCTTTTACAAAAATTAAACTTGACAAGAGCCTTGTAGAATTTATATAGAAGAGAAAAATTTCAAGACACTCCTGAAGAAAAACATGTGGAGTGGGTTTGTATTACCCAGTTTCCGACACTCACAGTGAAGTATTGGTGCATAAAACAAATAGACTGATGGATGGAAAAAATGTTCCTTAAATAGGCCTCTGTATGTGGAAATATTATAACAAGGGTAGCATTGTAGAGTATAACAATTCTAGGAGCATTAAAGGCTTATATTTAAAAGGCAAATGTAGTACAGTTTAAAATATATATGCCCTATGGCCCAGCAGTTCCACTCTTTGATATGTGCATTTACATCATATACATAGAAACATTGTTTGTATTAGCATTTTATATAATAAAATTCAATACAGCAGTAAAAAAATAAAAGAATTATAGTTACATTTATCAATTAAAATAATATGATACTGAGTGCCTGGGTGACTCAGTCAGTTGAGCGTCTAACTCTTGATTTCAGCCCAGGTCATGGTCTCAGGGTTAGGAGATTGAGGCCTGAGTTGGGCTCTGCACTGGACATGGGAGTCTGTTTGAGATTATCTCTCCTCCTCTCACTGCCCCCCCCTCCACCCCATCTCTCTCTCTCCTTTAAAAAAAAAAAAAAATATGCTGCAACTTTTTAAAAAAATTCAACACAAGCAGAACTGAATAATATACTTTGTTTAGGGATTCAAAAGTGATTTCGGTAGATTTAAGACAATGGTGAACATAAAATTCAGGACTGTGAGTACAGCCCAGACAAAGACAGTGATATGTGAATGGATAAGCAGAGCAGCAAAGGTGTTTGTAGTGTTTTATTTCTTAAAATTGGGATGTGAGTGGAATCTATATATTGTCCTTTCTGTGTATGAACTATTTCACCAACTGGGAAGAATTTTCAGGTAGACAGCAGTGGAGCCAGACCACAGAATTTTTCTTTTCCTGATAAGAAAAACAGTAACAAAAAAAAAGTAAATAAAGACCAGCGAAAATTTATCAACAGCAATGAAAGGAGGAAAGGCTGCAGTCTCATGTCACTAGTATGTGACAGCCAAAAAAAAAAAGAAGTAAATTTCTGGAATGGTTCTTAAGTCTGTTTCTCACCTTGTCCTGAATCCTTACTGGGCAAAGAAAGCAAGTCAACAAATTCCTGGTACTTGCCATTAATCTCACAGAGATTAGTGCTGAGGGGTGTTGAGTATACAACTGTCCACAGCTCTAGGGGGGTTCTCACCTCTGTCCTTCTTTTTTTTTTTTTTTTTT
>LNAC01000141.1:105131-275478 GCA_002007465.1 Ailurus styani | reverse complement strand
AAGATTTTATTTATTTATTTGACACAGAGAGAGAGATTACAAGTAGGCAGAGAGGCAGGCAGAGAGACAGGGAGAGGAGGAAGCAGGCTCCCTGCTGAGCAGAGAGCCCGATGCGGGCCTCGATCCCAGGACGCTGAGATCATGACCTGAGCCGAAAGCAGAGGCTTTAACCCACTGAGCCACCCAGGCGCCCTCCTCTGTCCTTCTTGAACGCTAGTACTTCAGATCTCAAATTGTGTCCAGGGAGGGGGGGCATTCCCCTCTCTCCCCAGATAAACGGTAGGAAGGAATTCAGGGGACAGTTCAGTTCAGCTGTGCCATATCAAATCGAAGTCCCCGTGAGAACCGACCCTGTTCATTGTGAGCAGGATGAAAAGGGAAAGCATGGCAAGAATGCAAACAGTACTGCAACTTGGTAGTAACAAAAGCATGGTGGTAAATAGCATGTAAAAGACTGATAAAGAATCCCATTTCAAATTTTATAAAGTCACCGTGAGTAATTTATACAATAATAGCGGTTGAACTCAGTAAAATTAGAACTCAAAACAAATCATAAAATGATATAAAAATATTGTGGAACTGAAGAAACAAATTGAGACCTTAAACATTATATTTCTGTAATGAATACATAAATGAAAAACTGCAAAAGTGACTGTACATGATTGAGAGCCAATTTACTGACATGGAATAAAAGCAAGAGACGATCATAGAGGAAATGAAGAAAAAATGAAGATCATCTAGCCCAGTATTTCTGAAGTGGAGGATCTGACACATAGGAATCCCCTGAAAGTGATAGGAAGGAGAAACAGAACTGTAAACTCCATTTTTAACAAGATTAAGGGATACTTGATCTGTCACATCACAAAATAGCAAGAAAGGTTGGCATAAGCCATCAAGGGCAGCAAGGTTTGGGAAATAAGAGAGGATATTTGTGGCTGCAGATTTCAAAAATGAAAGGCAGTACAGTTCTCTGAAATCAGTGGTATGTCTTGAGGTACAGAACCATAGTCCTCATGAGCAACATTGAGACCAGGGTCATGGGCTGATGGTGGGTGCTTCTTTGGACCCCACTAAATGTGGTATGTTGAGAAGCTGGGATAACAATTCTGAGGAAATTTTGGTGAGGGAAGAGAATGAATGACAGATTTTCTTTTATGAGCAGTGCTGCATGGCTAGTGTCAGTTATTGGGGGAGAAGCAAAAGCATCTTGACTGTCCCTGGGCTTTTACGTCAAAACTCTTGTGTGACTAGCTGGTTCAGGGAAAATAGTAGTGAGTAATTCATCATAAAAGAACAAGCGTACAATTTATACAAAGATATTATCAGAAAAAAAAGAGGGAAGGAACATGATATGTAAGTAATAACCAAAAAATATGTCTCAGAAAATAGCAATTAAATCCTAACCAGACATCACCATGAGAGGGAAGAGGATGGAGCCGTCTTTGTAAATCAAGTATATCAACAGAAATACCAGTGCTCAGAGACAGTAAGATATGCTATCAGTAACAAGTTACAAGAAAAAGTTATCCCCAAAAATGAAGGCCAAACTGGAAGCAATATAAAGGAGGTATTGAAAATATAGTGATGGACTTGGAAGACCAAATCAAGACAAGCTAGTAAAGGTGTAGACATTAGAAAAGAGATGGATTGAAAGATTCTGAGAAGAAATGATAGATGTAGAAGAGGCAGAGAGGATTCAATGTGTGCATAATTTTTAGAAGACAAAAGAATGCAATTTTTCATTTTTCTTAAAAGCATTATTTCAAACTAACTAACCTTGATTCACGGAATTCCTCAGATTGAGATTTTTGTACATAGAGCTGGTCTCAGCCTTGAAAGAACAGTGGGAACACAGCATCCCTGAACCCATTCCTAAAACTGCCTGATTTCAAAGTCCAGCCAAAGGAGAGATGACTGGGACCTTGTCGTCAAGGGATGTGTGCTCTGTTCCAGCCTCCAAAATATTTCCCCAAGTCATGTATACCAAGCAGCTTATCTTTCAGATGTAAAGAGAACATTATCAAATAAGAATACCAGGAATAGAATACATTTTGTGCCTTTTTTTGTAAGCACTGACAAAAGCCTTCCAATCTATAGATGAATACAGATAAAGTCCTTGGAAAAGTTTCCATCTTTTTAGTATATTTTATGTTTTTTTTTCCTTAGTGTTAGGGAGATCTTTTAGGGATCAGAAATTTTGGAATTTTAGGAATTTAGGGATAGCTATTGTGGAATCAGTATTTAGAGTTCAACAATTTAGTTTACTTTTTCATCTCTTAAATTCAAATTTATTATAGATGCCCTTTTATGTTTCCATTTCTATGAAATTATTTCTGTCCTTATATTTAGATATGTGCATAGTAAATATGTCTGTAATGATGTTTGTCACTGATGTTTCTGATGGCTATTTCTGGATAGTAAGATGTTGGCATTTAAATTGTTTTTTCTCATGCTCTTTGTGTTTTTAATTGTTGCTTGATCTTTAATTAATGGTTATATATGATCTTGTAAAAATAACGAATCAGTTATAAAGTAGAAGCCTTTCCTGACCGTCACACACACAGAAAAAAGCAGGGGTGAGATGGTGTAGGTTCTGAGTGAGGAAAACCCACAAAGCCTAGATTAATATAAAGCCTTGATGACATTTATTTTATTAATTGATTTCTTTATTTGTGTTAAGGTAATGCACATTCGGAAACTACTTCAGAAGATGGATCGTCCAAATGGTCTTTATCCAAATTATTTGAACCCAAGAACAGGTCGCTGGGGTCAGTGTAAGTATTTCTAGTACAGCTGATGCTATGTTAAAAGATTATTCGTCTGAAAACTTGCTTGATGTGGTGAAAAGTACACTACATGTAGGGTTAGAATCCCTCAGCATTAAACCCTGTGGTCTGTTAGAGCTGTTACCTTTGACAAATTTCTCATCTTTCAGTTTTTCTACTTGTAAATGCGAACAGGAATAACCTGTGTCACAAGCAGTATTTTATTTCATGTATATGTAAGGACTTTGTTAAAATATAGTTCAGTCTTTGCAAAGGGTTGCCCCTATTTATAAAGCATATCTTCATGCAGATAAGAGCATTGCTTGGGATAGGTATTTATTAAAGGAAATATGAAGAACAAATGAGTATCTTAACTGATTAGAAAGGAGGGCAGTTGCTCTTGGGCAAAGTTTGTCCAGTCATCTTAACAGAAGATATCAGGGTCTATTATTTATTAGGCTCTGTGCTCAGTTTTTGGATGAAACTGGAAATGGGAAAAGACCATATAGAAGAACTTGGTCAGATTTCAGGGAGCTCACAGGCTAGAAGGGTAAGCAGACACACTTACGTGTAGTTGGAATAAGATGTGGTAGATGTTATGGTGGAGGCATGTACCGGTTGTGATATGAGACTGACAGAAGTGACTTCCTCTGTGAGGAGAAAGTATTTTGTTTGGGGAGAGGGTGATCTTCTTCTTCTTTTTTTTTTTTTTTAAAGATTTTATTTATTTGACAGAGGGAGAGAGATCACAAGTAGGCAGAGAGGCAGGCAGAGAGAGAGGGGGGGAAAGCAGGCTCCCCACTGAGCAGAGAGCCCGATGCGGGCCTCTATCCCAGGACCCTGAGATCATGACCTGAGCCGAAGGCAGAGGCTTTAATCCCCTGAGCCACCCAGGCGCCCGAGGGCGATCTTCTTATTAGAGCTTTAGAATTGATCTTTGAAGGAATAGATTTTTAAAAGATAACAAATATCTGTTTGGAAATATGGAATGTAAAGAATTGAAATAAAATATGGGTTTATGAATGGTATTCTCTCTTAAAAGATAGGAGAACTGGAAGAAATACTAGGTGTTAACTTTGCCCCTAGTGTAACATGTTTGGGTTATTTTTGAGGCTAATAAAATCATAATGAAATAGTAAAAAAGTGGTAAAAAACAATCTGTCAGTGAGAAATTATGCTGGTGTTTGCTACCAAGAGTAGGAAAACATTTGTCATAGAATTAGGGGGGCTCCTCTCAAGGAAATTGTCCTTTTTTTTGTGAAAGGAAAGCAGTTTGGTCAATACAGTTTGTCTTTCATGGACCTGGGAATAGATCTCAATCTTTGGCTCCTCTTATATACTTTTTTGAAATTCTTTACATGTAGCTTATTTTTCTCTTTATTTTGAGGAAAATACAGGGGCCATGCCTAGACTGAGTGACAATGATACTTGGAAAAAAATCAAAGCCTGAGGGCAGCATTTCTAAAATATAAAAATATACTTTTCTTATTCCAGATAAGGGTGACTGGTTTGGATGTCTGCTTAGTAATTTGGGTGAATTTTATTGTATTTGTCACCCCCTAGAGTTTTATTAAGATTTGGGAATATTCTAACAGGAAAAAAATTACATTCGGTCTGTCTTTATGTCATTTGCCAGTGTATATTCTATAAGGTAAAACTTAAATTTAACTGTAAAAAAATAACATCATGAAAATACTAAAAAGTGTTTTTTTAATAATCAGGAAAGCTGTCTCTGTAAAGAAAAAGATTATCAGTTTTTACTATATACAGACATTAATCTCTTACATTTCATAACAAAGGCAAGTAACTAGCTAAGGAAATACATTTGAATGTATTTGGAGAACAGAATTTTCATATCCTCTCTCTATCAAGAACTTTTATAAGATCATAAGAAAAAAGATGATCGTCTCAGTAGAAAAACACACTGAGAAAAGTTGGTTTGTGGAAAAAAAAAACACCTAAATGGAAATAAGCAGATGTTCATTTTTAACCCTTAAAGTGGTATTACTGAAGATAAACAGTACATGGAAACAATGTAATGTGGTACCACCCACTCTCTGTACACACTGGTGCTATGCCACTGTAGGAGCATGTGCAAACACTGCTGTCTTTGGTATCCTGTTGGTAGCATCTCCATAGACTGGTCACCAGAGATCTTTGTCCCTACCTTGTCCCACTTCACCACCACCCTAATCAAACCAATGCAGCTTTTATTTGATTTATTTTATTGAAGTGTAGTTTACATATAATACAACAGTATAATACAGTTGACCTTTGAACAATGTGGGTGTTGGGGCATTGACCACCTGCACAGTAGAAAATCTGCATATAACTTTTGACTCCCCACCCAAAAACTTAACTACTAAGAGCCTACTGTTGACTGAAAGCCTTACTGATAACATAAACAGTTGATTAACACGTGTTTTGTGTTACATTCTTAAACAAAAAAAGTAACGAGACTATATTAAAATCATGAGGAATAGAAACTACATTTACAGTATTATGCCTCGGTGAAAAAATGTGCTTGTAACTGGACCATGCAGTTCAAACCCATGTTGTTCAAGGATCAGCTGTCAGCTGTATTAGTTTCAGGTATACAACATAATGATTCTCAATGCAGCTTTTAAACAGAAGACACTACTCTTTATCTATTAAATTAATAAGGAATTGGACACATCCCTGTACCCAGAGCTTCAAAATGTGTGAAAATTTGTATGCCATTTGCACCTGTGACTCATTTCTAGGTATTTATTCCAAAGGAATTTGCACAGCTATATGTATCAAAAGTTTATTTACTCTGCCTTTGAAGTTATTTATAGCAGGGGTACTTTGGAGACATTCTAAAACAGTCTTGTCCAATAGAACTTTCTGTGATGAGAAAAATGTTCTAGTCTGTGCTGTCGGTACAAGCATCACTAACCACATATGGTGTTGAGCATTGGAAATGTTGGTGCAGTTGTAGAAGTCCGTGTTAAATTTTATTTACTTAATTAATAACTACTTGTGCCTGGTGCCTATGGCCTGGACACTGCAGTTTTAAACATCTTATGAAAGAGATTTGGTTAAATAATTGTACCTTCAGTTGCAATATACTATGCAGCCATTAAAAATTATGTTACAGAATACTTGACATAGATAAATATATGTTACTTCTGTTTTTTCGTTAATGTTTGTTTTTGTTTTCTCCTTTTTGTTTTCCTTTATTAATCTAAATTTGATAATGAACGTTTATTACTTTTCAAGTAAGACTAAAAACATTCGTTTAAAGCAGTTTTATTGAGATATAACCCATATACCATATAATTGACCCAAGTATACAATTGAATGGTTTTTAGTCTATCCATAGTGTTTTGTAACCATCACCAGCGTCAATTTTAGAAGATTTTCATTTAACCCCCCCAAAGAAATCCTATGCCATTTAGCTGTCACCTACCTATTGGTTGGTTCTCCCACCCCTTGCAGCCTTAAACAACCACTGATCTACTCTGCTTCTCTATAGATTTGTCTGTTCTGAACTTCTCATGTAATCACATATTATGTGGTCTTTTGTGATTGGCTTCTTTCATTTAGCAAAATGTTTTAAAGATTTTTCCATATTATAGCATGATCAATATTTGGATATTTTGTATGCCTGAATAATATTCCATTTTATGGATCTACCGCTGTTGTTGATCCATTCATCAGTTGATGACTTTGGGGTTGTTTCTGTGGGTTTTGTTTTTTTCACTTTATTCCTTTTTAAAAATTGATTTATAATTGACATATACAGTATTATATTAGTTTCAGGTATACAACACAGTGATTCTTTCTATATTCTTATATATCACCTTGGTAGGTCTGGTTACCATCTATCGCTATACAAAGTTATTATGGTATTATTGACTGTATTTCCTATGCTGTACATCATATCCCCATGACTTGTTTATTATGTAACTGGCAGTTTGTACCTCTTAATGCCCTTCGCCTATTTCTCCCATTCCCCCAACTCCCTACCATCTGGCAACCACTAGTTTGTTCTCTGTATTTATGAGTAACTTTTTGTTTTGTTTTGTTTGTTTGTTTTGATTCCTCATATGAGTGAAATTATACAGCATTTGTCTTTCTCTGTCTGACTTATTTCACTTAGCATAATACCCTCCGGGTCCATCTCTGTTCCCACAGATGGCAAAATTTTATTCTTTTTTATGACTGAGTAATAGTCCATTGCATATATATGCACCACATCTTAATTCATCTGTCGATAGACACTTAGGTTGCTTCCATATCTTGGTGATTGTAAATAATGCTACAGTGAATGTAGGGGTATATACATCTTTTTGAATTAGTGTTTTTGTTTTCTTTGGATAAATACCCGGAAGAGGGATTGCACTTTTGAAATCTCCATACTCAATTTTCCATAGTGTTGTACCAATTTACATTCCCACCAATAATAATGCACAGTGGCTCTGTTTTCTCCACATCCTTGCCAATACTTGTTATGATCTTTTTGAGAACAGCCATTCTGACAGGTGTAAGATGGTATCTCATTATGGTTTTGATTTGCATTTCCTTGCTGACTAGTGATATTGAGCATTTTTTCATGTGCCTGTTGGCCATTTATATCTTCTCTGGAAAAATGTCTGTACAGGTCCTCTGTATATTTTTTAGTTGTGTTATTTGGGTTTTTTTTTGTTGTTGTTGTTGTTGTTACTGAGTTGTATCAGTTCTTTTATGTGTTTTAGATATCAACCCCTCATCAAGTATATCACTTACAAATATTTTCTCCCATTCAGTAGGTTACCCTTTCATTTTGTTGATGGTTTCCTTCCCTGTGCACAAATATTTTTAAATAGAAAGAGGATGTCATCTTCCACATCAAAATCTTAGAATACTGGAAAAAATGAGTCAGTGTTTCAGAACTGCTAGTCTTTGAAATGATGAACAGTAGAGCATTGACAGCATCTTAATTATTAAAAATGTAACTTTCTCATTAAGTAAACAGTATTATGAAAACTGGATAGCAACATGGAAAAGAATGAAATTGGGCCCTTACCTTATACCTTAAGATAAAACCTAGCTCAGAATGCATCAAACACTCTAAATTTAAGAACAAAAATTACAAAACCCTTAGAAGGAAACAGGGAGAAATCTTCATGACCATGGATTTGGCAATGGTTTCTTCAGAAGCAGAAGCAATGAAAGAAAAAAATAGATAAATTGGATTTTATTAAAGTTGAAAACTTGTGTGTCAAAGGACTATCATGACAGAGGAAGACAAGCCTTAGAATGAGAGAAAATATTTGAAGATCACATGTCTGATAAGGGTTTCATATCTAGGATATACGAAGAACTTCTACAACTCAACAACAAATAGATGGTTAAAAAATGCGCAAAGAACTTGAGTAGATATTTCTCCAAAGAGAAGCAAGTGGAAAGTGGAAAATTAAACACGTGAAAAAGATGTTCATCATCATTAGTCACTAGGCAAATGCAAGTCAAAAGCCCAGTGAGATTCCATTACACACCTACTAGGACAGCTGTAATCAAAAGACAGAAAATGAAACCGGAACCCTTGAACATTGCTGTTGGAATGTAAAATGGCGCAGCCACCATGAAAAGCCATTTGGTAGTTCCTCGAAAAGTAAAATATAGAATTCCATTTGAGCCAGCATTTACTCCTGAGTGTATATACCCCAAATATTTGAAAACAGGGACTCAAGCAGATACTTGGATGCTAATGTTCACTCACACAACATTGTTCTTAGTAGCCAAAAGGCAGAAACAACCAAAGTGTCCGACAGATGAATGGATGAACAAAATGTGGTCTATCCATATGATGGAATATTAGTTAGCTGTGAAAGGAATGAAGTTTCTGACACATGCTGCAACACAGATGAACCCTGAAACCATCATGATAAGTGAGAAAAGCCAGTCACAGAAAAGGACAAATACTGTATGATTCCACTTTACCAAATCTGAAGTAGTCAAATTCATTCAGACACATTAGATTAGAGGTTGAGACTTAAGTGAAAGAGGAATGGAGAGTTACTACTCCATAGTCTAGGGATGATGAAAAAGTTTTAGAAATAGTGATAATTGTACAACCTTGAGAATTTAATTAATGTCATTGAATGGTACATTGAAAAAATGATTAAAGTGGCAACTTTAATGTTACCTATATTTCATTACAATTAAAAAATGGCAATAACATAGTACCTTCTTCCTTGTTTTTCTTCTCACAATAAATTTAAATTACTTCTTCGGAATATATTTGTTCTTAGCAGTTGTTAATTTTGAGAATTGTATGGAAAGAGCTCTTCACTGGTTATCTTGGCAAGGGGCTTTAAAATCCTAGGGAAGCCATCCTGATATCATTTTAGCAGCTGTAGTCTTGACTAAATTGTCCAATTTGTTCCTTTTAATGTTTTTGTATATTTTATATCAGCTTCTAAAAAGCATATCAGATCCATTATTATCTTTGAGCACTATACATCTGTCATATCTATAAATAGTCTGCAAAACAAACAGTGAATTGAACTGAAATTTAACAATCCAGCTTTGGCTAACTGTATTGTAATTAGAGTAATGGTAATGTCTGTGACATGCACATAGCAATCACAGCAAATAATTACTGGTAATTACCTTCAGGAAAAGTACTTGGCAACAGAGATAAAAGAATATAGAAAAGAACCTAGATTTAAAGGCACATTATTAATATTCTCTCTTATTTTTCCTTTGTTTTTTCACTAGTTTTCTAAGCACAGTGCTTAGCCTGTGCTATTTAATGACTAAAGTGAAGAAAATGTAGGATATTGGTCATTACTGATTTATTATGTTTTATACCAATAAATTAAAAAATTGTAGAAAAAATAAGGATGGGTATAATATTTGGAGTTAGAACACTAACTCTGGCTTTCCTGCTTAATAATTTAACATAATAACATAGATGAGTTATTTAACTTCTCCATGCCTTTGTTTCTTCATGTGTTTTAATTGACTTACTTAAGAGGGTGATCATGTAGATCATATTTATGACATACTATATTTGAAAATGTTTCATAAACCATGACATGATACAAATACTGGCTTTTTTTCTAGAATTTCCTATAAGAATGCTTTAAGAAATAGCTTCTATTAGAAACCTGCCATTAACTTCATAACATGCTGAGACAGATCATACGAATAACTGCTGTTTAGTAGTGCTTTATAATGTGTTTTCAATTTCTGCGTCTCCAAAGGACTTTGGAGTGACATGGTTCATCAGATTGGACACTGGGGCAGGCATGATTCAGTGGTTAAAGAAAGAAAGACAACTGGGTGATAAATTCCATAGTTACCATGGATCTCAGGTCTCTGCTGCTTATTTATTAAGCATATAATCTTCTACTAAAACAATAGTCCAGAAGAGCCGGAAAGAGAACTTATTGTCCTAGTACCCAGGTAACTTACAACTAAATCTGTAAACCCTGGCAATAATTCACAGACCTGAACAACATTTCCCCTAAGCCATGATGACAAAGACTTTTGCCTTTCACTGCTATTTACCCTGTTATTTCACCTCTTTTAATTCTGTCTTCGTTATCTTGTTTTTGTTCCTGTTCATTTGTTAATCCCTTTCCGTAGATCTGTACCATGCCAGAAATATGTGTGAGGCCAGTGCAAAATAGAAAATTCCCTGTGTGTTATTTTAATGACCCTTTCTTCTATAAATGTCATGCTATAAAAGTACCATTTGTATTCTTTAATCACTCCATGAAAATTCTCATGGTTCAAATCCATTTCATATATTGGTAATTCCAAAGTATATACCCCCAGTCTCTGGATTTCCACCTATCTGATTGCCTATTTGCATATCCATTTAGATATCCATTTGACACCTCCAGTTCAATATGCCCCAAATTCAGACTCCTACTTTAAACCATTTCCTCCTCCAGTATTACCAGTTTCAGTGAAGAGCATCGTTGGTCCCCCATTTGTCCAGCCAGAAATCTAGACATCTGTGATTCTCTTTCTTTACTTACTTCAGTAAACACTTGATAGGGGTCAAACTGAAAGAGTATAGTATTGTCAAGAAAGATTATTTGATTGTTTTAAGATGTTAGTAAATACTTAAACGCTAAGAGATAGATTCATTTGGAGGGTAGAAATTGAAGATTAAAGCCAGCCAAGAGGGGGAGGATCCCTGAGAAGGAAGCAGAAGTGGTTAGGGTCCAGAACGAGATGGAATATGTAGAGAAGTAATATATCTTCCTTGTTAACAAGCAAAAGGAACAGATAAGTTAATAGATGGGGTGCAGAAAGTTGAAAGATACATTTTTGGGGTTCCATCTCTCCCTGTCAATGGTTTGTATTTTTTCTGTGAATTAAGAGGCATGGTTGTGTGCTGAGAGTAGGAAGAAGGTAGAGCAGTAGGGACTTTTGAAGAAGAGATTTCAAATATCTGCTTTAAAGAATGGGAAAGAACAGTAATCAAAAATTCATACTGTAGTTGACGAGCAATGTTGAGGTTCTCATTCTTGGTGAAAATTGTGAGTTTGGGGATAATTGTAGAGCAGACTGACAATTCTGGTTGGGTGCAGTAAAACAATGGAACAAGGATCTTTTTTTTTTTTTTTTTTTTAATTTTATTTTTATTATTTGCCCAAGGGGTACAGGTCTGTGAATCATCAGGCTTACATCTTTCACAGCATTCACCAAAGCACAAACCCTCCCCAATGTCCATAACCCATCCACCCTATCCCTACCCTCCCACCCCCCAGTAACCCTCAGTTTGTTTTATGAGATTAGAAGTCTCTTATGGTTTGTCTCCTTCCCCATCCCATCTTGTGGAACAAGGATCTTGAATGTTTAGACAGGAGGGTTGCCTGTTGTTTCTTTTCCTATCCAGCCTAGACTGCATAGGATCCAAACCAATATGGGAATACTCGAGTACTTTACCTTCTGCTTTATCTGTCCTACAAATCCCCAAACTGTAACAATCCAGCCATCTACCTTTCCTATTCATATATTCAACTGAGCATTGCTGATGAAAATCATCAATAGTACAGGCCGAAATCACTATAAATTTATAATTTCCAGTTCCACCTGGATCATCAGTACCTTTAACAATTCTTTAATTTCGATCAGTTTACTTCTATTCCTTACTCTACCCAAGTCTTCTTTACAAACCTCCTGTCCATCCCCAGTTCACTTTTGACCATTTCCTTATTTTCAGTTTCCTGAGCAATTTTAGTGTAGGCATATTTTTTTTTTTTTTTAGATTTTTATTTATTTATTTGACACAGAGAGAGAGATTACAAGTAGGCAGAGAGGCAGGGAGAGGAGGAAGCAGGCTCCCTGCCGAGCAGAGAGCCCGATGCAGGCCTCGATCCCAGGACGCTGAGATCATGACCTGAGCCGAAAGCAGAGGCTTTAACCCACTGAGCCACCCAGGCGCCCCAGTGTAGGCATATCTTTAGTAAAAAGTATTTATGGAGTATTTATTAGAGATTTAAAAAAAAAACAAAAACTTTAAATCCCGTTGTGACTCTCAGTATTTTAAAAACTGAGTTAAATTTGTTGATATTAATCAATTGGACTAATTTGGACTAATTTCAGTTATCCTTTTGTTTTGTTTACTTTTTAAAATAGCTTTATTAAGGTATAATTGACATATATAGTACATGTTAAAGTGTACAGTTTGAAAAGTTTTTAAATAAGTGTATGCCTATGGAATTATCAAAATAATGATCCTATCTGTCACCTCTAAAGGTTTCCTCATCCCCCTTTATGATTCTTCTTTCATTCCCTTGTTCACTTCTTCCTCAAGCAACTGCTGATCTGCTTTCTTTTATCACAGTTAGATTTGCATTTTCTAGAACTTTATATAAATGTAATCCTTTATATGCATTCTTTATTTTTGTATGGCTTCTTTCACAGGGCATAATTATTTTGAGATTTTCCCATATTGTGTATATCAGTAGTTCTGAGTAGAATTCTACTTTGTGGAATACAACAATTTGTTTATCCTTTCACCTGTTGATCATCATTTGGGTTATTTCCACTTTGGGAGTATTACAGATGAAATGCTATGAACATATACCTACAAGCCTTCAAGCTGACATATGTTCTCATTTTTCTTGAGTGCATACCTAGGAGTGGGATGTTTTGTAGCCTATAGTAGTTACCTGTGCTTAGCTTTTTAAAATACTGCCAATCTTTTTTCTGTAGTGGATGTACCATTTTACATTCCCATCAGCACTGTTCCTCAACATCTACACCAGCACTTGATATGGTCAGTCTTTTCATTTTACCCATTGTAATAGCTGTATAGTGGTAATTCTTGGTGGCTTTAATTGTCACTTCCAAAATGACCAGTGGTGTTGTATGTCTTTTCATGTGCCACTGCCCATCCATTTATCTTCTTTGGTGAATTGTCTGATCAAACCTCTCCCCAGGTGCCCATTTTCAAAATGGATGTTTTCTCTTGGTCTTTAACTTGTCTTTTCTCTCTCTTAGCAATGTTAAAGAGCAAAAGATTCCCAACTGTGAAGTCTGTTTTATCAGTCTGTTCTTTTATGAATTATTCTTTCATATCATATCTAAGAAAGCTTTGCCTAACCCAGGGTCACAAAGATTTCCTCCTATGTTTTCTTCTAAAAGTTTTAGAGATTTAGGTTTTATATTTAGGTCTGTGATCTTCTCTGAATTGATTTTTATATAGGCATCACAGTTCATTCCTCCCTCCATCCCTCCCTCCTTCCCTGGGTATCTATCTAATTATTCTGGCACCCATTTGTTGAAAAGATTGTCTTTTCTCCACTGCATTGTCTTTGCACCTTTGTCAGAAATCAGTTGTACTAATATAGATATAAGTTTTTGAATTCCATTCTGTTCTGTTGTTCTATTTATTATTATGCCAGGACCATGCTGTTTTGGTTATTGTAGCTTGAAATCAAGTAGTGTTAGCCCTCTAAATTTTTTCTTAAAACTCTTGGTTATCTAGGTTCTTTGCATTTCTGTATTAATTTTAGAATTACCATGTCATTTTCTATAGAAAAGCCTGCTGGTATTTTGGCTGGGAATTGCATAGATCATTTGGGGGAATTTGACATCTTAACACTATTTGACAGTTGGTATCTTCCAGTCCATGAACAAGTTATATTTATGTCTACATTTATTTAGATATTATTTATAATTTCTCTCAAAAATATTTTATAGCTTGCTGTATACAGGTCTTACACATGTTTCATCAGATTTATCTGTAGATATTTCATGTTGTGGATGCTGTTAAAAATGATTTTTTAAATTTCAGTTTCTTATATTTTGTTGCTAATATATAGAAATAAAGTTGATTTAGTATATTAAGCTTATATCTGCAACTTTCTACACTTTTAGTTCTAGTAGATTTTTTTTATAGATTTCATTGAATTTTCTTCATAGATAATCACATATCTAAGTAAACATAGCTTACTTCTTTATTTCCAGTATGAATGCCATTTATTTAAATTTAATTCATTTCTTTTTTGGCCTCATCGCACTTGCTAGAACCTATGGTGCAGTGTTAAAGAAAAGTGATGAACGTGAACAGCCTTGTCTTGTTTCTGATCTTCAGGAGAAAGACGTTGATTTCCTTGTAGATGCCCTTTATGTGTTTTTCCTGGTTTGCTGAGAGTTTTTATCAGGAATGGATATCAGATTTTTTTGTGTGCGTGTCTATTTTCTTCTTCTTTGGTTTATTGAATACAGTGAATTACATTGGTTGTTTTTAAATGTTAAACTTGCTCTGCATTTCTAGAATAAGTCATACTAATTCATGATGTGTATTACCCTTTCAGTATGTTCTTGTAATTGATTTGTTAAATGAGAAGTACTCTCTGTAGCTTTCTTTTTTGTCTTTGTCTGGTTTTGGTATTATTATGGTGCTGGCCTCAGAATGGGTTGTGAAGTATTCCCTCCTCCTCAGTTTTTTATAAAAGTTTGTGCGGAATTGTTATTGTTTCTTCCTTAAATGTTTAATAGAATTTGCCAACATATAACCATCTGGGCCTGGAGTTTTCTTTTGGGAAGGTTTTTAAGTATAATTTCAATTTCTTTGACAGATAGAGGGTTGTTCAGATTATCTGTTTCTTCTTGAGAGTTTTGGTAATTTCTTTCAGAGTATTTGTCCATTTCACATAGTTTTTCTAATTTATTGGCATAAAGTTGTTCATAATATGCCCTTATTTTCCTTTTAATATCTGTAGATTCTGTTCATTGATTTTTGCCCTAACTTTTATTTGCTTTCTTTTACCTGGTTTGTGTAATTTGCTTTCCTTTTTCTAGCTCCTAAGGTAGAAGCTGAAGTCATTGATACGAAATCTTTCTTTTTTTTCTGAAAAGGTTTCATGTTGTTAATTTCCCGTTAAGTACTGCATTAGTGGCATCCCATAAATTCTATGTTGTGTTTTCATTTTCATGTGGGTTTATAGTTATTTATCACATTTGGAGATTTTTTAGCCCATATCTCTTCAAATAATTTTTCGGTCATGCCTTTCCTTCAGAGATTCCAGTTATCCATGTAATAGGCCACTTAGTTCACTGACACTTTTTTCTTTCTTTCTGTTTTTTCCCCCCTCTGTGTTTCAGCTTGAATAATTTCTGTTGCAGTGCCTTCAAATTTACTAATCTTAAGTATTGTCTGATCTGCTGTTAATCTCTTCCACTGTATTTGTTTGTATCTAACACAGTAGTTTACATCTTTCAAAGTTCAGTTTGGATCTTTTTATGTCTTCCTTGTCTCTGCTTGCCTATTTGAACAAAGGTAACACAGTTATAGTAACTTGTAATATTCTTCTCTGGTAATTCTACCATTTGTGTCAATTCTGGATCACTTTGGACTGGTTCCTTGTTTTCCTCATTGTGAGTTCTTTCTTTCCTGCCTCTCTGCATGCCTGGTAATCTTGGATTAGATGTCAGACATTGTCAGTTTTACCTTGTTTGAGTGCCAGATATTTTTGTTTTCCTAGAAATCTTGAGGTTTTTGGGGGGGGCTACAGTTATGTAACTTGGAAACTGTTAGACCTTTTCCTGTCTTGATTTTATGATTTATTAGGGGGATCTGGTACATTGCTCAGTCCAAGGCTAATTATTTCCTGCATAGTCTACTCTGATTGCCCTTGAAGTATGAATTTTTCTTGTCTCGTTTATGGGACAAGGCATTACCAGTAGGGTCTTTGTGAGCCCCTGGCAGCATCCCCTCCAGACGTTTCATGTGGTTCTTTTCCCAGTCTCAGGAAGTTTCCTCCCACATGCATGCTGGCTCAGTACTCTACTGGATACTCAAGGGAATCCTTTAGGGATATTAGGCTTCTCTTTCTGTGCAGGTCTCTTTTCTCTGGTACCCTGTCTGAATCCTAGCTGCCTTGGACTTTCTGAGCTGTGCCTTATTTTCTCCTCCCTGTGCCTCTGCCTTTCTTTCTGGGGGCAGTCCTAGGACTTCCTTTGCTTATTTTCCATATCTCAGAGATCATTGTCCTTTATTGCCTGATGCCCAGTGTTATGAAAACCATCATTTCATGTATATTGTCCAGTGTTTGGGGCTGTTTTAGGTTATAGGGTAAACTATTTCATCCTGGTCCAAAAAACAAGTCTTTTTCTAAGTCAGTTTCTATTTATTCTGCATTTAAAAAATATCCTCCCCATGCTGCCTTATGTCTTTTGTTTCGTGTCCTTTTTCTTCACTCATTTCAAAATTAATATATATATTTTCATCTTTTCTAACAGTTGCCCTTGAATTTTAACTTAGGCCCTGATTATTTATATTTTTCCAATGACATTTAGAATTAATCATTACTGGATCTTCCTTCGAGCAAGATGAGAACTCTAGCATACTTTTATTGCTCCATTGCCTAACCTCATCATAAACTTGTGGTTCAGCGTATTAATTTCTTTGTTCGCTGTTGTTCCTCGTATGTCCCATTCTATGCATCTAGTTTTTAAAACTTATTATTCACAGAATACCTCTTTGCTAGTTTTGAAAAAGTTGGTCACCATACCTCTTTTACCTCACTTCCACCGAGATGACCTTGCTTCCTAAGTCACAGTGAAAGTGAAGATCCTTATGCAGGAGATCTCTTTACCTGTAAGCTCATTTACTGAGTCACTGGGCTTTATCTCTATTTTTCTAGTCTCAGAAGATCCTGTCCAGTATTCTTCCTTTGACCTGTGTTCTGTATTCTATCCTCTTTTCATCTCCTGAACTTTCTTTTTTGATATTCCCACTGTGATTATACCATGTGTTAAACCTCCTGGTTCAGTGCTCATTGCCAGTGAACCCTTCTCTCTATTTCCTCTGCTCTTCTTCATTGCCATCACCCCTTCTAGGAGACACTCCACCTTTCTTCTTCCTATCATGATAAAGCCTTTTGAAGAAATGTTTATATTTGTTGGTTTTTCTTGTTTACATTCTGTTCACTTCTTTTATTTAATTAATTTATTTATTTTTAAAGATTTTATTTATTCGACAGAGAGAGAATACAAGCAGGCAGAGCAGCAGGCAGAGGGAGAGGGACAAGCAGGCTCCCCGTGGAGCAGGGCGCCCAATGCAGGGCTCCATCCTAGGACTCTGGGATCATGACCTGAGCTGAAGGCATCCGCTTAACCAGCTGAGCCACCCAGGAGCCCCTGTTCACTTCTTTTAATGCACTGCATTCTGGGCTCTGCTTTCTACCACTCCACTAAAAGTAACTTTTAATGTAGCCCAGGAACTGTCCTATAGGGTAGATCAAAAAGGATAATGTCTTAGTTAGCTATTTCTGTATAACAAGCCACTCTAAAATTTGGTGACTTAAAAGAATGTATTATTTCTTCAAAATCTGCAGGTTGGCTGAGAGGTGCTGCTGGTCTTGTCTGGACTTACTCATGTTTTCCCAGTGAGCCGGCAGGTGGTCAGGACGCTGGCTAATCTAGCATGGTCCCACTTGGGGAGATTCAGCCCTACTCCCTATGGTCGGTCTCTCACCATTCAGCAGGCTATATGCCAGCCTTATTTCCATGGCAGTAGCAAGGTCCCATAAAAAGAAGTGGAGCACATAAGGCCTCTTGAGGGTTAGACTTGAAACTGGCACGATGTTACTTTTTACTACATTCAGTTAGACAAAGCAAGTACAAGACCAGTCCACTTTAAAAGGGATGGGAATTTGTTTCATAGGCTTCTTCATCTAGCTTCTTAAATTTTCATATTCCTAGGAATTCTTCTTGTCCTTTCCATTTTTGCCTCACAGACCTCATCTCTTTTTACAGGACAAACTGTGTCCTATATATCTGTGAAATAGGAAATAGCAACTGGCCAACTAGGCTAGCCTCTGGCCTGCATTTATATGGCCTGCCAGTTAAAAGTGTTTTTTTTACATTTTTGAAGGGTTTAATCATCATCAACACCAAAACAGGAGCATCAGCAAAGGCTGTATATTATCTGGCCCTTTACGGAAAAAGTTGCGCCTCCACACCCACCCTTGATGTAAATCAGTATTTCATTACTAATTTTGCTTGGGCTTTAAATTTAATATTCCCCCTCCCCATGTACAGGATATTTGTTTCCTGGTTATTTGTAGGTATCTTAAACTCAGTAGGTACAAAATTGAGCTTATTATCTCTTCTTTAAAATTTATTCCTCATTGGGTGCCTGGGTGGCTCAGTGGGTTAAAGCCTCTGCCTTCAGCTCAGGTCATGATCTCAGGGTCCTGGGATCGAGGCCCGCATTGGGCTCTCTGCTCAGCAGGAAGCCTGCTTCCTCCTCTCTCCTCTCTCTCTGCCTGCCTCTCTGCCTACTTGTAATCTCTCTCTGTGTGTCAAATAAATAAATAAAATCTTTTTAAAAAAAATTTATTCCTCATTGTGATTCCTTATTTCATCTGTACTCTACATAGTCTGGCCCATGCCAGAAACTTCACAATCTGGCCAGATTCCTGTCCTGTTGTTTTTACCTTAGTAGTAACTCCAAAATCTGTTCCTTCATTTCTTCCCTTTGGTTAATTTGGGCCTTCAGTTCTCTCCCTCAGTTCAGTATCACCCTTAATGCCTCACCCTCCGCAATGCTTTTTGTATGGTCTAATCATCTCTTGTCCATACAGTTTATTTGATGTATTGGGACTGAGAAATTTCTATTAGCTTATAGAGTGCCATTTTGGTTTGGCTGTGTGCTGTAGGCCAAAGCCAGAACGTAGGGGAATAAGAAGCAAGTAGGTGAGGAGAAAGAAGCAGGAGTAAATTGAGACTCTTTTAAGAGAAAAGTGGAATGGAGTTTAGGTATTTGCTTATTTTTAGAAAATACATTCTTAGTTTTTCTCCCTCTCTGATTACTTCCCATTCAGTTTGCTCTCCCTTCCCCTGTGGTCCTCCTCTCTATTCCTTATGTTCCACATATGAGTGAAACCATATGGTAATTGTCTTTCTCTGCTTGACTTTTTTCACTTAGCATAATCCCCTCCAGTTCCATCCATGTCAATGCACATGAGAGACTCTGGACTCGGGAGGAAACAAACTGAGGGTTATAGAAGGAAGGGGGGGTGGGGGAATGGGGTGACCAGATGATGGGTATTAAGGAGGGCATGTGTTGGGATGGGCGCTGGGTGTTATATGCAACTAATGAATCATTGAACACTACAGCAAAAACTTAGGATGGCACTATGCTGGCTAACTGAACATAATAAGAAAGGAAAAAGAAAATACATTCTCACTACAGTCCCCTGAGTAGTTGAAATATTGTATCTGGATGCTGAGCTATAAGAAAATTAAATATTAAGGAAAACCTTAATATCAAGACTTTTGTGTATATTTCTGATAATTCAGATGAATGAAGTTTTGTAAGGTTTTTAAAATTATATTTCAGCGGATAGTTCATATAAGCAATTGAATATACTACAGTTATAGACATCTTAGTATTGGAATTAGGAAAGTTTAAAAATGTACACATGTAAATTTTATTAAAACTTGAAAGAATGAGTACTTAAGGTAGTTAAATGCATTCAGTCTATAAACTTTTTTTTGTTGAACTTGTAAATATTAGGTGTCAGGTATTACCATTTATCCCATAATTATTTCCCTAAACCAAAAAAGACTGAGAGATTGTGAAAATGGAATCATTTTTTAAAAAAATGTGATCCAGTTCATTTAAAAAAAGAAAAATTACCCCTTTAAAAAAAAAGATTGATTTATGGAGAGAGAGAGAGTGAATATGTGCATCAGTGTGAGAGGGAGAAGGTGAGGGAGAATCTCAGGCAGACTCCCTGCTGAGCAAGGAGCCTGACCTGTGGCTCGATCTCCTGACCCCTGAGATCATGCCCTGAACCAAAACCAAGAGTTGGGTACTTTAACTGACTATGCCACCCAGGCGCCCACCCCCAAAAGAAGAAAATACCTTAAAAGACAAGTTATTATAATTGTGAAATGCTATTCATACTTGAAAATGGGAAGTCAGCCATTTAATAATTGCTTATTGAGCACTCTCAACTATAAGTAAGAATTGTGTGAAGCATTGTAGGGTATGTAAAGAAACAAGCCAACGAGTGTCTCTTCTCAGTTTGCTTGTGGTCTAGCAGAGTCTGCTTTCCTTTAAAGCAACTCAAACTTCTCAGCATTTTAAACAAGACTGTTACCAGATTCATTGTCTAATTTTTTTCTCATCTATCAGTTTTCACACAGTTGTCTAATTCTCTGTTTGCCAACTTTTCAGTGCAAATTGATCAGCTTTGGCTTTATACACTTTTTCTCTTAGTACACTTTTTAAATATACTTATTTTAAACTTGTTTTCAGAAGGTAGCTGCATTATTTACATTTTCATGGTGTAGTACATTCTCCTATTTGCATAGTTGAGTTCTCTCCTGATGAGTTTTCCTTGTGCCTTGGAGTTTTCATTTGTAAGCTCAGTTTGAGTGAGAGCTTCATGATGTGTATGTTTCTCTTTCGACTCTCACTACTTACTGCTCCATTGCTGGCAGTTTTATTAATGCCTCCACTGGCTCATCAGTTCAGAATTTGGTCTTTTTTATACTGGAATGTCAGTTCTCCCAAGGATATTACACATCTGTTTGCTCAGATATGTGGCAGTTTATCCTAGTCGCAGTCGTGCACCTGCTTCTGCTTCCTTCTGCTGGTCTAGAAAACTGATTTCATGCCCAGAGTCCCACTGTGAGTGTGTGCTTTGAATCCCATTATGTTGGAGGAAGTAAGCTTCTAGATGTCTTTATTTACTTTCAAGAAATAGAAACTCCTGCTTTTAACTCTATGAGCGTCTTTGTATTTCTTACCTACTACAATTTTTATTTTGTTTTCAAGTGTGGAAATACCTTTCAAATAATTATTTCCTCCTTTGTTTTTGGTATGTGCTCTAGGGAGGGGGCGGGATCATGCATGAAGTGAAAAGATAATCTTGACACTAGTCATTATATACCTATG
Organism: Ailurus styani; assembly: GCA_002007465.1. Lineage (NCBI taxonomy): Eukaryota > Metazoa > Chordata > Mammalia > Carnivora > Ailuridae > Ailurus > Ailurus styani. The sequence continues at coordinate 254,319 of LNAC01000141.1, read as the reverse complement.
ACAACTAATTTTTTTAGGGGTGGAGGGGTAGAGAGAGTGGCAGAGAAACAATCTTAAGCAGGCTCCACATCCAGTGCGGAGCCTGATGGAGGGCTCAGTCTCACAATCCTGGGTCACGACCTGAGCCAAAAGCAAGAACTGGACACTTAACCAACTGAGCCACCCAGGCACCCCATGACTGTGACAATTTTTAAAAAGTTACTCTGTGTACCCCCTAAAATCATCCTGAATTACAGAGCGGTAACAAGCTTACATGTCCCACACCATCCAGAAATACTGGAGTAAACCAAGATGCCCTAAGTTCCCACCTTCTTTGATTTTTACTCACGATAGGACAACAGTGAGAGCAGATCAGGAAACGGGGGAATGAGAAGTCATACATACATAGCATTAACAAATTGCAGAGTTATCCAGAAAGAACCTTCTCAAATTGAGAAGGTTTTATTAGGACTTCTGCTTCATGGCAGAAGATTGAACTATAGCTTCACTACTGTAGCCAACCATCCTCCTTGAGACCACCATGAAATGAAAGTACAGAAAAATGTAGAAAGTAGTTAACCCAAGATAGTAAAGAGATTTGGAGATAACTGGGGGATCATAAGGGACAATATTATTGAAACAAATTTGCTTAAACAAATTTGTGTAGCGCACTATAGCTGGAGTGTGTGCGTAGAACTGAGAAAGGCACAAGCTAGAATATAGTGAAAGAACACTGTAAAAGGGTAACTGAAGTAATTCCAGAATGACTCAGAGTTCATAAACAATAGGTGCACATAACTGAATAAGTAAGTGAGGAGTAGAGCTAAAAGTAGGTATTTATTCCAGGTTGTTATAGGGAGCAAGTGCTCTACTTGAGATTCTTATGCACCTGCTCATCCTGGAGTTTCCTTGGAGGCATAACTCTGTAGCACTTCTTTTTAAAAAACTTGAGTGATTTCATTGAGGAGAAAGTTAAAATTTTCCATGTGGACGTTAGTAACCCAGAATAAAGGCTCCCTTTATTCTAAAATTCCAGCAGATCCAGTTTCACAACAAATACCCTGTTCCTGACTGTAAAGCAAAATCTGGCAATTAGCCCACCTTTCCTCAACGTTGCCTACACAGAAAGCATCCAGTCAGAATTCCCACTTAGGAGAGAGACCTAGTGGTGAATAAGTCTGCTCAGTGGGAGAGTACCCTCTGTTCAGGAGAGGAAACCCACACTAGGTACCCAGAACGTCAGTCTTAAACACAGATGAATGAACAGTGGTTGGTTGATGCAGTGGGATATCAGATAGCAGTGCATACATACCACAGCATGGTTGACTCTCACAAAGTATTGAGATATAGAAGATAGATTCTAGGGAATATATAACATTTATTAAATATACCAGTAGACAGAGTTAAATAGTAGTGGTTGGGAGAGGGTATTAGATGATAACCATGTATAAAAGTGATTATTTTTTTACCAAAAGTTAAGATACTAGTTACCTTTGGGGATGTAGGAATTATAATTGAGAAAGTGTACATGAAAGGCGTTTGGAGCACTGGCATTATTCTGAGTCGAGATTATACAAATGTTCTGTGTAATGAGTTTTATATGCTTTTCCATGTATGTTTTAAATTTCATAGTAAAAAATATTTAAAGTCAAAAGGGGATCCTGGAGGACACTAAAGCAATTCTATAAACAAGTGTACCTAGTTTTCCGGAGAACTCTGAGATGATGTATTCACATAAAATAGGAATAGGGTACTATGAAAAAATAAATAGTGAACAGAGAAGAGTTCAGAGGTCAAAAGTATAATTGGTTACAGTTAAACCACAGTGAAAGGACTAAAATATAAACTGATTTTTAAAAAATCTCAGAATATAGAGGAAGAAGACTAAGACTAAAATTTGAGAGAAAAGAATAATAGAAAATCAATCCAAGAGATTCAGTTTCCAACTAGTAAGAGTTTCAGAAGAGAGAAACAAGCAGGTGAAGTGAGGAAAATAAATAATGGAAGAGAATTTTCTGAGTTGAAAGATGCAAATCTATAGTTGGAATAGTGCCTAGCACAGTGAATGTAAGGAAACATTTGAGCAGTATCAAAATGAAGATGTAGAGCTTGGAAAGGCCAGTTGACTGTGAGGAAGGGGGGGTGGAGAAGAGAGGACACAATTGAGCCTATAAAGTAGCACTGCTGATGTCTCTCACCCATGACACTTGGTGTTACAGGACGTTGGAGCAATACCTTTGAGAACCTCTGAGGGGAAGATGATTTCCAACCTTGAATTTGAAAACTTTAGGAAGGAGAACGTAATAAAGGCATAGTTACAATCCACATAGTCCTTCCTGGGAAATTATATAAGAATATGATTCAGTAAAACAAGTGTAAACTAAGACATGTTGAGGAAACAGTGGTACAACTTAGGAAACCAGGTAGAGTACCCAAGAGAATAACCAGCTTGGGGAGGAAGGCCTCAATGGCAATGAAGTAAATGTAGGAGGGACTCAGTGTATATGAAAGTGACACATCTGAGGAGCTGGGAAAGAATAAAAGTGATGAAAGGAAAACAGGGGAGACCACAAACAGGCAACGAGGAGGACAAGTGAAATAAGCACGTTTTTAAGCAGTTGATGAGAAGCCCAAGACAAGACTGGGCAGCTGGTAAGATAGTAATGGCGTTGTTGACCAAGTGAGACAAGACATAATGACATGACCACAACATTGAAGTAACAGTTTTGATGGGGATATTTTGTCATAGTTGTTTTATACAGGCGTTTTAATATACTTCCTTGCCAAATAAAATATTACTGTCTTCTGGTTCATTAGCAAATAATGTACCCAAAGAGCACCTCTCAACACTTCTCTGTTTTACATGTATTCTCTGTCCCTAAACATGAGGGACTTTCCCTGTCTACTCAATTCCATACTGTTTTACAAATATGTGTTATCTTTTATGATTTCCAGTAACTATAAAATATTTAAATCTGTTGGAATTAATTTAGCAACTGAATGTAACTTACCCTCTAAACCTATCGTCATATATTACCATCATTATATAATTCTTAAATGTAAGTATGATGAGTATCGAAAGCTGTTAGAAATTTAATTATGATCTTCTTGTGCAGTCTGAGAGAAAACTGTCTTCCGTTCCTCTGAGTGTCTTCCCTAATACACATGCACTTTAAATGTTAGAGACTCAGAAGCCTACATAAAAGCAGAGGACTCCTTCTGGATATTTAGATTGAAAACAAAGGAGGATCAGTAAGCTCTCAAGTCATTCTTGAAAGCCATTTTATATGAATGGCTATTTTATGTGAACCTGACAAATCATTTAGTGATAGAGGTCAGAAAAATGGTTATCTTTGGAAGTTGGGTATTGATGGTGAGGGTCACCTGAGGGAAACTTTGGAAAGCTGGAAATGCTCTATATTTTTATCTTGGTGGATTTGTGGGTGTATATCCATGTAAGAATTCATTCAAATGTACACTTATGACTAAAGGAAAAAAGTGAGAAAGAAGAGCATTTGAGATGCAGGCTGTTGAGGATACAAGCAAATTACTAAAATATTAGCAGGCGTGTTTAAAGTGAATGGTGACACTTTCTCCTGTTTATTACTTTCTATAGCAAAAGATGATTTAATCACACAAGTTACATGTATTCCAATAATGCATAAGTATATGCAGTAAAAATTGAAGGGCTACTTTCTTCAAGGTAATCACTGTGCACAGTTGTCTTTTCAGACCTTTTCTATGTGTACAGTAATATTCTTTAAACATACAAATGTTTAATAGTATCAAACTGTATTATTCTGAAACTTGCCCTCCCCCTGTTTAACAGCATATAATAGATGTTTTCCAGTATCAGATTAGATTCACCTGATCCTGTTTAATGATTGTGTGTTCTCTAACAGTGTGTTTGTATTATAATTTATATAGCTACGTCCGTAGACCTTTGAGGTTATCTTATGTTTTTACTAATGGATACAGTGCTCTGATGACCTTTTTTCTTTTACATCTATACTTGTGTATTTGGGCAAGTATTTGTTAGAGGATAATTCCAGAAGTAGAAAACCTAGTTAAATTTTGATAGCTACTACAAAAATTGATGTCCATTCCCAGCACCTATGAACCATAACTTTATCTACATTGGATGCTATGAGTTTTTAAAAATGTTTGCCAATTAAATAGACAAAAATGGAACCTCATTGTTTTAATTTGCTTTTCTCTGGTCACTAATGGAGTTGATCTTCCTTTCTTATGTTAATTATCAATTTGTGTTTCTTTTTAAAAATTACTTGTGTGTGCTCTAAAGCAATTTTCCTTATTTAGTTATCAGTTTTTTGTATAAGGTATTAATCTTTATTTCAAATGCCCTATTTGATTTCTTGTCTTATAAATTAATTTGTGGTAGCTTGTACCGTATGATGCTATAAGTCTTTTCCTTTGTGGCTCCTTCATTCTGTCCTTTGCCTAAGAACATCATCTGCTTAGGAAGAGCAGATATCTTATATTTTCTTTTGGAATACTTATAGTTTTGTGTTTTACTTTTAAATCACTACTCCACCACAGATTTATTTTTGTGAGCTAAAGATACAAATATTAATATGCAAACAGATAGCCAGCTGTTCCATAAACCACCCAGTGGTCCATCCTTTCCTCACTAAAGTAGGAAACCAGTGCTAGTACTCTGTGAATGATTGACAAGTCATAAAAGTGTGCTGTTTTCTTTTTTGTGTAGGAAGGAGTGAGTTTTTAAGCGGAGTTTAAGAATGTAGGGCGGGGCTCATGGAAAGGGATAGAAGAATAGGGTTGCCTTGACAATTATGTTGTTGCCTTGGATAGGGTTAAAAGTATAGATGGGGTAGAGTAAGAATACACATAGGGCAGACAAAGGAAGTAAGAGTTACATAAATAGCAATTAGGTGTATCCATTCAGTAGCTTATTGTACTATGCAAAGTGTTACTACAAAGAAATTCTTGGGCTTTTTCTCCTTTTAGATTTATTTTACTTTACTGTCCATGGCACAGAAATCACCACTAACCATCCTAGAGAAAAATGGACTCTTTCTAGTTAACATCAGATTCAAGTGTATCTCATGGTTTTTTGTTTTGTTTTGTTTTTAATGCTAAAGCCCTTATTTTATTTTTTTAAAATTTTTTCAGTGATCCAAGATTCATTGTTTACGCAGCATTATCTCGCCATTGTCTCATGTTTAATCTTACAGCTTGTATAGTTAAAGTCATTAATATATGAAAGATAATCGTTTTCACTTCTGGAAAAGTTTGATTGTGTGACAGTGTACAATGGCTGAAGAAAAAGACTCCTACATATGTGAAATACCTCATCCAGCAGAAAGGGGTTTCTGGAAAGTTGGATATACATGTAGAGGGAAGTGATGAGGGCATATTTTTACTGGACTAAATTTGAAGTATGCTGCAAATAAGGCTGTCAGTATAATTTTTAAATTGTTGACCACTAATAGTCATTATACTTGAAAAAGATTATTTCATTGTCTTCTTGTCTTCTCTTTCCTCCACCTCCATCCTTCCCTTTTTCTTTTATTACAGATCATACATCAGTTGGCGGGCTGGGAGACAGTTTTTATGAATATCTACTAAAAGCATGGTTGATGTCAGATAAAACAGACCACGAGGCAAGAAAAATGTATGATGATGCTATTGAGGTAATTCTTGTCAGAACTTTTACCTGCTTAACATTCTTTGAATATACAGTGTGTTTTGTAGTGACCAGTGAACACCTGTGTGCATTTGAGTCTATGCCCTCACTGTAGAGTTTGAGTATTTTACTCTAAAAGTCTTGTATTGTTTTCCTTTATTGTGGCATTTTAAAAAATTGTTGAAGAATAAATATGTAATGTTTTTATGTATGAATATTTGTTATAAGTAGTTACTGTCTACACAGACTGGAAAAACTTCTGACTTCACAGACATTTTCATAAACATTTCTTCTTTCAGCTGACATTGAACCTACTCAGGGAGGGCCTTATGGATCAGTAATAAGGGCAAAACACTTACCTAGTATTTTCCACACACCAGGAGCTGTTGTAACCCCTTTTACATATATGAAATAATTTCATCTTTACTATCATTTTACACTTGAGAACCTCATGGCACTAAAAGGTTAAGTAACTTACTCAGGTTTACAATAGCTAGTAAGTGATGGAGCCTGGAACTGAACAGTCTGGCTCCAGGGCCTGTGCTTTGAACCACTTTACTGTATCATTTCATATTTATATAAAATATATATAAATTTATATAACCTCTTACCAGCTACCAGCTGTGACAGTTTAAAGTGGGGACAGGTTTCAATCTTGGAAGCACTTACATATGATATTTCCAAGCAAAAACTGTGAAACAGAAAAGTGTGTTACCCACTTATTAAGTTAATTGCTTTCTCATGTAGTACAAATCCCATAGCCCTTTAGTGATTTTAATCAGTTTTTAAAGTTTATTGGGGCGCCTGGGTGGCTCAGTCAGCTAAGCGCTGACTCCTAATTTTGGCTTAGGTCATGATCTCAAGGATGTGAGTTCAAGCCCCCTGTTGGGCTCAGCACTGGGTGTGGAGCCTGCTTAAGATTTTCTCTTCGTCTCCCTTTGCCCCTCCCCCCACCTCTGTCTCTCAAATAAATAAATAAAATCTTTCTAAAAAATCAGTTTTAAAAATTATATGTATTTTAAATTTTATTGAAGTATACTTGACACATAATGTTGCAGTGGTTTCAGGTGTGCAGCATAGTGATTTGACAAGTCTTTACCCCTGTGCTCACTCCTGTGCTACAGGTGTAGCCACTATCTGTCACCATATAACGCTATTACAGTATCGTTGACTATATTTTTATACCTGTGACTTACTCATTCTATGACTAGGAGCCAGTATCCAACTCCCCTTCACCCATTTTGCGCATCCTCCCACCCTCCCCTCTTATTCTTGATATTCTTAAGTTTTGTTTTCTCTTCATTTTTCTTCATCAAAATTGTCTGGAATTTTCAAAGAAATGCAATTAGGCTTTGTTGATTTTGTATATAACAACACCATTCTGGCTATAGTTGATGATCAATGTTCAGAGTTACAGTTACTGTTGTGTCTTTAAATTAAAGCAAGAATCTTATTAGTTTTTTTATAGACTTACTTTTGGGGGAACTAATTCCCTACAGTCATTTACAGAATGCACAGGTGTTTAGCTGATAATTTGGCATATAGTAGGCATTCAATAAATGTTTCTTGAGTAGGCATCTATTGAGTGCCTTTTGTGTGGAAAACATACCACATGCCCTGAGGCCCACAAAGATGAAAGCCATTGTCCTTGCATTCAAAAAACTAATCTTTTCATTTATGTTGTTAAAACAACAATCAAAACTTACAAATCAGTGGTAGTCCCTTATTTTCCTTATCACCCACTCCTTACTCCCCTTACAGCCCATATACAAGTATCTACCATTTATTTCCTAAATGACTTCTTAGTTACACATTTATTGACTGCATACTACACTTAAAGGCCTTATGGAGTAAAAGATGATGAATGAAGCATAGTCCTTATGCTTCTGTAAAACAGACATTATCATTATAAGGAATACACAATAAATTTTTCCAGAGCTGATTGTTACTAACTTGTCAGAGACCACCACACAAAAATGTGGGTTAAGTCTTATTCTTTTATTTTCTGAAAAGTATAGTCTCGAATCATATGTAATCCTTTCACCAAGGAGAACTGAATTAATGGAATTTCTTATGCTTTTCCATAGAATTATCTCTAAAGACAGAGAATTAATTTATAGCCCCTCCTAGCAAAGTCTGAGAACATAGTCCAAAGGAACAAAGCTCTTAAAAATCTAATTTTTATAAAGTTAAATGTACTTGTTGGACTCTACGTTGTGTTACATTCAAGTTTAATATAAAATATTTCTCTTTCCATCCCCACATCTTTTGAGTAAAATTGGCATTCCGGGAAGATGGACTGTGTTTGTCACACGGCCTCTCATTGCCATAGCACAGCACCCATAACGGATGCCTGAGTTTGCAAAGTAAGGGGTTGAGGGCTTACGTTTGAACTTCTAACTAGTTTTGTAAGCTTTATAATACATAAGGTGTCTCACCTAGTGGTGCCTTTTTAAAATACTTTGACAAGAGCTGTAGTTATGTGGAAAAGGAGAGACCATTTTAACTAGTTACCAAAATCACATTTTCCTGATTAACCTAGGTATCTTCCTCTTCAGCTTTATTGTATGAAATAGGAAATAAATTGATAGAGCCTTTGGGGTTATAACTTGTCATCAATGATCTCAACTGACTGATTCTTATGAATTCCATTTAGCACTAGAAGAAAAAAAAAACTATAATACAAGTCATGTTATGTCTTTAGGTCAGTCTTCTCTCTCCCACCTTGTCTCTATCATAGTAGTGATGGGGTAGTCATTCAAGATTCTATGCGACTTGTTTGCTCTCCAAAATTTATTTATTATAAATTAACTCTTCCAGTTAGGGAAAGTTACTGATTTGTAGAATATCCTATTAGCTATTAAGGTTGTATGATAGCTAGAAGGATGTAGTAAGTTTGAACACTAACACTTTTCTTCTAAAATTTTGAATATCTACTCTTTCTTATAGGCTATAGAAAAACATCTTATTAAGAAGTCCCGAGGAGGTCTCACCTTTATTGGAGAATGGAAAAACGGGCACTTGGAAAAGAAGATGGGGCATTTGGCCTGTTTTGCTGGGGGAATGTTTGCACTGGGAGCAGATGGTTCCAGAATGGATAAAGCTGGTCATTATTTAGAGCTAGGGGCAGAAATTGCACGTACATGTCATGAGTCATATGACAGAACTGGTAAGAGTATTAAAACACTAACTACTTACACTAACAAAACCCCTAAATTAAAAATATATCCAGGAATTAGAAGGAAAATATATAGACATTTTTCACTTTAAAATAGATTATTCTAATACAGTAAATCATTTTAAGAATTTAAATTTTAATTCTGAAAATGTGTTCATTTTTAAAAATTATTCTGAATTCTGATTTTATTAATAAAGATTTTTAAGAAAATTGTTTTAATGACGACATGTGGGGCATTTGAGGATGTGTGGCATGACATTATTTATTTTAATATAGTAAGAATCCATTTTAGCCATTCATTTCAACTTCTGTAAAGCTAGTTACTTAAAAGAACACAGAATTGGCTGATTAAGGTTACTTGCCTCACATATCCTCTTGTGAAAATAAGAATGACCGAAAGATAATAGTGGTTATATTGAATGTATAATTGGTATCTAGGTCTATTAGTAGTCTCTTAGTCAATTCACCAGTAATTTTTGGGTTGATTATGTCTAAGACTAAAAAAAGATCCTTTGATGTTGCTTTAGGCAGATATGTAATATTTCTGGGCTTTAGTGTCCTTACCTGGAAAACGAGATGGTTCTCAGTGGTGATAAAGATTATTCTTTTTTTTTTTTTTTAAGATTATTTATTTATTTGACAGAGAGAGATCACAAGTAGGCTGAGAGGCAGGCAGAGAGAGAAGAGGACACGGGCTCCCTGCTGAGCAGAGAGCCTGGTGCGGGACTCGATCCCAGGACCCTGAGATCATGACCTGAGTCGAAGGCAGAGGCTTTAACCCACTGAGCCTCCCAGGCACCCATGATAAAGATTATTCTTGGGGGGGTGGAAAAAAAAAATCTTTTTTTTTTTAAATATATAAAGACTAGATATATAGACAGTCACAGAAAGATAAACAGCATATATTTATTAAAATTTCATGGAGAGAAGGCAATCAGGTTTTTTAAAAAGCCTGAAAAAGGATTAAGAAATACTGAAGTAGACCTTCCAAGATTTTTTTCTGGTTTTAAAAAAGCGTTTCTACATGAAATAATGGAAAATGAGTTCCCAGAAAGACTAAAAACTAGTAATTTCTGTTTGTGATTTCAGAAGTTGAATTGTTGCTTTTATGAAATAACTGAATTTCCATTTTAGGATTATTTTGCCATCAGGTACCATGACACAGATATGACTGGCTTAAAATTTATTCTAGTTCATCTTAGTTTATAAATCTGTCAGGTTATTTTTATATAATAAGGAATTGAACTTATTGGTGAAACTGACCTTTCAGTTCCCTCAGTAACTAAGGCAGGGATTCCATTTCTTGACAAAAAACAGCTAAGTCAAAAGGACATGGAAGCAGATGTTATTTTAGAGTGGTTTAGTGTTGGTATATAGAACATATAAAATTGGTGATCTAATTATAAATAGAAGCTAAATTATTTTATCATGTTGACTGTATAAAGTATCACATATATCACATATATATTACTACTAAAATTAGTAAAACATTGAGGACCAGAATGGATATCCGGTGTACTTATTATGATAATAAGACTTGTTATGCAGATTTTGACCACAAATGAAATAATAGATGTAAAATAGTAGGGTTTTATACAGCAGACTTATTAAAAATATGATATACTATTGTAATTATCATTAATTATTCACTCCATTAAACACGAACACCTCTGATGTGCTAATAAGCCTTATGCTGGACGCTTGCAGATGAGAGTGTGAATAAGACCTATCCCCTACCTTTGAGGAATTCACAGAATGTCAGAGTTAGGAGAAGATTCCCTGACTGCCACATTTCATAGAGCCATTGCTGATGCTGATATGAAGTACTGTGATACTGTAGAAAGGAAACGTGCCTAGGATTCAAAAATCCCATGTCCCACTATTTATTATCTCTGAGCCTTAGGCAGCTCATTTAACCTGCCTAAGTCTCAGGTGCTCCATCTGCAAAAAATTGGAACAATAATACCTACCCTGTCTTCCTCAGCATGTTGTTGTGACTATAAGTGAAGTTGTAAGCAGTCTAATCTGTGGTTGTTGCAGTCATGCTGGTTCTTAGGATCACTGTCGCATGGCAAGTCAGTGAGCCTGTGACCCTCTTTGCCGTGGTATGCCCCAAAAGATTATTATTTGATTTGTGTCCTGTATTTTCAAGTCTTTCACTATTTTTACATATCTTTAATCTCAACTTAGATCCTTTAATTAAATGGTACAATCCTAGTGTTGCTTCCTTCCCACTTGGTTATTACATCTTCTGTGTTTTGGTTTAGCTATGCTAGAATTTTTTGGCCAGCTTGTTTAAAAATATCCATTCACTTTTTAGCAGTGATTCCAGCTAAATTCATACGATAAGGACTTTCGAATTTCAGTTTTATTTGTTTTTGGAATTAGAATTAACATTAACGCAAAATTTGGAAATCCTCATATTTCATCTTCTTGATGAGCGTGGTTCGCTGCTAAATAATTTAGGTTTGTAGGAAACATTGCTCAATCTGTTTATGAAACTGAGTAATAATTTAGTGTAGTTTCAGACCTTGTTGTGTCTACATGGGAAGTTAGATTGATTACATTGTTTTAGTTTATTCTAAGGTAAAGGCAGAATTGGTGCCAAGCAAGATATTAGACTTCCAAAATAGAGTACTGTTTTTTGTTGTGGTTGTTTTGTTTTGTTTTGTTTTCCGAGTTTCTAGATTTAAAACAAAACAAACAAACAAAAAACCCCTACTCAACATGAATAAAATAATGACTGTTACTTAATTTATTTCTTATTGAAGTTGGCTAAGGTCTTCCCTAGACCATGTGCTATTACATTTGGGGGAAATTTTAATGTTTAGATACATTTAACATAGTTAATGGACAAAAGATCCGTTGACATGGAGTTTTGGACATAACTCTTTTTTTCCTTAAAGGAAGTTAATAGGAGGGAAATAGTTCAAGTTTTTCCGTTACTGTTAGCCTATTGAAACTATAGTCAAATCACCTGTCCCAGAATATTCCTCATGCTTTCTTATCTTTTGTTGAATTTCTTTTGTTGACCTGAGATGCTTATTTTTCCCATTTCTATAGACACTACCTATCTGGAGGACTCCTGTGACTTGCAAACTAATCTATGCCTTCTTTAAATGTATCTTTCACTGTCTTACTATTGACCTTTGTCACATTTCATATTTTATTTTGATTTTTTTTGTTTGTGCATGTCTCTTACCTTTGCTTACATTATATGATTTTTGCATCCTCTTAGAGTTCTTTTTACCCAGGCACTAAATTATTTATGGTTTCAGCTCAATTTTTACTTGCTGGGGATTAGTTTCCTTTTAGAAATGAAGTATCAAATGTAAATGGGAAATTTAAGATAGAAAATAGAAATAAAGTGCAAGATTGTTAGGATATTATTTTTTACAATTCTTAAACAAAAGAACACCTAAGAAATAATGCCCTCAGAAACATGAAACCAGTGATTTGACCAGCCTAATGGATGTAATAAATTTAGGCTCATACATTTTTATTTACCAGCTCCTCACAAAGTAGATATGTTCTCTTTCTGGTATGTCTTATTTGTGAAGTTATGAATGGTCAGTCGGAGAGAGAGAATTTTTAGTGAGAAGTTTAAAATATTAGTTCTGTGCAGCCAATTTCTACTTCCAGTTCAGGCAGTATTATCATTACAGAAGTTACTCTCTAATTTAAAGTTAACCTAAAGATTAACATTTGAAAACTCCATATGCTCACATCTTAGCACTCGTTCTTTGAGAAAGGAAAAACATAAGAAATTCAGATAAAATGACTTCCTCTACTTTTTTATTGGATTGCCATCATTTCAGTGCTTATGATGTTTGACTTTTATCATCATTTTAAAAGCATTTATTAAATGCCAAATCATATTTGATTATATGCTGACCTTGTCGATAAACTAGATAGAAGGTCTCTAACAAAAAATGTTGATGAATTGTTGGTTAATCCTAACCTCAAATCCCATTGAGGAGCTAGCTGGTCAAAGCTCTTTGTGCACACAAAGCTATGCATACAGTTTCAGAGGCTTCTTGACAGAACACTCTCTTCTTTCAGAGCCTGTCACAGAGTTCATGACCCTTACGTTGAAAATCTCCTGCTCGAGTTCTGCTGTAGTTCTCTAAGACTTAGCAGTAAACTCTTCTGGATCACATGTTTTGCTTTCAGTAGAACTATCTACCATTTGTACAATGTTTTTGGTTTTTTGTTTTTTTCTTGGAGGTGATGGTTGGTGGGAAAGACCTGATTTTCACATTTGTATGGGATTACTTAGAGCTTATAGTGTCTCCCTTGTAGTGCTGAAATTTGGCTCCAGCAACCCATGTCATGCCAGTAACTATGGCATGATTCTGTTTATGATCTACCAGCATTATAGTTCTTGTTTTACTTTTTCTTTTCTGAGAAAACATGAAAATGTCTAGCATTTTTCAAAAGACACGAGAGACCTTGAAACTACAAAAAGGAAAGAAAAATGGCAGCTCAGAGTGGCAGTTGTGTGTGAACCCAACATCCCTGTGGAAGATGACTTTACATTGACCAGAGTTGGGGTGCTCGGTGTGATTAGAAAGAGATTATTAAAAAGACTTTCATGTAGCCTGAATAGAAATCACGTCATTCAAAAAATAACATGTAGTGTTGAAATACATGTGTAATGGCCCTATTTTATTCAAACTGATAAATGGGCAATACTGATGAAATTCTTGGTGATTGACAGTCTGCCAGTCTTCCTTACCATATATATAGAGGCTATAGGAAAAAAGAGTTTGTCTTTAAAACTGGTTTAAATTTGAAAATTTATTGCTTTTTATACACTACAGGATGCTTGAAAAGAAAAGTACATAATCTATACTTAATCTAATTCAAGATCTGAGCTCTAAAATGTTTTCTTACATATGTGTGTTATATTTAAAATGACTTCAAAACTGTTCTGACTTTAAAAAAAATAATTCTGCACAGTACAATTATCTGTCTCATTTTATTTTGGAACAGAACAGAATATGTAATGTGCTTATGTCTAGCTTTGCATTTGTTGCCAGAGGATTACTAGACTCTTGTCACTATAGTTGGATTTAGCAGTATATTGATGTACATTATGTATGAGAAATATTTCATGTCAGGATAATAGGAATATTTATAAGGCTAGTATAAGAAAACCAAATGTGGATCTTTTAAAGTCACTGATTTTGCAAAACAGCCACAATAAAATTAAAACAGAATGAACATAACTTTACATTATACCCCATTCTTCAGGGGAAGAAGCAGCTCTGGCGAACAAACACAAATGGTTTCTTGTGCTCATTTGTTTCTTTTGTGATGTTACAGCGTTAAAGCTGGGTCCTGAGTCATTCAAGTTTGACGGTGCGGTAGAGGCTGTGGCAGTCCGGCAGGCTGAGAAGTATTACATCCTCCGTCCAGAAGTAATTGAAACCTATTGGTACCTATGGCGATTTACACACGATCCAAGATACAGACAGTGGGGCTGGGAAGCAGCACTGGTAAATAAGCCAATATTTCATTTTATGTGCAAGAGCATTAAATTTTCATTCTTTTTAAAATTTTTTTTTAAGATTTTATTTACTTGAGAGAGAGGGAGAGCACGAGCAGGGGAGGGAGGGGCAGAGGGAGAGGGAGAATTTTAAGCAGACTCCCCCCTGAGCACAGAGCCTGTCCCTGTTATGGGGGTTGATCCCAGGACCCTGAGATCATGACCAGAGCTGAAGGCAGATGATTTTGCTCAACCAGCTGAGCAGAGTCAACCCAGGCACCCGTTAATTTAAGTTCTTAAGGAGTAGAAGTAAAACTATTTTCCTACTGGTGTTCACTCATTATTATTCTTGAATAATGAAAAGTCATCTAAAAGGCATTATGGGTTTCAGTATGATTATACAGTTTCTTTACTTGCCAATTAAAGCTTAACCTCTAGGAAAAAAAAAAATTGTAAAACTGCCCAGACTCACAGCCTAGGTAGATTACCCACTATTCACTTCAGCTTGTGTTCCAAGTAATTTCTTAGTGGACCATCATAAGAAGAATCAGTGAATTGTTAAAATTTTTCTAGATTGAAAGACCGTTTATCTATTTATGAGACATTTTTACTAGTTAGTAAAGAAGTCAAGTGGTTTATTCTTTTTTTTTTTTCAAATGGTTTATTCTTAAAATACTAGCCTTTCAGAGAACCCCATGGCTATCAGTACCTAGGGAGGAAGAAAAATACTAGTCTCCTCATGAAAGTATAGCATGTTCCTGGGAGTGAGGGAGTGTTGTTTTATTTTTTGAGATACAGTAATTATGACAAAGAGAAGTAATGATGATGAATATTCATATTCCAGTTGTTTAACTTAAGCTTGCAGCCTAGATAGAATTAGGACGTTCTAGGTGAGATAAATAGTGTTAGTAAGTATCTCAGGTAAGAATGTGCAAGATACGTTTTAGGGCAGAATATAGACCAATTTATGTAAAAAGAAGGTTTCACAGTGGCAGCCAGAGGATAAAGAACATGAACTGAAATAATTATGCTCCAAATTCAAGTTTCAGAAGATGCCATGATGAGGGAAGGCAGGTGTGGAGACTAAAGGGAAGATTCCCATCTTAAATAGAAGTTGCTTTCTTGTCCATCACTGGCCTCCGTGTTGGGTATGAAGAAGGCAAAGGGAAGACAGGCTGAGACAGGAGAATAGTGTATCGTATGTCTGCTGTAGCTTTAGCTCTTCCATTCACATCCTCAGACTTCCAAACTTAAGTATATTTGCATGAAAACTTGCCTTCAGGAAATGACTCTAAATGACTTAAAGATTTAGTCATGCCTCCCTGCCACTTTCACAGTATATCCTAAAACTGCTCTGATAGTTTTCTGGTGGTAAAGACACGTGATCATTGCACAGAACGTGGCATTTAAAAACTCTTGAGTTCAAAATATGTTTAAAATATTTAGATAGAGAGGGGACCCCAGGTGGTTGAATGGCCAACTCTTGATTTCAGCTCAGATCATGATCTCAGGGTCCAGGGATAGAGCCCTGTGTCCAGCTCCATGCTCAGCGGGGAGCCTGCCTGAAGATTCTTTCTCCCTGTCTCCTCTCTACCCCTCCCCCTGCACGTGCACATGTATTCTCTCCTCTCTCTCTTTCTCTTAAATAAATCTTTTAAAAAAATACTTAGAGAAAAGTACCAAACTCTTTGGTAAGAAGACTTTTTAAACCCAGCTATAGTAAAAATGGAACTATATAAAAATGAACAGCTTGATTAAATAAAAACTTACAGTGTTAATTAGCTTTTCATTAGAAAGGAGGAAGACCAGAAGAGTAAGAAAGGTAGCAAGATTAAGAATAAGAAGTCATGGCAGGAACGACTAAATAACTATACCTTCATTTGACAGGATCTCAGGGTTAGGTAGAGTAGAGAAAGGAACAAACCACATGTGATGCAACTTTGCGTGAATGGCTTATTTTTGGAGTGATATACCTGCATAAGCAGGATATTTGCTTGCTTTGAATTAAAAACAGGGTTTGAATGGGTGCCATTTGATTCCATGTATTTTATTTAGACATGTCCAAAGATGCAAAAAAAAGATCCTGCTTCTCCCTCTCCCACTCCCCCTGCTTGTATTCCCTCTCTTGCTATGTCTCTCTCTGTCAAATAAATAAAATCTTAAAAAAATAAAATAAATCAAGAATGTTAGCTCGCAGTTGGGCAGTAGAGCACAGTAATTAATAATGTGGTGAAAATTATTACACTTTTTAGTTTATCCTTAGTTTTTCTTATCCGAAGTAGAGCCTATTAAGAGAACCTCATGGGTTGTTAGAGATTTTAATGTTGATACACGTGAAGCCCTTAGAAGAGCCTTCAGCATGTGGCAAAAACTTCATAGTGGCTAACCCTTAATATTGTAATTATTGTAGTAGGTATGTGGGTGGGTACTTCCTAGTTGGTACCACCTGTAATGCCTAACTTGTAGGATTGTAATACAGTGTCTATCATACGGTACGTTTGCAGTAAATATTACCTCATTGCTATTATTATGGAGAGCTCCTAGGTAACACTTTTTTTAAAAGCATGTTTTGGATTGTTTATTCTTGGAAATGAAAAAATTGCCATTAAAATTTATTTCAAACTGACCTTCCCTGCCTTGTCAAAATTAATGAGGGCTTATTGTGCTAGACAGGTCTCTAATTCAGTGTGAATAGCCCAAACTTGACTTTCCTAAGTGAGGAAAATGTAAGATGTTTTTAAAAGATTAAAGAGTTTTAGAGAGGGAAAAGTTCCACAGGAAACAGGATACCTCGGTTAATTTTTCCAGCTTGAGAATATTTCCATTTGATAATAAATCTTATTCTTAACCTGTCAAATTCTTATATAGATCTTTGTGAACTTTTGCCTATGGTTCCTTAATTTGTCCTTCAAAAGTTGAAATTCTGTGGAATTGATTCTTTTGTCTGATCTCTCTCATAGGCTATTGAAAAGTATTGCCGAGTCAGTGGTGGATTTTCTGGGGTGAAGGATGTGTATTCTTCTACTCCTATGCATGATGACGTACAGCAGAGTTTCTTTCTTGCTGAAACATTAAAGTAAGTAGATGCTTTAAAAAGTCTTTATTCTGGGCTGGTTTTGCTGTATGATTACTACATGATGAATTATGACTATGTGGTATGTTACACCAGGTTTTATTACAAATATCTTTTTATGTAATTGGGTCTTAAATTTTTAGCTGCATCTCAAGAAGAGTGACTTTATGAGGTAGATATTTTGTCAAATAAGAGTTTAGTACCTTCATTTTGTCCTTGGTTCTGTGGTGTGCATTGGAGTCCCCCGGAAGACTCCTGAAAACATACATCCCTGGGCCACACCCACAGAGTTTCTGATTCGGTAGTTCTAGGGCGAAACCTAAGAATTTGCAGTTCTGACAAACTCTCAGCTGATGCTGGTGATGCTGGTCCTGGGACCCTACCAGAACTCCCTGCTCTGCTAATGAAATCAGTTCAGAATAATTATGGAGTTTTGAAGGTACGAGAGGATATATGATCATAGTCATGCATCCTCCCTGTGAGGTTTCCTATAAAGATATATGTAAAGGGAAGAGTGGGGAAAAAAAAAAGCTATTACTTGAGCTTATTCAGAACTCCAGGCAGAGCTCTACAAACTGACCTGGAAGAAGGTGGAGACTGGAATGTGTCTGCTTCCCTAAGGACCTACAAAGTAAGTATCTTGTGACACCCTCTCTTAAATTTCATATATTTCCTGTCTATCTATACCTGAATGCTTCATAAACTGTCATTTCATTTGTTCATAAAAATGTTTATTTCCAGGCATTGTTAAGGTTACTTGTGGATATATCCATAGAGGAAAAGGACAAAAATCCCTACCCTCCTGTGGTCTACATTCTAGTATACCTGTATTCTAGTATACTTGTAGCTGACATTTTGGGACATTAAAATTGAAATGTACATATCTCAAACTAAGTTTCTTATCCTAAATGGCCATCTTATTCCAGTTTTTCTTTTATATTATCCCTAGTACTCTTCTTTTCCCATCTTTTCAGCTTCTACATTATAAAGTTATTTCTTTTTTCTCTAATTTATCGCTAAGTCTTTATCATTTCTGTTACACTATTTCTTTATTTTGCCCCCTCCTTTCCATATCTATGACTGACCCTAATCCAGGCCCTCGTTGCCACTGATGGTTTAGAACATGTGCTTGGTAGTCATCCCCTGGCTGCTTGCTGGTCACCCCTTAGCCCTTGTTGGATCTGCCCTGTGTGGTGAGGCTGAGACCGTGTAACAGAGCGCTGGGTGAAAAGGTAAAACCACAGCAGCTGGAGTTACATGCTTGCTATGCCCTGCATGTCAAAATAAAATCTCTTTGCCTTCAGTTTTCAGATCCATAAACTGTGGAATTTGACCCAAATTATGTAAGATCTCTTGCTCTTTTTAGACCAGGAAAATTGTTAGGATAGCTCAACAAATGTTTATGTATCCTTCACCTAGATTTACCTATCGCTAACTTTTGCCACTCTCATCTACCCCTGTGTGTGTATGTCTGGTACATGTACATGTACACATGGTTTTACTTATCTTAAAAAATGTATTTATTTGCACTCTAATTTTAGAGTTACTAGCATTCTGATACTTAACACAAGAGTTTGGGAGGAAGGGGAATAAATAATGCTACATGATCACAGTGCAGTTATCACATTTTTGAGACTTAATGTCCTTACAATATTGTTGTTTATATATATAGTATACAATAAATATATATAAATATAATACAATAAATATAAATATATATAGTGTAAATATAAATAAATATTTTATACACACACACACACACACACACACACATATAGCCCACTTTCAGATGTCTTAGTTGTTCTAATAATGTACTCAAAACTCCAGTCTCGGATCCAGTAAAGGAGCATTTGTTGCATTTGGTTGTCATGTCTCTCTAGTTTTCTTTAGCCTAGAGCAAAGTGTTCATGTTTTGCTTCTGTCTTTTATGACACTAACATAAGTATTCAGGCTGGTTGCTTTCCTTCAGTTTAGATATTTGTGCTTTGTTTCTTCATGATCAAATTTAGGTTAAATGTTGTGGGCATGAATATTGTATAGATGGTATGTCCTCATTGCATCCCCTAAAGAGGCACATGATAAGAGGTTAGCCCATTACTAGTGACTCTAAGTTTGATCATAAGGTTAGATTGGATTACAAGGTCATGTAAAGAATCTTTTTTGTTTTTGTAAGTGATAAGTGATCTATGGAGTGATAACTTCCTGACTGGGTATATATCCTTTCTCCAATAGTCTTTCACCCAGTGTTATTAGCATCTTGCTCAATTAAGTATTACTGTAGTGGTGGTAAAATGCTAATTTTGAGGCTTCTTCTAGTCTTAAAAAGAAATTACTTGATTTTCAACATTCATATACTGTTTTCTTCATATCACTCTCCTCTTGCTCCAAAGCCACAGCTCCAAAAGCTCATCTCTAGCTTCATTTCTCATTTCTTTTACTATAGATTCTATCCTTAAATCAAGCTAATCTATAGTCAAAGGTATATATATGTTTGATATATATAATATACATATATATATTATATGTATATATTTCTTTGCATTTCATTGTCTATTTTATATTTCATTGGCTCTGGCAGGAATACCTTTACCATCCCTATCAATTCCCCTCTCTTATTTCTAAATTCAGATCTCACCTCTTACAGATTGGCTTTCATAATTCTCAAATTCCTCATCAGTATAGACCTTGAGTACTTTAGTACATGGGATTGGGGTGCAAATATGTGCCATGCTGCCTTTCCCTTTCCAGTACATGTATGGAATATCACAGATCACCAGTTGACCACCTTGGTACTTTCACTGCCGAATTCAAGAAGAATCCATTTGAACACAGCACTCTAGGTAACCAGTTTATTTATGTTTATACATGCGTGCGCGCGCGCACGCGTGCTCTCTCACACATACACACACACACTACAATACTAACTACAATACTCAACTTCCAGAAAAACACATACACGTTTGGATCAATAAAAATGAAAAAATCAAATGAACAATCATACGGGTAATCATAACAAAATCTAGGCTGACAAAATTATCAGTTGAGTACTGCATTCAGCACCAAGCTCCCTGGTAGGTAAAGCAAAAAGGAAGCATTTTGTTCGGTGTCATTCTCATCTTTGTGAGTTGGGAGAATGTATTACCTTAACAAATGAGGCAGAATTTTTTCTTACAGCTAAATTATAAGATGACTTAACTTGATAGCTAATTATTAAAGACTAAACTATTAGATGAAGCATATAAAAATGCCCTTTTTATAGGTCAAAAAGTTGAATACTGGCAGTTTTACATGGTTTAAACTTAGTACAAAATAGCAAATGTCTTCAAACACTGATGTTACAGAAGATATCAGTCTCTTAATGTGACTTATTCTTTATAAAAACTGGTGGCATAGTGTAGAATGCATTTGAATCAAGACATTTCTGTGAAGACTAATACAGGTGCATATTTTTCTTACTATTAAGATAGAGCTTAAAACTCTAGAGAGCAATGAAAATTAGTATGATTTCATAGATTTTTCTCAAATGCCAATTAAACAGGTTTTTGTCAGAAGCTGAGTAACTGTTAACTGAAGATTGCATATTCTGTCAAGTGGTTCAGATTTATTATTAATTCATTAAAGCACAATAATCCATTAGTTTTAGCTAAGAGATGGCAACTGATTAGCTTGGCAGTGGCAATGTCTGTGTTCTTGACCTAGTTGAAGGCCATTTAACCTTTTACATACTGTTGGGATGCTATACTGTATATATAGATGGACTATAGCTATAGTTAGACATTTTCCTCCAGAAGATAAGATGCTGTGTCCTGTTTCTTTACTTCCCTGAGTAGTTGCCAATTTGTTTATTCCTATAGCATATATACTGATGGCACAATAAAAACTATGTAATGAGTAAGGTCAGAGAGAGATTGCTTCAAAGCCTCTTAAGACTCTTACATTCTATTAGAGGAAATAAAACACATGCAGATTTGTAAAAAATGTTAATAATAGTGCATAAGAGAAATGTTAATAAAGTGAGTAAGTCTTCTGGAAGAGGAAGCGTTTACTTAGCCTAGAAAGCATAAAGGAAGACATTATGGAACTGGTGGCATTTAAACCAGACTTGAAGGCAAGATGAGTAGAGTAGGAAGGGTTCATGTATGGGGAATAGCTATAAGACATACAATGAAATTTTAAGGATGAGATACAAGTACTCTTTAGTGTAACTGACAGTTGCTAGTATCTTATTAGATACAGAGAGATTGGGAAAGAAGGAAGAGATAATATTAAAGTTTTCAGTGTGGGTAACTGTAAGGATTATGACACCAAGTTGCAAGAAGAAATAGATTTCCAGAAACAATAATGAGTTATTTTTGACATGTGTTCCTAAGAGACATTTGAAAATAGATCTGGAGCTCAAAATACAAGTTCAGGAAGATTTTTAAGGATGAAGAGAAAAGAGGGCGCCTGGGTGGCTCAGTGGGTTAAAGCCTCTGCTTTCGGCTCAGGTCATGATCTCAGCGTCCTGGGATCGAGTCCCGCATCAGGCTCTCTGCTCAGCAGGGAGCCTGCTTCCTCCTCTCCCTGTCTCTCTGCCTGCCTCTCTGCCTACTTGTAATCTCTCTCTGTGTGTCAAATAAATAAATAAAATCTTAAAAAAAAAAAGGATGAAGAGAAAAGAAAGCATGTTTTTATCCTTCGAAGATGCCTACATGTAACAAAGGAGGTGTTCCAGGTTAGCCTGGTAGAGTGAACACCTGCACTTATCCTCCACTCGCTCTTGAAAGCCACTAAAATGATTATAGAGGGCTAAGGAGGTGTAAAGAACAAGCACAAAAGAAATGAGAAAGCAGTCAACAGCAGACAAGAGATGTCTGCTTTTAGAAGATGGAAAACAAAGCTAAAGTACCTGCACGGGCAAAAGTTAATTGAAAACAGACTGGTGATTGCTTCAGAACCTTGGAAAGACCAGAGACTGTAGGGTGAGTGGTAGGGTTGACAACTGTAGAATTTTTAAGTAAGTTTATTTAAGGAGTAGCTAGACCCCAGGTTCACCCCTGCCTCATGTCTACCATGAATGAAACTAGAGATTTCTTGTCTGAAGAGGTTGAGTCATTGAGGCTGTGGACTTGGGGATGCCAGGCACAGCTGAAAATAGGAGATTGGAGGGTTCCTTTCTAGGAAATGAGTTAGCCTACAAGAAGAAAAACGAGAGATACTGCTACATGAGGTTCCCTCAGCAAAACGACCACCTCTTCCTCCGTCCCCCAGTGGTGCAGCCACCAGTAAATGCCAACATGGCTGCAGTTTCTAATCAGGATTAGGGACCTGGCTTTTAAATGTTAATGCTCATATTGACTTAGAAATATTTATCAAACTAGATGTTTATGTATGTATACTTAGAGTTTTTAAAGTTTATTTAAAAAAACAAAATATGAATACAAGGTAATTTGAGAAAATATCCCAGAAGTGGTGAAGGATGTGAGTTTCCAGATTGAAAGCAGCCATCAAAATACTAGCACAGTGGATGAAGACAGACCCACACCAAGGCACAGTGCCGTATTCAGACCCTTTGGAGTAAAGGAAAGATCTAACAGCTTCCAAAGAGAGGGAGAATAAAAGTCTTGGAAAAATGTTCTGACATCAGGATGGCTTCAGACTTCTCAAGAACAATAGTGAAAGCTAGAAGTAGTAGGCGGTTCATTCAAAATTCTGAGAGAAAATTAATTCCAACTTAGAATTCCAAGTTTTAAGTCATGCAGGGTCTCAAAAGTCTATGTTCTAAGTTAATGCCTTGGAGGACATATGCTATCAAAACTGAGTATAAACCAGAACAGAAGGCATGGGATGTAGGGGACAAGGTGAAAGGAAGATCAAGAGGGTTATTGGTTTAGATCGAATGTGACAGAAGGCTCCAGAGGGATTTTCTCCAGATTAAATTTATAGGATATTTCTATCTGAATATTTTAAAAGTAGATTTAGACAATTGAAGATTTTGGTGTATTATTAGTAATAAATACAAGGCAGTCTGTTTTTTGGGTGAGGGGAGGAATTATGTAAGAAAGGAAAAGCTGTGAATAGCTTTCAGCTAAGGGGAAATTGCTTAACTTGAAGCGTTTTGTTTGGAGTCTGGATTGTTTTACAAAAATAGGTAAATAATACCACTGTGTCACATTTGTCTGGTTGCAAGGAGAGAAATATGTTCTTTGATAATGGGCTTGTTGTTGGTTTTTAGTGTAACAGGACCTGATCCAAAGCCCCTTATGCTACAAGAATCCAAGAGACATATCTGTACCTCAGTATCTACATCCATTAACCTAGGTCTAATTCAACTCTCACCGAATCTCAGCTCGGTTCTGTTGCATCTTTATTTGAAGGTCTGAGAAATTGAGAAAAGTGTACATATCGAAGATACATTTCTGTTTTTCTGAGTTCGTATATATTAGACATTAAATGAGTATAGAAATCACGGGTTAGTTGGAATCATAGTCCTCTTAATAAGTTTGTTATTGAAAGAGAAACACCATAAAGACCAAGTTTACCATTACAGTTTGTCTGTTTTCACTGGCAAAATCTCTGGGGCAGAAACAAGGTTTTGTGTGTCTTTCTGTGAATCTTGCTTGTGTGCTTCCCCCCCCCTTCCTATCTCTTAAAATTCAAACTTTGAATATAATAGCAAAAAATCCAGAAAACTATGTATGAATATGTCAAGGATCTTAGTCAAAGCTATGGAAAAAAAATATGTACAAGGGTGTTCATTACTGTTATAAAAATAGTTATTACATTCAGTAGTAGTTAGATGGTTAAGTAAATTATGGCACATCCACCATGGATATGGGGCCAGTAGCAGTTGTGAACTCTTCATAATAGAATATTAAGTAGGCTGTTATGTACATGTAGATAGACATCTTCATGTGTATTTCAACATCAAAAACATTGTTTTTACTTTTGTAACTGGAAAAACAATCTTTCAAATAAATTAAACTGCAGCCATATTTTCCTGCATCAGATTTAGTTGCTGTTTTTGTGCCTAGAATCAAAAGGAATTTTTTTGAGCTGCAAGAAAATTTAGAGGTCATTCAGTCCAACAAAAACTACCACAATCCATTTCTTCCTCCCACACACATTCCCAGTGCTAAAAGTCTCTTTACAACACAGTATTTTGTCATAAAGTCTTTTCTTAATCTTGTCAGTTGATGGGCAGCTCACTGCCTCAAAAGGCCAACCCATGCCACTGTTTAAAAGCTTTTTTTATTAGAAAAATCTTTCTTATTTTCAGTTAAAATCTGCTTCACCGTGAGTTCCATTTAGTGATCCATGTTTTGCCCTTTGGAAATATACAATCTTCTGCATAAATGTTCACTAAAAATACTTGTGTTTGCCAGGCTAAACATTGTAAGTTTGTGTACTGTTCTTTCTATGACAGTGTTCTCCTTCCCTTCTCTAGAGATGAGTGCGTGGTTTTCTAGACTGAACACTGTATTTAAGATGTGGTTAAACCGGGGAGGGTTACCAGTCTGTACTGTGGTCATTATACTCACATCGGTGCAAGATAATACTGTTTTCTATTTTCTGCTAACCCTGCCTATGTAGCTTGAAATTTTGCGGTAGGTCTTGGAGGGGGTGGGGGTGCATGAACTAAGATAATCATTTTCTCTCCTTTATTTGGAATGATTAATTTTTCTGAAATTTATTTCACTTTTATCCTTACTAAGCTTTTCGTTTAACATATTCTAATTTGTTGAAATTTTGAACTCTTGAGTTTTTCATTTAATGTTTTAGCTACTCTAGCTTTATGTCACTCACGGATTTAATAAATATGTCTTCTCTATATATACCCAGTTAATCAGCCATATGTATCTAACCATGTATTCTCAACCAGTACATATTTATCTGTTTAATCCCAACTCTTTCCCTTAGTAGCTGTTTGACTTTGGACAAGTTACTGAATTTTCTGCCTCAGTTTTATCATATGTAAAAAGGGAATTAATAATGTCACCTGAAAGAGTTGTTATGGAAGTGAAGATAATAAAGCATTTAGAATCATACCCGGCACAAAATACAGCATAGCAGGTGGATAGTCGCTGTACGACAGTAGGGCTGGCAGCCAGGGAAAAAAGCTAGGAGAACAAGGACAAACTGGAACTCACAAGGGCAAAAGATCCCATATCTGTGTCTCACAGCCTCTAGCTTTGATAAGCAGCTAATTTGCAGAAGAAGCTGGCACCTTTTGCCAGAGGGCTATCCATGCCTGGCTCAGGAATCGGAAAAATTGCTGAGGAGCTCCAACAGATGCTGCAGGTGGGGCCACCACCCTGCCCTCCAAGGTGAGCCAGGCCATCAGTGGCGCCTGCGCAGTGTTATCAGCACAGGGCCGCGCTGCACTCCCCCAAACGGAGAGTGGGGGCCGCTCTTACTGCAGCCTGCAACTCACGTGCGTGCGCAGGCTGTTGTAGCCAGCCCTAACTTAGAACCACACAGAGGAGGTGGTTCTGACAAATGTAGTTCCAGCTTAACTGTGTTTGACAAAGTATGCAATCACCGCAGGAGGCAAGCCCTTCCAGACAGTGAAAGAAATTATAAGCTACTTTGGGCGCCTGGGTGGCTCAGTGGGTTAAAGCCTCTGCTTTCAGCTCAGGTCATGATCTCAGCGTCCTGGGATCGAGGCCCGCATCGGGCTCTCTGCTCAGTGGGGAGCCTGCTTCCTCCTCTCCCTGTCTCTGCCTGCCTCTCTGCCTACTTGTAATCTCTCTCTCTGTGTCAAATAAATAAATAAAATCTTAAAAAAAAAAAAAAGAAATTATAAGCTACTTTATATCCTATAGTATGCAATATCTGTATATAAATGACCATTGAAAAGCTGTTTTAAAGCTATTCTAACTACGAGTAGTGGTACAAAAATAAATGGAGCAGTAGAACAGAGTTCAGAAATAGGCCCCCTTATATGTGGGAATTTCATCTTTGAAGAAAAGCAGTGTACATCATTGAAGAAGAGTTATATTGGTTAATAAATGATGCTAGGAAAACTATTCATTAGGAAGGAGTCCTGTAAATTCAGCTGGATCCCTGGTAAATAACAAAACTGATCTTAATGCAGATCATGCTTTTAAATATAAAAAAATGAAATAAAATCATGAAAAAAATGGAAATTTTTTTTTTTCCATCTCTGGGGGTGAAGATGGCATGACACAAAACCCAGAAACCATAGAAGAAAAGATAAAACATTTTAGTCACTTGAAAGTGGAAAGCATCTACAAGGGGGAAAAAAAACAGTAAAGTAAAAAACGGCACACTGGGAAAACATATTTGCAAAACATTTGATAGTCAATGGGTAAACTTTCTTAAAATCTGAAATTAAGGGAAAAATATGAAGTTTAAGTAAAGGCAGTTCACTGAAAATACAGATGGAAAATACTGTAAGACATGAAAAATAAATGACCCACTCAGAAATCACATAAAATTAATAATCAGATGCCATATTTTACTATCCACTTCACATTTTAAAAATTTGTATTCTGGTGTTGGCAAGGATGTAAAGATCTAGTCATTTACACAGGAGGTGAGTGTTGTTTGATGGGAGTGGTAGAATCTTTGGGAAAGAACCTGTTGAAATACTAAGTTCACATTAATATTGCTCCAGGAGTCCTACTTCTGTTGTAGACCTGTCCTGCAGGTGTACCCCCCCAGGTAAGGCAGACAGATGGAAAGGGTGCTCCTTGCTTCCACATTGTTGACATTCTTTGCTCCTGTACTGAATAATTAAGTGCTGTGTAATTAAGTGCTGTGTGTACCTTTTGGTCACATCTCCTGGTAGACCACTTTCTCCATGCATTTGATCTATACATGCCTGTTAGGCCTTTTCACTTACATGTCCTTACTCTTGCTATCCCTTCTGTGTGCAGTGCTCGTTCCTTTTTTTTTTTTTTTTTTTTTAAATCCCTAACAAAATCCTATTACTTTTTCAAGGCCTAGTTCAAAAGCACTGTCTGTGAGTCCTCTCCAACACTAAGGCAGAATTAGTTCATCCTTAGGTATACTCACGATACTTTCCTGGTCTTGATAGTCTACAGGAAACATTAATACCTTCAGTGCTTAGTTTCATGTTTGGGTTAGAGTATACATTCAACAAATGTTTGTTGAACCATACAGAATTAACAGCTAATTCTTGTCATATTAAAATTGGTTGTATAAACATCTGTCTCCTCTATATTCTGCAGCCCCTCAAAAACCAAGGCTAATATTTTTAATATAGTTTATTTTTTAATTATAAAAATAATATGTGGATATGGCAAAATGAATTAAATGTTAGTATGGAACAGAAAAAATGAAAAAGAAAGATTTCTCTGTATTCCACATCCAGTCTCACTTCCCAGAGATAACTATTATTAAACCGTTCTTGTTGTATCCTTTTTAGAAGTTTTCTGGGTATAACCAAACATATAAAAATTTATATTTATAATGTATATCTTTTTAATAGCCTTCTTTCCCCTACGGAGGCATAGTATACCTACTGCTCCGAGACTTGCTATTTTTTTCTTACTCTTTATCTAGAAAAGGTTTCCATATGGACACATAAATCCAATGAGGAATATATCATTTGTTTAATCAGTACTTTATTGTTAGATAACAGAAGTTGGTTCTAGTTTTTTGCTGTTAAAAACAACATTTCAATGAACACCCTTTTACATATATTTCTGCTCTTTGTATGAATATAAATATTGGCTAGATTCCTAGCAGAAAGATGTCTGGGTCAAGGGGCATGTGCATTTGAGTTATGATCATTTTAGAGAGCTAACTTCACAAAACTTCTCATAGATAGAAATCTCTGGAAGGTCGGTGGGGGGAGTATTTTAGAAAATTAGCTGATCAGAAATGTTAGAATCAAGAGAATATTCTGAGAAGTAATAAAACCTTTAGTTAGTACTTGATAGATAAAGTAAGCTTTGAATGAGCAGGCTTTTTAAAAGTCAGTCTTAAATTATTTTGAATTTTTAAATGATTCAAAATAAACTCAGACAGGAGAATAAGTCACTTAAATTTTTTTCTACAGGTTAAGAATACAGATAAAAAGTCAAACAGGTTCGTAGGAAATTAATGGGGATACAAGTTTCAGTATTTCTCACCCTTTCATACTGTCATTTCCTGGGATCCATCATTCCACCTCTTTATTCTAGGTGTGTCTGAGCTCTTTGTCCTTATCTACTAAGTAAATGGTAATCAGAATATAGAAACGATACAATGTAGTATATGAAGTAATTCATCCAACAGATACTAAAGTGCCTCATATGTGCCTTTGCTATTTTATGTGTTGGGGATTCATCCGTGAATATAAGAGAGAACAGTCTTGACGTCAAGGAACTTAGAAATCCCCTGAACTTATTAATTGCTGTATTTTTTGAGCGCCTGTCCATAAAAATAGGCCCTGTTGTGTATATATCCTCTGTACTTTCCATTATGCTCTCCCCTTGTCCTGCTCTATTTTTTTCAGCACTGTTACCACCTGATACATACGTTTGTTTTTTTGTCTGTCTCTCCCATTAAGTAGAATGTAAGCACGTAACTGCAGGAACTTTTCCTTTTTACTGCTCCACCTCCCTAACACCCAGCACACAGTGTATGAGGCACTCAATAAATATGTGTTACGTAAGGGAAAAGTTGGCTATTTACCTCTGTACGCTGACGCTCTTAAGTAGTAGTTTGTTTTCCAGCTTTATGGCGATCAAATTGACGTACAGTGTTGTGTAAGTGTAAGGTGTGTAGTGTGACTGTTTAATGCATTCACACATTGCAGTGTGATTACCACCTGCAGTGTTAGCTGACATCCTTTTTGTTGTGAGAGCGTGTAAGAGCTCTCTTAGCAGCTTTCAGGTATATAACACAGCATCGTTAACTATAATCACAGTGGTTTACGTTAGACCCCAGAACTTACCTTCTAACTGGAAGTTTATACACTTTGGTTAACATCTCTGCAGTCCCCCAGCCCCACTCCCCAGCCCCTGGTAATCCCCATTCTGTTCTCTGTTTGTACACGAGTCTGGCCTTTGAAGATTTCACGAATGGATATCATGTAGTCTTTGTCTTTTCTGACTGATCTCACTGAGCATAATGCCCTCAAAGTCCACCCATGTTGGAAATGGCAGGATTTCCTTCTTTCTCATGGCTGAATAGTATTCCTGTGTGTGTGTGTGTGTGTGTGTGTGTGTGTGTGTGTGTGTGTTTGTACACACCGTATCTTCTTTATTCATTCATCTGTTGGTGGACACTTAGGTTGCTGCCATATCTTAGCTATTGTGAAGCTTAGCTAATGGTGCAGTAAACATGGGAATGCATATATCTCTTAAGATCCTGTCCTCATTTCCTGTGGATATATGCCCAGAAGCAGGATTGCTGGCCCATATGGCAGTTCTATTTTTAAATTTTTGAGGATCCTCCATATTGTTTTCTATAGTGGCTGTAGTAGTTTGCATTCCCTCCAACAGTGCACAGTGTTACCCTATTCTCCACATCTTTGCTCTGCTCTCTTGTCTTTTTGATGAAGCCATTTTAATAGGTGTGAGTTGATACCACTATGGTTTGGATTTGCATTTCCTTGATAATTAGTGATGTTGAACATCTGCATGTGCCTGTATGTCTTTTTTGGAAAAATGTCTCTTTAGTTCCTCTGCCCACTTTTTAGTTGAACTGATCATTTTTGTTACTGAGTTGTAGGAGTTATTTATATATTTTCTATGTTAACCCCTTATCATATATATGACTTGCAGATACTTCTCTGTGTAGGTTGTCTTTCATTTTTATTGTTTCTTTTGTTATGCAAAAGCCTTTTAGTTTGATGTAGTTCCATGTATTTATTTTTGCCTTTGTTGTCTGTGCTTTTGGTGTCATAACCAAAAAATCATTGCCAAGACACATGTCAAGGAGCTCTTTCTCTTTGTTTTCTTCTAGGACTTTTGCAGTTTCAGGTCTTAAATAGTTTTTAATCATATTGTTTTATCATTTCTAATTGTATTTTTTCTTCTTTTTTTTAGTTTTTATTAATCTCTGCACCCATTGTGGAGCTCAAACTCATGACCCTGAGATCAAGAGTCACATGCTTTTCTAACTGAGTCAGCCAGGTGCTCCTCTAATTGTATTTTTTAAGGCATCCCCTGATCATCTTATATAAAATTTCAGAGTGCTCCCTTTTCCCCTCTCATTTCTCCTTACTTTAACTTTTCTCCGTAGCACCCAACTTCTAACATACTATATAATTTCCATAGGCATTCCCCAACTTAGAGTATAAATTTCATGAGGGCAGTGAATTTTGTGTATTTTAGTTGTTGTATCTCCAGTATCTATGGAGGGAACACACACACTTGTTTCAGAATTAGGTATTTGTTGAATAAAGGATCAAATTATTTGATACCAAGAGAGAGAGCTGAAAAAACAGCAATTTTATAAGAGCTTGCAAAAATGGGAGCAAGAGGGAGAAGAGAACAATAGGCCTATTTTATTTTTTGGTTGAGGCTCTGGACTTGAACTCAGAATTAAGTTTGTGCTCGAAGATTGCTACCAGTGAATAGGTGAGGGAATTAATGAAGCAAGAAAAAAAGGCCCAAGGCAAACCGTGAAAAGTGGGGGAGTCAGGACAGTGGCTTTGTCAGGACAGTAGAGTCAGAGGTTCAGATGCCCACATGCAGGAGAAAAGCAGAAACAGGGCCAACTAACTAGTGTTGGGAGGTAGATAAAGTTGGTAAACCTAGGGCAGTGGTTCTTAAGCTTGAGCTTGCATCAGAATCATCTGGAAAGCTTGGTAAAACACAGGGTGGCTGGACTCCATCATCAGAGGTTCTGATGAGTACGTCTTGAGTGGGGTCTAAAAATCTGCATTTGTAAAAAGTTCCCAGGTGATGGCTGACGCTGCTGGTCTTTGAGGAACCCCTGGCCCCTGTGAGTCAGTACACCATTCATGGCAGAAGTTAGGGGTCAAGGAATTACCTTTGCTGACAAGGGATAGCCAGTACACCATGCATTCAGGCAGGCCAATCATTGCTGTTAGCTGCTTTGTTTTTGTCGTCCAGTCTCCTCAACTGGTACACTGGAGGACCAAAACCATGGTTTTTAATTCCTCTTAGGACTCACCACAGTGTCACAGCGCAATCCAAATATTAGATGGTAGGTACACCCACATACACAGTGCATTTCACTGGCACTATTTAACAGAAGCATTTTTTCAGTTTCAGGCCTGTGTTACTTTGAAATATCCTTGCCCCCCTTTTTTTTTTTTGCTGCAGTAGAGGGAGCTACAACCCAAATTGTATTTATGTAGCAGTAACACATAGTAAGGTCATTTTCCTTTTTCATCCTTTTCCTCTAGTCTTTTTTTTTTAATTTTACAAATCCACCTTAATGAAGTATTTTAAATGTACAGTTTATTGTCTTTGGGCAAATACATAAGACTGGGTAACTACCACCCCAATTACTATGAAACACTTTAATTCCTAGTCTTGCAGTGATTTCCACCCCACCCCCAAATATGTAGCTGCTTTTGGTCACTATAGGTTGCCTGCCTAGAATCTCATGTAATTGGAATCATGCGGTATGCACTTATTTTTGTCTACCGTTTTCTTCAGCATAATGTTTTTTAGATTAATCCGTGTTGTTGCATGTATAAATAGTTCACTTTTTTCTGTTGGCAAGTAGTATCCTGTTGTATGGATATACCATGTTTTGTGTATCTGTTACTCTCTTTTTGGTGGCATGAGCCCTATGTTTTTGAAAGGAGTTGGGGAAAAAAGGAATTCTGTTTGTTTACCATTTGACTACCTGTAAGTATTTTGCTCTTAATTTTTTCTTTCTAGGAAGTTTTTAATTCTTCCCTTAAAAGTAATGGTACCTGGTTTGCTATTATCAAATAGTTACTACCAAATAATTTGCCGTTATTAAATAAAATTCTGAATGTTTCTAATCTTGCTTCTTCTTAAAGTAGAGATTGGCATAGATGAAACCATAGCAGCCAAAATTTGTGGCGACAGTCGTCTTCCTCTCAAAACTTAAGTAAATATTGTTGCCTAAAGTTGTTATAAAAATTCCGATGAGACGTCCAGCTTTCCCTTTGCAAACAATTTTACTGATCAAGTTTTTCTTGATACTTAGCAGGTTTGCTAATTAGCTGTTCTTTCTAGAGGGAATATTTTAGTAAAAACTAGTAATACTTGAAGAAGGTAATAGACCTGTGATCAAGAAATATACTAAAATGCTAATTGTAGCGTCTAGAAGGTAAGCATGTGTGGGTTTCACTGTAAAATTCTTTCAAAGTTTCTGAGGTTTGAAGGTTTTATAGTAAAATACTAGGGCAGGGGAGGAAGGAGTTCGGCCAGTAAATTTTTGCCCAGGACAGATATTGTTATTGATGTTGCTCTCCTGTCCTCCAGTAGTTCTGGTTCTCCTTTTTATAGCCCCTGTTATCTGCCTGTGCCTGTCAAGTTATTCTCAGTATAAGCAAATGAAAGCACAGTTAGCCAGCTACCAAACTATTAAAGCTAATCCCCTAGTGAAGAAGGTTTTGAAGTAGGTTCAAAGATAGTTCTGATAATGGTTTTGTCAGTAAAGCATCAAGAATAGCATGACTTTTAAGTTTGTAATCAAAAGTGTCCAAGTAATATATTTGGGAGAGAGGGAGAAATCAATGAGATTATTGGAGTGAGGATTCTTAGCCAAGGAAAAAACAGTTCAGGAGGGAAGACTGGAAAAACCAAGCCACTATTCCCTTACATTTATCTTTCATCTTTCATCTTATCTGTAACTGGATCCTAAAGTTAACCCCTACCATGAGAGGAGGACTATTTTTCCAGCTGGATAAGGAAAGTAGCTTTAAGTCTCCTGTTCTGTGCTCTTCTCTACTTACTTACCCCTCACAGCTGATTTGCAAACTAAGTCAAATCTATAAGTATTTATCAAGTAACTGCTGTCTTTTCAGAATTGTGCTATTTGGAAATTAAAGCGTATGAAACATAACGCTGTGTGAGAAACTTGCAGTCTAGTTAAGAAATCTCTTATTTCTGGCCCTGGGAAAATTCAATAAAAGTACAAATTGTATAGTCAAGTGCTAAATAGAGTATAAATGTTTTAGTGATTCAAAGAAGGGAACTTTGGCGTGGGCTGGAGTAGTCATGAAAAAAGTTTGAGATAATGCTACATGTTAATAGGTGAGGTTAAGCAGAGAGTCATTTCATGAAAAGGGATCCAGCTTGAGAAAACAAATGATACTGTTCTTTAGAAAGGCAGTAAAGAAACTAGACTGACTAAAGAATACTCATTAGAAGTAATAGGAGATAGGCTTCTAGAATCAAAATCAGGGAAGCAACAGCATGGATGAACATTGAGAACATTATGTTCAGTGAAATGAGCCAGTCACAAAGAGACATACTGTTATGATTCCACTTGTATAAAGTACCTGTAACCCAACTGATAGGAACAGAAAGTAGAAGGTGGTTTATCAGGCACTGGGGGAAGAGGAAAGGGGAATTGTTGCTTCAGAGGGTATAGAATTTCAGTTTTGCAAGATGAAAGAGTTCAGGAATCTGTTTCAGAGTTCTGTGAACATACATAGCACTACTGAACTTAAAAATAGTTCAGATGGTGAATTTCTTTGTTTCTTTTTTGAACTGTAGTTGACACACAGTGTTATTGTTAGTTTCCGGTGTATAACATACTGATGCAGTAACTCTGTATATGTTATGCTCACCACAGGTGTAGTTAACCATCCGTCACCATATAGTGCTATTACAGTACCACTGGCCATTTTTCCTGTTCTGTACCTTTTATCCATGTGACTTATTTCATAACTGGAAGCCTGTATCTCTCTCTCCCCTTCACCAATTTTGCCCATATCCCCACCCCCTCCCCTCTGTCAACCATGTTTGTTCTCTGTATTTATGGGTCTGATTCTGTTGTTTATTCATTTATTTTGTTTTTTAGATTCCATATATGAGTGAAATCATATGGTATTTGTGTTTCTCTGTCTGACTTCACTTAGCATAATAACCTGTAGTTCCATCCATATTGTCACAAAGGACAAGATTAAGATGGTCAATTTTATATTATGTGTTTTTTACCACAATAAAAAATCAGAGAAGCAATGGTATTCCTAAAAAGGGAATCATAAGATAAAATGCAAAGCATCTACACTTTAACTCCCACCCCCCTCCTCCAATCCCTATAACTTATACCTGGGGCTGTAATTAAAGGAAAACAAATATGGCTGAGAGAAAACTAGAGCCCCAAAAGAAGAAGAGTAACTTGTTATTTTAAATGATTGCAAGGATTCTAAGAATTACATATGAAAATATTACTACACATGTAATTTTATAATTAATATCCTTTCAGGAATGATGGAGAGAAACAACAGAATAGATAGCTAATTTTAAAGAAGGGAAAAGTTGGATTGAGAAAAATATAAGTAGATGGATTTAATGTCCATTTACGCAAAGTTCTAGAAAGTCATATGACTTTGATATAAAGATATGAAGACTTTGGAGAAGAATTACTGGTCAAGAAGAGCCAGAAAAGGGGCGCCTGGGTGGCTTAGTGGGTTAAAGCCTCTGCCTTCGGCTCAGGTCATGATCTCAGGGTCCTGGGATCGAGCCCCACGTTGGGCTGCCTGCTCAGCAAGGAGCCTGCTTCCTCCTCTCTCTCTCTGCCTGCCTCTCTGCCGACTTGTAATCTCTCTCCGTGTCAAATAAATAAAATCTTTAAAAAAAAAAAAAGAAGAAGAAGAAGAGCCAGAAAGGCTTCCTCAGAACAAGTTCTTGCTGGACTAACTCTAATGTTCTTTTTGGATTGATCTAATAATAGAGGATTTAGTGATTCTTATGAATGAATCATATTTTCAATATGAAAATACATGTTGGTCAGCGGATTGTTTGACAAAGTATCTCAAAGTGGAAGAGCTGACTTTTCCTCCAAAATGAAGTAACAAGTCTCAGAATCTACCCTTCTACGCAAAGCAAACCTATAAAACATACAGGAAACAGTGGTTTTCAAAACACTGGAGAGGAGGCAGTGAAGGAATGTGGTCTCTGAGAGATGGGAAACGAACCAGCAGCCCTGGGTTTGCCCCAGCTTGCCGCCTTGATAGAGCACAGAGGAGGGGACCTGGGGCAGAGTGCAGCAGGCTCCCTGAGGAGATCAGAGTTGTGAGTCCAAGGAAACGAAAATAACTGGTGTTTATAGGAGAGTAGTGGAGAGTAGCAGAGAGCAGCGAGCTGCACAGAGAGAAAACCCAAGAGAATCCCTCTGGGAGTAGTCAGCAGAAGGAAGAAACTATGCTTGAGCAGGGGAAAGAATCCTCTATGAAGGATTAAAGGGAACAGTTTTTGGTGACCACACAGGGTCAGGAACAGTGCCTATTCCCAGAAGCCTGACTGGAAAATCTTTTAATTCACAGGCCACTGAGTAGAGTACTCAGGATAGTCCTTCCTCAGTGGTGGAGAATAATCTATTGCTTTGGATCTGCGTAATAAATCACAAGAGCAAGAATTGAAGGTATCAAACTGTTTCCAAGTAACTTAACTGTGTACCTGAACAAAACTCAGGATCTAGGGGCGCCTGGGTGGCTCAGTGGGTTAAAGCCGCTGCCTTCGGCTCAGGTCATGATCCCAGGGTCCAGGGATCGAGGCCCACATCGGGCTCTCTGCTCAACGGGGAGCCTGCTTTCTCCTCTCTCCTCTCTCTCTGCCTGCCTCTCTGCCTACTTGTAATCTCTCTCTGTGTGTCAAATGAATAAATAAAATCTTTAAAAAAAAAAAAACTCAGGATCTATAGGAATACAAAATTATCTAGCAACCAAAAGGTAAAACTCATAATGTCTGGCATCCAGCCAAAGATACCATGTATGCAGACAGGCAGGAAGGGATGACCAATAATGAAAATAATCAACTGAAACTGACTCAGAACTCATAACTGTTAGAATTAGCAGGTGACATTAAAACAGTTAATATGATCGTATTCCACATGTTCAAAAAGTTAAATAGAGACATGGGAGTTAATAAAACCCAAATCAAACTTCTAGAAATGGAAACTGCAAGGTCTGAATTGAAAAATACACCTTAGAGGATTAATAGCAGATTAGAACTTTCAAAAGAAAAATTTGTGAACTTGAAGACATTGTAATTGAAATTAAAATGAAAAGAAGAGCCAGAAAAGAATCTTATAAAATGCAAAGAGTATTGGTGAGCTGTGTGACAACTGTAGGTTGCTTAAAATATGTGAAATTAAAGTCTGTGAAGGGGAGAAGACAGAGAAATGGATTAAAAAAATATGGGCCAAAATCTTTCCAAACTTATACACACTCAAAGAAGCTGAACACAGTCTAAGGACAAGAAACATGAAGAACACTTCACCAAGGGCCCATCATAACCACATTGCTCAAAACCAGTGGTAATGAAAAGAAATCTGAAAAGCAATCAAAGGAACAATATAAGAACGACAGCAGGGTTCTCATTGGAAACAAGACTGATACCCCTCATGAACAAATATATATAAAGCAGCTAAACAAGATTTTAGCAAATTACATCTAACTACCTGTTCAATGGAGGATACATCATGACCAAGTAGATTTACCCCAGGCACGGAGGTTTAACGTTTGAAAATCAATGAACTGAAAAAGAAAAATCATATGATCACTTTAGTAGACACAAAAATTATTTGAAAAAATTGAACAGCCCTTCCTGATAAGACTCTTAGCAAACCAGGAAGTGAAAGGAATTCTCTCGACCTGATAAAGAGCATAAATGAAAAATCTCCACCTAACCTCATACTGAAAAACTGAATGTGTTCCTCCTAAGGTCAGGAATAAGACAAGGATGTCTATCTGTTCTCTTCACTTCTATTTAGCCTTGAACTGGAGGTTCTAGCTAGTATAGTCAGACAAGAAAAAGAAATAAAAGACATTCAGACTAGAAAGGAAGAAGTAAAATTATCTTTTTTCCATAGGAGATGTGATCATCAAAATAGAAAATCCTATGGCGTTACTGAAAAGCTTCTAGAATTACTGAGCATTTAGCACAGTTGCAGATGCAAGATTAGTATATCAAAATTAATTATGTATATACTAACAGTGAACTGAAGTTGAAACTGAAAAACACAGCGTAAAGTTATGAAATACCTAGGGATAAATCTTGACAAAACACATAAAAGACCTGTACACTAGAAACTAAAAATTGTTGCTGAAATTAAAGACCTAATTAAATGGAGAGATTCACTTTGTTGATGGTTCTGAAAACTCGGTATTGTTAATTTTCTTCAGATTAATCTATAGATTGAATGAAGTCTCAAAGTTGAAATCTCAAGAGGCCTTTTTTACAGAAACTAGAAAGCTGTTTTTTGTAAATTTCATTTGGAAATGTGAAGAGCCTAGAATAACCAAAACAAGTTTGAAAAAGAACAAAGTTCAAAGCCTAACGCTACCTGATTTCAAGACTTACTGTAAAGCTATGATAATCATAACACTGTGATATTGGTGTAATGCTAGGCAAATGTATTGATGGAACAGAATAGAGTGTCCAGAGAGGCAAAACCTGGTATATATTTGGACACCTGATTTTTGACAAAGGTACAGAGGCATTGCGATGAAAAAAGATAGGCTTTTCAACAAAAGGTGGTAGAATAATTGGATTTCTATATTCATATACAAAAAAATCAATTCAAAATGTATCATAGACCTAAGTCTAAACCTAAAAGTCCAGGGGT
The DNA here is from genome assembly GCA_002007465.1 of Ailurus styani. Classification (NCBI taxonomy): domain Eukaryota; kingdom Metazoa; phylum Chordata; class Mammalia; order Carnivora; family Ailuridae; genus Ailurus; species Ailurus styani. The sequence goes on along the minus strand of LNAC01000141.1, from coordinate 216,224 downwards.
GCCTGGATGGCTCACTCATTAAGCATCTGCCTTTGGCTCAGGTCATGATCCTAGGGTCCTGGGATCTAGCCCTGCATCGGGCTCCCTGCTCAGTGGGAAGCCTGCTTCTGCCTTTCCCACTCCCCCTGCTGTGTTCTCTCTTTCGCTCTCTCTGTCAAATAAATAAAATCTTAAAAAAACAAAAACAACAAAAAACTGAAAGTACAGCTTTTAGTAGAAGACAGAAAATCTTTGTGACCTTGGGCTAGGCAAAGATTTTTTAGATATTACATCAAAAGCATGAAACATAAAAGGATGAATTGATTAGTTGGTCTAAAAATTTTAAAAATCTGCTCTTTGAGAGACATTTGAAAGAGAATGAAAGAAAGTGAAGGGATGAAAAGATAAGGCACAGATTGGGATAAAATCTTTGCTAAATGTCTGATTCACAAGGGACTTGTATCTGGGTGATATGACAAATTCTAAAAACTCAACAAGACAATATACAACTCAACTTAAAACCTGACAAAAGAATTAAACAGATACTTCATAAAAGAAGATATAAGGATGGCAAGTAAGCTCATGAAAAAATACTAGATGTGATTAGAACAAATTACAGCTACAATGAAATACTACTTATTACATGTGATTAGACTATCAAAATAGACCCACACCTGCAGAGAGAGAGATCTCCCTTTACTTTTTGACTTTGGACTTGTGTGGAGATGTAAGGTATGGAACATCATCTAATTCTGAGAAGAAAGTCAAGAAAATCGTGAAGATCCTGATGACTGGGGGAAAAATTGGAAGCCACATCTTCTGCCAACCCAGAAAATCCTCTCCACGAATATAGCAGAGAAAGAAAACGTTTTAGAAAACATTTTTATCGTTGGATAAGCATGAAACCAGGCTGCAATTTGCATCACAGGCAGATTGCAAAGACAGAAAGAAATCTCACCTTCCCATATAACCAGGCAGATACAATCCATTACATACGTGTTCTGAAGATAAATTGTAACTTGTCCATACATAAGAACACTTCCTCCACAGCACCATTTGCTATACATGGTTCATTCTGAATTCACGTGGTGATTGGGGTGATGATCTGTGTTAATTAATTGTCTTTATCCAAAGGAAGACTGACGCTTCCATCTCTGACAGGGGTTGATTAAGAGCTTTGACGAGAAAGGGACCGGAGCTAGCATCCCACAGTGATAGGGACATGGGGTGCATCTTCCTTGATGTTTACATTCCCAAGGCAGGCTGCTAGAAGAAACTAAATTGTATAGCTGGCAAGAGGTTTATTTAGCTTTTAAAAAGATTTATGTACATTTCAGAGGGGCAATTCGTTTTCTCAAGGCAGTGATCTAAGAAGAGGGAAAGAAGGATAAGATGTTTTGGCACCAAGAAAAATTTAATATTTTATTAACCTTTATAAAATAGCCAGAGCTCTGATAGTGTTTTACAGCTGAATGAACTGGCGTTTGTTACCATCTACCTCTGGGCTTTTTGTTATAGAAGCTAACCCCCACTGCTCATGTAGTGTAGGTATCCTGTATCCTGCAAGCAAAATCATCCTAATTTATTCAGCCTCTAAGGGCTGAGCAAAATGAATCCCTCCCAGCTCCCTTGTATCTCAAGACAAAGCCTAAACCATCGCAGCAATCAGAAATATCTGCTTTCTTCAGTATATCTTTAAAAAAAAAATGCATGTGTATTTTGCATTTGAATTTGTAATATACCCACATTAGTTTTAAGATTTCTTTCTTCCTCACCCCTTCCCCTTAAAAAAAAAAACACTTTAAGATTTGAGAAAAGATGGGGAAAGAGCAGAGAAGGGCAGGTCCTTTTGAAGAGATTAAAAATTATATGTTTTTTTTTTTTAAAGATTTTATTTATTTGACAGAGAGAGATTCCAAGTAGGCAGAGAGGCAGGCAGAAGGAAGAGGAAGCAGGCTCCCTGCTGAGCAGGGAGCCCAATGCGGGCCTCTATCCCAGGACCCTGAGATCATGACATGAGCTGAAAGCAGAGGCTTTAACCCACTGAGCCACCTAGGCGCCCCTAAAAATTATATGTTTTAATGTGTTTTTTTTTAAGATTTATTTGATTAAGAGAGTGTGGAGGGAGGGGCAGAGGGAGATACTCTTCAAGCCGACTCCTCACTGAGTGGGGAGCCCAGTGTGGGCTCCATCCTACAACCCATGAGATCATGACCTGAGCCAAAACCAAGGGCCCGACATTTAACCATCTCAGCCTCCCAGGTGTCCCAATGTGTCATCTTTTAGAATTTAATTTCTGCTGAGTGTGTTTCAGTTTAATTTGATTTCCAAGCAATCTGTCCCAAAGACATTATTTAAACATTAGAAGTATAAATGAAATGGAAGTTTTAAGTAAATTATTTTTCAAACTAAGGAGTTTTTTTTAAACGAGTTACATATACATGTAAATGCAAGCCTTTTTAGAGTTGTAACATCTTTCCCTGATGCACTGAACATTGCCATTGGTAGTTGTGAAGAAGAATAAATGAGTCATCAAGGCTTGTTTGATGAGTCATCATAAAGGACCAAGAAAGTACATGTTAACTTGGCAGTTGGTTCTTTCAGCCTTACCATTTCTCTGTTGACACTTAAATTTTTCTCCTCAGATTTGGTTGACTTTTCTTTCTGTAAAACTTGTCTGTTTGGTTACTACCAACACGTGTGTTGAGATGACTTCTGGCATCACCACCCCCAAATACCTTTTCTTTAGATGAAAAAAAGCTAAAAGAGACATATATGAATAACATTTAAAAATAGCTCTAAAAAGTTACACATCGTTCAAACTGAGGTTCAGTTTGAGGTAATAACACCTTTTTATATGCCTATAGGCTTTTGTTAGCACCGTTTGTCATCTATTAAAACCTTAGTTTTAAGAAAATTCATATTAAAGGAAAAATGAGTAGTGTGATAGCTAATTCAGACTGTAGACTTTTCTCAACTTTCACAGCAAAGATCACACTTCTCCCGTTCTAGTTTTAAAATCCAGGTTAAAAGTCTTAAATCACTAATTGTATACCTTGCCCTTGACATCCTCTTCTGAATGTGTAATCCAAAATTAAAAAGAATTGTTTAGCTATATTACTTTAATTTCAAGCATATTTTGTTATAAATTCATGAGAGTGTGTGTGTGAGTTTGGTATATGTTTATCTATGGATGTGTGTGTGAGTGTGTGGTCTATGTGTGTCTGTGGGCGTGTGTGTGTGAGTGCGTGCTGCGTATGTGTCTATGGGAATGTATGGTTTGTGTGTGCGGTCTCTGTGTCTGTGGGAGTGTGTGTGTGTGGTCTCTGTGTCTGTGGGAGAGTGTGTATGTGAGTGTGTATGTCTGTGGAAGAGAGTGTGTGTGAGAGTGTGAAGTCTATGTGTCTCTGTGGGTATGTGTGTGTGATGTGTGTATGTCTTTGTGTGTGTGTGTGTGTGTGTGTGTGTGTGTGTGTGTGTGTGTCAGAGTGTGTGGTGTGTGTATATCTATGGGAATGTGGCGGTGGGGGGGGGCAGTCCTTGTATGTCTAACCCCTGCTCTCTAGTCTTGCTTCAGGCCCTTTGGACCAAGCAGCAGGGGTAAAGGTCTAGAGGTATACTGGAGGTTGGGGTGGAAGTTGTATCAGTTCCTAGGGCTGCCTTAACAGATTACCACAAACTCGATGGCTAACAGAAATTTATTCTCTCCCAATTGTGGAGGCCTGACGTCTCAAGTCCGTTCCCTCTGAAGGTGTTCCTTGGCTTGTGGCAACATAGCTTTAATCCCTGTCTCTGGCTGCACATGACCTTCCTCCCTGTGTGCCTCTGGGTCCAAATCTCCCTCTCCTTTCTCCTGTAAATTACAAGTTACTGGATTTAGTGCCCTAAATCCAGGATGATTTCCTCAAGATCCTTTACTAATGACATCCCCAAAGACCCTGTCTCTAGGTAAGTTTACATTCTGAGGCTCCAGATGGACATTAATGGGGGAGGCGGGCACACTGTTAAACCCACTACGGTAGTATTTAATTCAGTTCTTTTATTATTATTTTAGAGAGAGTGGGGAGGGAGCTGAAGGAGAGAGACAAGCAGACTGTGGTAAGCACAGAGCCCAAAGTGGGGCTCGACCTCATGACCCTGAGATCACGACCCAAGTTGAAACCAAGAGCCCAAGAATCAACCAACTGAGCCACCCAGGCGCCCTGAAATAGGATCCTTTTTAAAAACAGTGGTTTAAAATGAATATTCCTTAAAAACCTAAAAATAATGTCCCTTTTTGTTATCTAAAACTTGCACATTCATTATTTTCTTGATTTTTATAATGTTTGTGTTTATGTGAGGTACTTCCATAGCATCCCCCATGAAAAGGAACCATTTTATGGGAAACTTTTAAATTTTCTCTCACTGTTCCTTCACTCACTTGTCTCTCAAGAAGTGATGAAATTAGAGCAAGCCTGACCCCTCAGCCCACATTTAACCAATAAACATGGGATTGCACAGAACATAGGGCTTCCAGACATATGTTTGTGCCCAGAACTCCAAGAGCTTGTGCTTCTGGCCTCCCTACAGTAGGCAGACCCAGCAGTCTTTTGCTACCTCCAGCCAAGTCTGTTTTTGCAGTTCCAGCTTCTCTGCCCATGATGTGGTGAATAAATTCGAGTCAAGCAGGTCTGCTGGTCTAGGGTCAGGGAGTGAGTTTGGAAGCCCTGTTACTCCACATTCCAGCTTTACCAGTTACATAGTTGATAGGCAGTCTCCATTTACCTCAGTGCTGTCTGATTTTACTTGGGCATCTCAGAACTGTAATGGTAATCAGAAAAGATATTAATGTGCCTATTTTTAAGACAAAGAAATTTCAGCAAAATCACTGTGAAGGAGTTCTTCACCAAATCCTAATGAAGAGTTAGAACCCAGATTTCCTGACTCTCTGGAGTTGGTTTTTTTATGCTCACCTTGAAGACTCCTTTAATAGAATTTAGGTTGGACTATGCCCAACATTNGGGTTTTTTTTTATGCTCACCTTGAAGACTCCTTTAATAGAATTTAGGTTGGACTATGCCCAACATTATAGGTAACAATTATTGTTTGTGTCAGCTCTACCACTGGGTTTCTGAGTGATCACCATGGCTTGCAGTGCTCACGGAGGGGTCGGGAATCCTTGCCTTCATACAGACAATGCCATTACCTATGGAGAGTAATCATGACATTCTTAGACCTCCTATTAATCTATATTGTTTCTGAAAACTTCATTTAACAGTTTGCATTACCTACTGGAAAAACTGCAAAAACGACTGAAGTATCAGTATGTAGAAATACCCACTAGGTCCAGATAATGATACTAGTTATTTCCTTCAGTGTCTGTTAATAAATGTGGATTAATCAACTTCTACCTGTACTATGAGCTCTGTAAGCCGCCAAAATAGATGACTGATCTTACGTGTGACTTTTAAAAGAAGGTCTGTGAAAAATCACCAAGTGGTTTGTTCGGTGCCACCTTACAGCATTGTTGTCTGATGTGCTTCCGACAGGTGTGTGGACTTTGTTAACTGTCTCACATCAGAAGTCCAGGAGTGCATCTTACTGGATTTTCTTATGCACTGCACTATTCTAGAACGTGTGGTTATTATGTTTTAGATTGTGGGAGTGAATGAGTTTCATTCTGGGATGTGTTTTTCATCAAAGCTGTTAGAGTAGGTTATTGCTTTCCTCTGCCGCTGTAACTAGCTCACCTGATCTTATTGAACTCTCATTGAAGCTCATTTCTCTCCCTTTTATTTTCAGATACTTGTATCTGCTGTTCTCCAGTGATGACCTTTTACCTTTAGACCACTGGGTATTCAACACAGAGGCTCACCCTCTGCCCGTGTTACATTTAGCTAACGCCACCCTTTCAGGAAATCCTGCTGTTCGATGAAAGCAGCTCCAGAAAGACCATTCTCACCTGTGTTTTGTTTACATGGACCGCTACAGAAATTAGTTTGGAGAGGGGGCTTTGGGAAACCTGGACCTCATGAAGTCACCATGGCAGGGTGACACAGGACTGTGCCCCACAGGACTTTTCAACTTGTAGATATCTCAACTTTGAAATGATTCCATTTTATACCTGACCAAAACATATTCTGGTATGTGTAAGACAAAGACCTGATATGCTCGGATTTGTAAAGAGATGGTCATATGGGAATTTTTGCCTGTTACTACCATATTGTTTTTAGAGTCCTGGAGTCTACAGAGTCTGAACTGCCTAAGAATAAGCCAAGAACATGGAGCACCTTGTGGGAGTGAGAAATGGCCTTGGGAAATAATTCTATATGTGTTCCTTCCAAAGCCGAGCAGCTTTCAAATCAAATATTTACTTATCGGTTCTCCCCCTTTTCTCCATTTTTAATAATGGAAGGAACTAGAACAAACAAAAGAACGGTGAATCTGCATCGAGAGCAATGAAGACTGGAAAAAGAAACCCAAGTACCTGTCCCTGTCTCAGTTTTCAAGTTCCCCATTGGACGACCAGACTGGCAACCATTTCAGATCCCAATGTATTCCATTGAAATTTCTTGGTTAAATTTAATTTTCTCTGGGGGCATGATCTCACAAAGAATACTCTTCAAGTCTTTGTCTCCATATGGAATCATTGAAACTGCTATTTATCATAACCACTACTTACGAGCCTGGGTTTGGGATTTTGTGCATGTTGATCAGTCTAGTGTTGGTAGGATGACCAAAAGTGGGGGAAACGCTGCAGTTTGTCGCCTTGAAACCTGTTCTAAGAGAGAGCCTTGGTTTTGTTGGGAGGAGATTTTTTTTTTTCCAAACCAGCAAATCTACCAAGTGAATTTTATCCACTTTAACCTTGTTATAAATTTAGTAAAATCCCTCAACTTAGACTTTACGTGGCTTGGCAAAATTTACTGTACTATTATGCAGCTCTGAATTTACCCAAATTTCTTTTACAGCCTATTAAATCAAAAAACAAAATGCAGTGAAACTTGCTTAAACGTTCTATCTGGAATGGGAACAGGGGATCCTTTATTTATTATCTCATCAGATGTGTGAGCTTTTCACAAATACTTTATGTAAAAAATAAAATTCAGCTTTTATTTTCTGCAAGGGTATTTATAGAAATCCAAAGAACAGCTTCAAAGTAATTTTTAACAAAAAATGTGGTATAATTAATCATATTAACTAAGTTTGAGATATATCTAAGGGAGTTTCTCTTACCATCAATAGATTTTGCAGTGATATTTATTTTTAAAGAAATTACTATTTCTTTATATTTGGGAGAAGAACTTAAATTTTGTCAAGAACTGTATTGTAAGATAAATATGCTTATAAATTTTTTGTCCCTTGAGTTTATGTCACAGTGCAAGATACTTTTTCTTCTTTACATTTAGTACAAACAGCTTCCATTGACAATAAAAGTTGGGAGCAGGATAACTAGTCTAATATTTACTCTGAATTTGAAGATTTCATGAAACAGTGTTTGGGGAAGAAGCCCACCTTGGAATTCTGAAGGCATATTTTCTTACTTTGATAGCTTTTCTCTTTAACCTTTTAGATGTAGTAGATTTAAATTGGAGAAAAGATTTAATAAATTAATATAATTATTTTCTAAGGGTGATCATCTTAAGCCACCAAGAGTCAGATAATCCTCACGATTTAGCAAATGATCTGTAAGTGGTAACTGTCCGGTTTTTTTCAGTATCCCTAGAAAATAAGGATGTGGAGCCAGTGCATTATTTAAGTTTTTTAAGAGAGTTAAATTTTAGCACACATTTTGGAATTGTAAGATCTTTTACTGCTTGAAAAGTTAAAATTTTTAAATGAGAGGGATAGATGACTAACTTGAGAAAGGGTGAGTATTTTGTTCTCAAAAATATGTTCGCCTTCCTCCTAAAGATAGCACAAGCCCACTTACGAGTCCCTAAAAAGTGTGAACAACTGGAGGTAGCCAACAGCCCTGGGTGGCTGGCGGGGAGCCCGCCCGCACTTCGTTGAGAAGCGTACGGAGTAAAGGGCCTTCCTGGTCTCTCGGAGCCTCTTGAGGAAGGAGCAGGCTGAGCCGCCCACCCGCGAGTGCTGGGCTTCTGTCTCTGGGCTGACGGGCTTCAGAGGAGGCGGAGAGTGCCCGAGGGTGGCCGGTTCTTGCACAGGCGAAGAATCTGAGAGGGGCTGGGAAGGGGTTTCTCCACTGCCTGCCCCCTTCCCTGTGATGAGAGAAGAGGAGCGCAATCACAATGCTTCCATTGTTTTTTTTCTCTGAATACCAAAGGCAATTAGTCAGCTACAAGTGACTTGCCGTGTCAGGTTTTTTTTGTTTTTGTTTTTGTTTTTTACAGATTTTTAAAATTATTTTCTCCAGGATCAACCCTCCTCCCATATTCCGCTTAGTTTCCAAGAGTGTATTTACTTTCTACTGTCTCTTACCGTCCATTGCATTTTGTAGACCTATTACTCAGGTTAAAAGTACTCATTACACGTATAGGACCTTCTCAAAGAGCCTAGAGAAACTCCTTTCCAGAGGCCTCTTCAGAGAGCTGACGCCTCACTTTGTGCCTGTGGCACAAAATGTGCTCAGTAGGTAGATCAGTTGGTACGGAAAAAAGAAAAATAGAGGTGTTGAACACACCCCTTTACTTTCTACATTTCTCTTGTAGAATTCTAGAATCCTCCTTTTTTGTTGAAACTGGTCTAAACTGGTTAAAGCCAAGCGAATGCAGCCCTAACCAAAAAGTCATCTCTGCAGAAAAACAAGACCCCAGCCAGAGGGTTCTTGCTTTCTGGTGGGTTGCATGTTTGTACTGTTTGGTGTCTGACACCCACTTATGCCTGTCTTTGACCAATTGTTTATATGTAAGAGTAAAGCCTGGATATTGGAGGAATGTGTTCCTTTTGTGGAAATGTCGACCCTCATTCTCTGTGACATCAGCTGAGGGACCCCTGGGCTGCCCTTGGTAGATCTTAACCAAGCAGTTTGGAACTGTGACCATCGGCTTCTCATCTCCACTCTCCTCTGCCAAAGTCTTTGTCCGGGCTACAGATTTGTTGATAAAGGATTGTGCTTGCCATTCTCATTAAGCAGTTTCTCCTTCAGCCTGGATTTCTGTGAATGAGTGCACGAGTGAATGAGAGAATGAGTGAACAAACTCGGAGTCCCTGAGATGTGCCGAGCATCAGGCTGGGCACTGTCAAGTATTAGAACGTTTTGTGATTCCACTGGCATTTTCTGTGTAAGAGTAATTCATACCATTTTGAATGTTTTCCAGTATGAATTATGTTACAAAATCCTTAATTTTATATTTCATTTAAATTAAAGTGGAAAAGAAATGGTTTATAATATATTTTAAGCAATGTGTTACTATGTAATACTAACAACTATAATTGTAATTAATAACTAAAGTGTCTTGGAAAATGTCAAAGAAATACTTCTGATGCAACATTGACAAAAATATTTACTTTAGAAATAAAAACATTCTTATTTTGCTATATCATTTTAATTATATAATTAAAAATGAATGTTTTATAGAAATGCTGGTTATTTTCTATTCAAAAAATTTTGTCACATAAGTCATGGGTAAAATCTGCAGTTGTAAATTGTTCTTGCTCTGCTAAGTGTCCTGCTCATGGTCCCATGCTGTTAAATATAAAAAATATATATACTAAAATATTTCTAAGTTCCAAATAACAAGTTTTTAGTAATCATATTTTGAGTTCTTATTTTTTTTAGGCCTCCATTCCTTCAAATTCTCTAGCTCATATCTTATCCATTCTTTACATAGATACATACATGAATACAATTATACACAGATTTTTAATATTGTCTGTGTTTGTTAACAAACACTAACAGACACAGTTGTTAACCAGTTTTGGTTACACAGATTCTAAGCAGAATGGTTGAGTAGCCAAATGTGATCTGGAGATATTTTAATGTACTTTTCTGGCTCAAGAACACAGGTGAAGATGATCTTCTGTTACTTCAGCTCATTCAGATCATGATGGAAACCTTCTTTGATCTATACTGGGTCAGCAGACTTTTCTGTAAAGGGCCAGATGGTAAATATTTTAGGCTTTGTGCACCATAGGGTGGCCTCTCTCTACTACTCAGTTCTGCCATTGGAACATGAAACTGGTACAGACGATACGTAAATGAAGGGGTGTAACTGTGTTCCAATAAAACTTTATTTGCAAGAACATGGAGAGCTGGATTTGCCCATGGGTCATGGTTGTTAACCTTTGATCCCAAGTTTAATTTCTGTAAGATCCTTACGAAATCTTTGATCTGCATCTTTTCTCTGTGTTTGAGTTACGTAATTCATTTTCAAAGCAAAACGATGGTGTGTATGTAGGATTGTATGGATTTGTGTAACCTAAAGCTATATATCTTGTCTTGAAAATAGTTCTGCTCTTCAGGAGTCTGTTCAGGTTTCAATCTGGTATGACCATCATGAAAGAGGCAATTGTTTTTGCTGTTGTTGTTTGGGGGGTATGCTATCAGCCAGTTTCTTTGCCTTGTCATTTAATGCCACAGTTCCAGACTCCCCATGTAAAAAGGAGTGTCTCTGTGGTGTCAAAATATTATAGTCTCTCCAAGTGCTGCCTGCTCATTGACCTTTGGACCAGGACTCTGGGTTGCTGGAGATGCAAAAACTACCCCGCCCCCCACCGTTGAGGACTCTCGGGTCCCTCCAAGGGGAATAGGATAGAATCTCTGACCTTTGTGCTGCAAAAACCAATCTCTGGAAAAATTTGAAGCAACAGAAAATGGGTTATGTGCCTCATCTGCCATTTGGCAGCCACTCTTCATTTTTCAGACTGCAGAATGGTACAGCCTGGTCCCTCTAGAACAGCCTAAAGCAGAGTGCAGAGGAAAGATACATCCAGAAGGAGAGTTCCCTTTTCTCTTACTGTATAACTTGCCTCAAGTCCTTGACGAGACCATAGCAGCATTTCAGAATGTCAGTATGCATCGTATTTAAATTAAAGCATCCCTCAGCGTCAGTCTATTTCCACTGCTGAACAGCTCACCTCTTAAACTTTGCTTGAGCCTGGCAGCACTCATGAAGTTACTCCAAGTTACATGACACCGTATTACTAGTGTATACGTTGCAGTGCACCAGTCATCGTGACTGAGAGAGAGATGTTTCACTAACAGGTTTGTCGAATAGGCATTTCACTCTTTTTGGAAATTCTCGAGGAGGGGAAACCTGAAAATGAGCCGCCCTTCCAGGTCCAGCATATGCAGAGTGCTTCAGTTCAGTGGGTGTAAGTGTGAGCACACAAACACAGAAACCCACATCTATACATGTTAATATGCGCAGGGTTTTAATCGCAAATGTCTTGCTGCTACCGAATTCTACAGAATTCTATGGCAAATTGCTTCCCAGGACACTCCATGGAGAGAAGTTCAGCTTACTCTTGGGAAAAATTATTTCTTAGAAAACAAATTAGTTTTTGTTGGATTAATTAAATAAGGTATCCCCCGTTTTAATTACTGGATTTAGAAATTGAAATGCCTTTCCTCAATCTCACTGGTCTCAAATTCACTGATAAAATTTTTCCCTGAATTAGTAAGTGGGGTGAGTATAACCTCCTAGATCAGTACCCACTGGCCACTCTTGAACTGATTTCCAGTCATGTCCTCCATATGTAATTTTTATAAATTAAAGGTAATATTGTATATTAAAGATCAAATAAAGATGTTCCTTAAGTGAAAGTCTTTGTTTATTCTTCATTTGTACCCACTGATGGCAACAGAGTTCAGGCTCCCTACTTGCATGACAACTTTGGCTTTTATAGTAACTGGTAGTCTTCAGTCTCCTAGCTTCAGAAAGTATTGCTTTTGGTTCAGCTAATCTTTACATTTACTGGTTTATTGATTTTTTTTAAAAAAGATTTATTTATTTTGGAGAGAGAGTGCATATGGAGGGGAGGGGCTGAAGGAAAGAGAGAGAGAGAATCTCAAGCAGACTCCCCGCTGAGCAGGAAGTCCAGTGCGGGGCTCAATCCCAGGACCCTGAGGTCATGACCTGAGCCCAAGCCAAGCATTGGACACTCAACTGAGCCCCCCAGGCGCCCCTGTAAACAGTAGCTTTTACCCCATCTGATTTTGAGAACTATAGACCTATGTGACAATCTTCCAGTGTTACGGTGCTTGGTACCACTAAGATCCAGTCCACCCTCTGAGGTCATCAAGCTTAAATACTGCCTTAATCACTGGATCTAATTCTGTCATAATTAAAATCTGACCTGATTCTTGAACAAAGACAGGCTTTGGGGGCTTGAGGACTAGGATCAGCTAGACTATAGTGGTTTAATCTGTCGATGCTGTAAAGGCACAGGATATCTAAAACCCTGAGCTCATGTGGCATCAAATAAGGTAGTGGTAAAACCTGAAATAACTAGTTTACAATCAGGGTCTCATTGTTTCCAGCACAGTGGATTTCAACTTGATCAAAATTTTAAACAAGGGAATTTACATTGTGGGCGTATCAAAATTCATTGCAGTCTTACCTCTTCAAGAGTAACTAAAACAGGACCAGATAAAAGAAGGTATCTGCCAGATAACCTGAAATTTCCATCTCTATTTTATTAGGTTACAAAAGTGTCAACATGCAAATAACATCCATGTTAAGAGAATGGGTTCATCATAGAAACATAGATTGGTGATTACTGGGGGTAGGGGTGGGAGAAATGAAAATATTGGCCACAGGGCACAAACCTCTATAAGATAAGTTCTGGGGATGTAATGTACAGATGGTGACGACAGTTGACAGGTCTGTATTACATACTTGAAACTTGCTGAGAAAGGTTTTAATATTCTTATCATACACAAAAAGTATGTAAGATGATGGGTGTGTTAACTAAGTTTATTGTGCTGATCATTGCACAATATTGCATATCGAATCATAGGCAGCTTAAGTTTGTACCCATTGTATCTCAGTAAAGCTGTTTTTAAAAAAGCATGAAACCTATATGCTTTCTTTTTTTTAAGTTTTACTGAGATGGAATTGGCATAATGTGTAAGATGAGAGCACCTTGTTGGCCAACCTAACACAATTTTTTTAAATTTTGTGATAAAATATAAAGTGTGCTGTTTTTAACCGGTGTTAAGGGTACAGTGCCTTGGTCATCAATAGTTCCATTAATGATGTTGTATAAACATCATCACTATTTCCAAAACTTGCTCATCACTTCCCAGGGTCTCTGTAACCATTAAACCCGTTCTCTCTTTCCCCTCCAAAAAAAAAATCTCAATTTCTTAACACCTAGAAAATCACAAATCTTCTTGTTGGTAAATAAGAATATAATACAGGATTTTCAGGAGAATTTTCATTTGAGAAAAAAACCCATGTTCCTGGCCTGATATGAGCTCACAAGTTCTGTTACTGTTTCTAATTATTTTATTAAGCAGATTAGAGTAATAATTTCTAAAGGAATAGAAAAAATTTTAATCGAGGGGAAGGGCGTGGTTGCCTGGGTGGCTCTGTTGATTAAGAGTCTAAACCCTTTTTTTTTTTTTTTAGGATTTTATTTATTTATTTGACAGAGACACAGCAGGAGCACGGGCAGTGGGAGTGGAAGAAGCAGGCTTCCCACTGAGCAGGGAACCCGATGTGGGGCTCGATCTCAGGACCCCGGGATCATGACCTGAGCCGAAGGCAAATGCTTAATGACTGAGCCACCCAGGTGCCCCAAGTATCTGACTCTTGATCTTAGCTCAGGCAGGTCTTGATCTCAGGGTCATGAGTTCAAGCCTCACATTGTAGCATTGCACTCCACGCAGGGCATGGAGTCTACTTAAAAAAAAAGGTGGGGGGGAGGCAGGGCAGAAAAGAACCAAGAAAACCATCTAGTTCTACCTCCTTATTTTGTACATAAGGAAATTGAAACCAAAAGAGGGGTAAAATGAAGGCATTAGATAATCTTTAAGATGGTTTTCCAGTTTTATCATTCATGGTTCTACGAAATAAGATTGTGCAGTTTCATTATAAAACATTTAACGACAAGCAAATGCATTCATAATCTATATGAACCCAGCAGTTTATTTTAACCAAGCAGTTTAAAAACTATAGAAAGCTTTTTTTTTTAATTTTTGCTAAAACACAACAAAAAATGTACACTGAACGTGGTCGTTATCTTTGTGGGGTAAGGCTATAAGAATAAATTTTTTGATATTTGCTTGTTTTAAAATAACAGCTTTCTTGAGGAAAGCAATTTACATCAGGCTTTCCCGCTGCAGGTGGGAACTAGTGGTTGTTGAGTGAGGTTGCAGGGGTATACAACACTCTCAGCCCACAAAGACCCAGCATGCCCACTTACAGTCAGTCTTCATTCCTATCCTGGCTTCTGACACCCAGTAATCGATGTTCGTCTTTATAGACTTGCCTTTTCTGGATATTTCATATACATGGCATCATTCACATGTGGTCTTCTGCACCTGGCTTCTTTAACCTAGCATAACAAAGTTTTCAAGCTTTATCTATACTGTAGCAAGTATCAGGAGTGTTCCTTTTGATTGCTGGAGATACTTCATTGTATGGCTGTATCATTGTGTGTTCACTCAGCAACAGATGAACATTTGGATTATCTCCACGTTTTGGCTATTGTGAATAATGCTGTTATGAACATTTGCAGACAAGTCTTTGTATGGACATAGGTTTCATTTCTCTTGGATATGTACTTAAGAATGGAATTTCTGGGTAATATGGTAAAGTTATGTATACTCTTTAAGGAACTGCTAGACTGTTTTCCACACTGACTGTTTTTACATTCCCATCAGCTTTGCACAAGCTTCTCCACATCCCCACGAACACTTGGTAGTCTCTCTCATTCCTTATAGCCATTTGAGTGGGTGTGAAGTTGTATCTCAGTGTGGTTTTAATTTGCATTATTCCCTAGTGACTAATGATAGAATATCTATGTTATTAGCCATTCCTATATCTTTTGTAAAATGTCTGTTCAAATATTTTGCCCATTTAAAAACTAGGATTGTTCCCCTGGGGCAAATAATAATAATTTTTAAAAAGCTGGGATTGTTTATCTTACTGAGTTGTAAGAGCTCTTTATATATTCTGTCTTTATTTTCTTTAACATTGTGGTTTGTCTTTTCGTTTTTAAGGGTGTATTTTAAAACACAAAATATTTTGAATCTGATAATGGGCAGTTTATCAAGATTTTCTTTTATGGATTGTCCTTTTCTTGCCTAATCTAAGGTTACAAAAACTTTAGATCTATGTTTTCTTCTAAAAGTTTTATAATTTTAGTTTTTATAATTTTACATTTAGGTCAAGGATCCATTTTGAGTTAATTTCTCATGTATGGTCAGGGTCTAAAGTCACTGTTTCATGTGAGTAATAATCCAATACTATTTATTGAAAAGGCTGCTCTTTCCCTATTAAATTGCTTTGATACCTTTGTGAAATATCAATGGATCATAAATGTAAGATTTTATTACTGGATTCTTAATATCAGTTCCATTGACCTATGTCTTTCCTTGTGCCAGTACCACATTATGTTGATTACTGTTGCTTTAGGGCAGAGGTTCTCACTCAGGGTGCTTTAGTCCTACCTCCCCAGGAGACATTTGGCAATATCAGAAGGCATTTTTGCTTGTCGTGACTGTGGGGGAGAGGGAGTGCTGCTGGCATTAGTGGGGGGATGTCAGGGGCAGAGGCAGTATTTATGGCTTCTTTCTTTCCCCCCGATAATAGTTCACTCTTAAACTTGTTTGCATATCTTATAATTTTTTATTGAAAAATGGACATTTTAAGGGTGCCTAGGTGGCTTAGTCAGTTAAGCACCCAACTCTTGATTTCAGCTCAGGTGCTGATTTCGGGCCATGGGATTGATCCCCACATCAGGCTCTGCACTCAGCCTGAAGTTGACTTGTCCCTCCTCTGCTCCTCCCCCGACCGCTCTCCTCTCTCTCTCTCAAATAACTAAATAAATAAAATCCTAGGAAGGAAGGAAGGAAGGAAAGAAGGAAGGGAGGGAGGGAGGGAGTAAGGGAGGGAGGAAAGAAAGAAGGAAAGATAGAAAAGGGAAGGAAGGAAGGGAAGAAGGGAGGAGGGGAGGAAAGGAGGGCGGAAGGAAAGAAAGAAAAGGGAAGAAAGGAAGGAAGGGAGGAAGGAAGGGAGGGAGGGAGGGAAAAATGGACTTTAGGTAATATATTTTTGTTGCAACTCTGGATTCTGATCTGTTCTCTACCCAAGGAGGAGCTAATTGCTGCTACTGCTGTTTTTTATTTGTTTAGTGATTTCTTTGGATTAATTGTATGAGATTGTCTTTCCTGGCCACTGATGGTTCTCCTCAGTTTTGTATTTTTAAATCTTGTTTATAATATATTTATTTTTTAAAAGATTTTTTAAATTTATTTGAAAGAGAGAGGGAGAGGTAGAAGGAAAAGCAGACTCCCCCCTGAACAGGAAGCCCAACGACCAGGGCTCCATCCCAGGACCCTGGGATCATGATCTGAGCCAAAGGCAAACGCTTTACAGACTGAGCCACCCAGGCGCCCCTAAATCTTGTTTGTATTTTTAGATCTGGCTTCCTGAAGTCATCCCTGTGTCAGCATAGCTTGGAGGTCAGTCAGTAATTTGTACAACAGAAGTTGTAGTCAAATACCTTTAACCAGTAAGGGCTTCCACCATTTGTCACCAGATCTGTGTGTAGGTTGGGGAACACACTCAATGTTCAGGCAGTTGACACGTTTTCCCTAGCTTTTTACCCTGGGCCCTCATGTGTGTGTTTTGCCTGAATCCAGGGCCTCGCACACAGCCAGGAATCTATATGAACGTCCAGGGCTCCCTCTGGTCTCCCCTGAATGTGTGCTCTGCCCGGCTTTTGTGCACAGCCTTCCAGCCCACCAGGGATTCGTGGCAAGCTATACTATGCCTGTTTCATTCCCCAGATCAATCACCCTGGGACATTTCTGGCCAACGTGCCAACCTGTTGCTTATCCCAACTAGAACCCAAACCTCAAGCAAGCGGCATTCACCTTTCCCATGGGTTTGCCGTTGAGGCAGCTTCTGTCTCTAACAATGCCCAAGGGCAGGTTTTCTACACACCAAATCAAGTGTCCCCTCCCAGCTTCTCCTGCCCCTGTTAGGACCGCTGCCCAGATGGAGCTGGAAGGGAGCAGGAGCAGGAAGCTGGACTAGAAAATTTGAATGTGGGTCGCCTGGGTGGCTCAGTGGGTTAAGCCTCTGCCTTCGGCTCAGGTCATGACCTCAGGGAGATCCTGGGATGATCCTGGGATGATCCTGGGATCGAGCCCCGCATCAGGCTCTCTTCTCAGCAGGGAGCCTGCTTCCCCCTCTCTTTCTGCTTGTCTCTCTGCCTACTTGTGATCTCTCTCTCTGTCAAATAAATAAATCTTAGAAAATTTGAATGTGATGCATAAGATAATTAGTAGGGTTATTATATTCCACACACCTTTATTGAACATCTACCCACTTTTTCCAGAGCTCGAAACAACTTCAAAGATAACGTAAATCAAAATAACATCTCCACCCTCATCTAGAGAGTGATGTGGCTTGCTTAATATTATGATTATTTTTTGCTCTAATATTAAATATTGCTCTAATAGAGGAAAGCATGGTCTGTTCTGTATAGTAGGAGGAGCACATAATCAAGCTTAGGATAGGCTTGGAGGGGAGAAGATAGTCAAGATCGATTCTTCAGGTCACTGACATTTGAACTGAAGTGAGTTTGAAGATAAGGGGGGAAAGGAGCTACCTGATAAGGCAAAGATCACTGAAGAACCCAAGGGGTATGATTTCCAAAGGTAGGAAGACTAGCCTTGAACTTGAGAAAAGACATCCACATCACAGAGACCCACAAAACCATCCGTCCTGCAGTCATTTTCAGACCCTGAGACTGCACCGCGCATGGCCCAGGATAGGCCCATGGTTCTCCCTTCTGAAAGGCTGGGTTCAGACATCTGCGAGGAGAAACCAAAAAAAAAAAAAAAAAGAAAAAAAAAGAAAAAAAAAAAGAATGTATTTAGGAAGTGGTTAAGGGACTCCCCTGGAAATATCTTTCAAAAATACTCATCAAAACTTTGGATGACTCCAAACTAAATGAGCGTGGGCAGGGTGTTTTTAAACAGTTCAAAGGTAAGAAGCCAGAAATGCACGCCACTAGAGGGCGGTCATCTCAATTTATTTTCTTTTTATTCATTTGATCTTCAGCTGGTTGGAGCTTGGGGAGCTAGAGGTGCCGAGAAACCTCGTGCTTACGTTTTTCAATACACCCTAACATTGGCTAACAGGATGCCATAGCTTCTGGCTGCAGGGCAAAGTGAGACTAAGTACTCGCTGGGACCTCGAGCGGCCTCAACACACAGTCCCGCCCACCCTGGAGCTCACGCGCCACCGAAACCAAGCCCGCTACGGAATGTTTGCCAAACAGAAGACAGATGTTGCCTGAAAAACCCTTTTCCATTTCCTTCCAAATATGACCCCTCCTTTCCTTTAAAGGCTTCGATCTAATAGGTACGAGTTATTAGAAGATGGAAAATACCTCCGATCAGAAGAGAGAGACCTAGAAAAATTCTAATTCGAACCCTACAAATGATTTTAGCTCACGTGGGACACGTCGCAGAATAGTTTATGTAATGACCTTTTATAAGTCAAATGATAATTGCTCACCGTGTTTCTTATTTGTACAATTCCGCTTAAGTCCTTTTGGCATTATTTTTTCCTGAAACGTTTATTGAGCATCTACGTGCCAAGAACGATGCTTGGTGCTGGAGATCCGCACAGGTTCTGACACTGTAGATCCGCTGGGCGAGGAGAGGGTGCACCGGCAAGGCAAAAGCATGCTTTCTAGCAAAGGTGTGTACCCAATTCCACCGGAGCTTGGAAGAGAGCGCTGCGGGGAGGGGGGGGGGACGGGGAGCAGAGGATGCCCGAAAGCAAGGGAAGCCAGTTTTCCTAGGCAAGGAGGAGGGCTGAGGGCGGGAATCGCACCCTGGGAGTAGGTAGGGCTACTTGGTGGGGAAGGGAGGGCAGAGGAACCTAAGCCACCCTAGCTTGAGCTCACAGAGAGGAAGCACTGGACTGAAGCTTGTTGCATGTGGTAGGAGTCCAGCTACAGCAAACAGGGAAAGGAATTCTAGGGAAAGGGAAGGTCCTATTTAAGACACGGGGTCAAGGATGAGACTGCCTTTTCTAGCCACCAGACAAGGCGGGGCTGCAGGGCAGTCAGCGCAGTGCCCTGTGGCAGAGACCTGGGGACCCACCCCACAGGTACCCTGCCCGTCACCTGAGACCTGCGATCTGCTGCAGGAAGTTGGGCTTTTCCTCCAAGCCAGAGAGAGCCCTGGATGATTGAGCGAGGGAGACGGGATGGCTCTCTGGTTTTGAAGGGTCTGCGTGGGGAACCCATCGCTGCGGGCGATTAAGAGTCTACTGAAATAATCCAGGTGAGGAACGATGGCGATTCAGACCGGTAGTGAGGACAGATTTGGTCAGTCTTCTGAAGGTAAAGACAACACGATTTGTTTACTTGGGTTGGTGATGACAGTGAATGGAAGACAGAAGTCAAGGTCGGCTCATGTGACCCAAGCACCCGGCGGGATGGGGTTACCACTTACTGAATAGGAAAGACGAAGATCTGGCCTCTTTGCACTGAGGCCTTTGCTCTTGCGCACATGCAGTTCCTGCTGGACAAGAAGCGCGTGGGGAACATAAACGGTGGGCAGCGCGAGCCTAGAGTTCAGGAGAGCCTGGGCCGGGGGGTGCGGAATTTTGGCTGGTGGTACGCACAGAGCCGCCAAGTTACGCTGAGCTCACGCAGGAGGCACGTGCTCACTGAGGACTCCAGGGCTGGGGTCCCCGGGAAGCCCCGGGAGAACCTCAGAGCAAGGGAACAGCGTGGCTGCACGGGGCGCCAACGGTGGGACGCCACCCCCAGGCAGCTCTAGGAAAACCAGGGCTGACAACTGACCATGGTGCTCGGCGGCAGCAGAGATCATCGGTGACCTTGACTGAACCGCGTCTGTGGAAGGGTGGCGACAAAAGCCAGTTGAGGGTGGGGTCCAGATGAAGTGGGAAGGGAAGAGGCGGACACAGCGCCAACTCTTCCAAGGAGTTTTGCTGCCCTGAGGAGCCTAAAAGCAGGCGGTAGCCAGACACAAGAGGGGCAGGATCAAGGTCAGATTTTCTCTGAGCAGGAGATACTGAGACTTATTCGTGTTACCACGGAAACATCCGGGACCGAGGGAGACTCTGATGTTGCAGGAGGAAGGACAGACAACCGCTGCAGCCAGATGCTAGGTGGACAAAGGGGCGTGCGGTCAGTGCGCAGGAGGAGGCCACAGCCTCCCTCCCGGGAGAAGGTGGAGGCCAGTCCTTGCGCCCGGAGCCCAGGCAGGGGTGGTGTCCCGGGCACTGTGGGCAGGAGACTGGGAGGCAGGGTCCCAAGGAAGCTGTCCTCCGCCTGCTTCTGTTTTCCCAGTGAACCAGGGCTTGGCCACTAGTCAGACTGGGAACAGGGGAGAGGGTTTGGGCATTTAAGGAGAAAGGAGACAACACAAAGCTTAAGAAATAGTTTCATAGAAAAGGGGGAACATGGAAAATGAGGGAAACCATCTCATTTTATCTATGGTAACAACTCCATCAACTGCCTTCCATCAGCGCTCACTCCAGCAACCATTTAAAAAGCCAAGTGAAGGGGCACCTGGGTGGCTCAGTGGATTAAAGCCTCTGCCTGCGGCTCAGGTCATGATCTCAGGGTCCTGGGATCAAGCCCTACATCGGGTTCTCTGCTCGGCAGGGAGCCTGCTTCCTCCTCTCTCTCTACCTGCCTCTCTGCCTACCTGTGATCTCTCTCTCTCTCTGTCAAATAAATAAATAAAATCTTTAAAAAAAAAAGCCATGTGAAATTTTTAAAAGGAAAGAAACATCGTTTTTAAAAGCATTTAGGAACTGCAAGCCAGTGGGGCATCATCAGACCCAAATCTAGGAGACGTGAACCCTAAGAAGTCAGGCCCACACTCAAAGCCACCTTTGACCACAGGGCATTGGGTGATAGGGAAGAAATAGGTGGGACACTGAGTTCCTCAGCTGTGCTGGAGAGGGGCATCAAATTCAGCTGCCCACCCAGGCTCTCTGTCCTTCGGGCTCTCTCCAGTCTTCCATGCATCTGTGGGACCCCACTGGGCGCTGCCCTGTGCACCAAAGGGGCAGGATGAAGGCAGCGTCTCTCCTTACAACCCCCGGCCGGGGAGGGGCAGCTCGGCAGTCCTCCCTGAAGGCCCAGGAGAGAATACAAGCACACAGGAGGTGGAGACTGGCTCATCCACTCCCCTCACAACCCCACACCCCCTTGGGAAGCAGAAAGCCCAGGGGCATTCCAAGGAAGAAGGGGAAGAAAAGCACAGGCTCAGGTGGGAGCAGGAGCGGGGCCTTCCAGGGTTCTGCCTTGTTGACCTCTGGGAGTAGGGACCTGGTTGGGGGGTGGCCCCCCAGAGTCTCATGTCTGACCTTGCACTTCAGAGACCAGTCTTCAGCAGGGCACGCAAAGCCCCTCTGTGCCCACACCACGGCTGTTCATTTTTCTAGCCTCTCATCGCCCTGCCCTGCCTCACCCCTCCCACTTTACTGGCACCAGAACACGCAGCTCAGTGGGCAGACAGGGGAGGGAAACGACCTGGGCCAGAGGAGGCAGAGGCCCCCAGATGGACACATGCGGTGTGTGCACGGGGATGAAGGAGACGAGGTGGGAAGTGGGTATCGTGCGTGCGGAAGAGCGTGAGGTATATATGGTTAAAGGGGGTTGTTCACGGTGGGGGCAGGTGTCCAGGGCTGGCTCCTTACCCTCCGTACTGGAATCCTACATCTCCCGACTGCAGTGAAGCTCAGGGTATGGGGCCAGCAGGAATGCCTCCACTCCTGCACTTAGTGAAGGGCATTTCAAGCCAGAAAGAATGAGGTCAAAGGCGGCCAGCCAAACCCCTGGAGGGCCTGACAGCCCCCGCTGTTTTCCTCCTCAAGGTAGGCAGACGTCCTCCAAGAGCCACCTGCTGTGGCTTTGGGCTCATGTCAGTCTGTGTCCTTCCATGCAAGGAGTAGGAGCTGACTCTGGCCACTTAAGTGAAAGGGGTTTATGACCAGGATATGTATGCAGGGACTCAGACCACCTGCAGGAAGCTGGAGGCCAGGCTAGGACAAAGGGTGCGACCAGGCATTCAGGAAGCTAGGCTGCCAAAACCCCCGGCAGGAGCCCCCTGGCAGACACAACCCGCAGGACCACCGCGACTTATTCTTGGTGGCCCCTCGCTCTGCAGCCCCATGCCAGGTTTGAAGTTTGTGTTTGGGGTAAATAGTGGCAAGGGGGTCCAGTGGCTCCCTCTGGCTATCAGGGAGAAGGAGACTTGCTCACTAAGACTCACGTCTCAAGGGATTCCCTAAACTTGGAAGGCTGTCTGGGTGCTGGCAAACAGCAACAACAGAAAAGACCGATAATCTATAAAGTCAAACCCTGGAGGTTCAAATCCCAGGTCCAGAACTCACTCCCTGTGTGACCACGAGCCTCAGATCTACCATCTGGAAGGCCCTATCTTCTCATGTGAAAAATGGGATAATAATACACCTCTAAGAGTGTGGTCGTGAAGATCAAATAGCTTGTCCCACCTGGCATCCCAAGGCCAGGCCGAGGAGTCCCGGCTTCACTCTGGGACCTGCCACTGGGCTCCAGCCTTGCTCAGCAGGCTCCCGCAGCCGACACAGGCCAGGGCGGCTGCGTAGCTCCTGTGGGGACGAGAAATCCCTCTGTCACTCAGGCCCCTGTTATTCAGCTCGACAGTTACACCTTGTGTACCAAGGCCTTCTGAAATGGCAGGCACCCCGATAAGCACATCACAGGTGTCCGTTCGTATAATCCTTGTAACAAAGCACGAGGTAGGTACTAGGGTCACTTCTGTGTTCAGATGAGGAAACTGAGGCTCCAAGCGCCTAAGTAGCTTCCCCATGGTCCTCTGAGATGAGAGCACGTACTCCTAACCGCTACATGGGACCACCTGGACGATGGCGGATGGAGCCCACCTGTGGGCCCAGCTCCGGCCACCTTCGTTCACAGCACGAGGCCAACCTGCCCCCAGAGCCAGTGCCCACCGGGAAGGTGACAGGGACCCTGCCGTTTCCTTCAGAGCTGGGCAGGCCCTTCTTCCCCACCCTGGTCTAAGCGTGTGGCCAGGCCTAGGACAGGCCAGCTGGGGCCCTGAGCTGCCCAGCTGAGAGCTCAGACACCCGGCCAGCCTCCTCCTTTGGGGTGCAGAGGAAGGAGCAGCAGAAGAGGAGACTTCTAGAAGCCACGCTGTGCACCACGTGGCCCCCAGAGAGCTCTGGAATGAGCAGGGGACAGGAGACTGCTGGAGGCATCCCAGGCATCAAGGATAACCTCTTGAAAAGGGCACCAGTGTGACGCAAAAGCGTGCCGTTTGCCCTGGGCATTCAGGTTCCTGGCACCCTTCAGCCCAAGTACCAGAGAAAGGCAGCGCTGTGCCTGCAGGATGGAGGGAAGCATGTCACACCTGGCTCCGCGGGGATGGTTTCATTTTCCTCCTCTGATGAAATGTTTCTAAGAAACATAAAATGAAACGTTCTGAGGGTTGGGTATTTTTCCACTTGGCAAACACCTCTGATTTATAGAGCACAGGTTAGTCCTCCCTTGCTCCAGCCCTTTCCTTCTTCCTCCACCCCCATTCCCCAGGGGCAGCCCAGTGCAGGTCAAGATCAGCTCAGCTCCCCCTGGGTTGTGGGGCCCCAGGGAGAGTGTCTGGAGAGCTCCGCCGCCAGTGCCCTCGGGAGCCCACAGCGGGTGCTCGCTGCCCAGCACAGTAGGCTGAAAAGTAAGACAGGGAGTCTTGTGTCCCTGGGGTCCCTCCAGGAGCCAGGAGATGCCGGAAGAGCTCTCTTGGTTCCCAGCAACATCAGGAGAGCAGAGGATGCGAAGGGCAGAGCCCCCCAGCACCCCTGAGCCACAGGGAGGGTGAAGCTTCCCTTAGCTCTCACCTTGGGCTTAAGAACCAACAGCCTCCACTTAAATAGAAACTCAAATTTTTTTAAAATGTAGCTTGAAGGGGTCCTGGAGACTATCGTTGCACACAATTTGTAAGTAGGAAACAAAGAGAGAGAGAGAGAGAGAGAGAGGAAGCTTTTGTTAAATTCATTCATGCAACACTTGTTATTTACAAAGCACACTGTGTCATCATTAGTGCCAAGTTAGTGGAGGGTTTACAAAGATCGTTGTATTTATTTAGTCCCTGGCCTCAAGGACCTATCACGATAATGTCATTTCTACTTTGCTCTTAGGATGATCTGAATCCTAGAAAGGGCTTGATCCCATCTAGTCTTTTTGTCAATAAATTTGAGATCTGGGGGCGCCTGGGTGGCTCAATCGGTTAAAGCCTCTGCCTTCGGCTCAGGTTATGATCTCAGGGTCCTGGGATCAAGCCCCGCATCGGGCTTCCTGCTCAGTGGGGAGCCTGCTCCCTCCTCTCTCTCTCTCTCTCTCTGTACCTGCCTCTCTGCCTACTTGTGATCTCTCTCTGCATCAAATGAATAAATAAAAAAATCTTTTAAAAAAAATTTGAGCGCTGGCTTGCTTTGGCCCAGGTGCCTTGGCTAACAATGAGATGAAAGCCAGTTTCAAGTGGACGTAGCGTAGCCAGTATGGGTTTCATCCAACCCCATAAGCACTGAGCGAGCTTCTGTCCTATAGCAGGTTGCAGCTGGCCGCCAGGGCTGCAGAGATGAATGAAGTCAGTCCCTGTTCTCAAGAAGAGCCTATTCTAAATACACCCAAGCTGCAATATAGAATAAATGCCATAAAAAGACAAGATGTGCTGTGGGCAGTGAGGGTAAGACCCCACAGCTGGGAATCAGGAAGGCTTTCTGAAGGAGGTGGCATTAGAGAGTTAAAACAACCCTTCACCCCCCCAACTCTGCACCCTCTTCTGTCTCTCTGTCCTATCCCAGTCATGTCTATTTATTCACGCTCTTAATCATTCATGCACACATTCAGCAAATATTTATTAAGCTCCAAGGTGTCCTAGGCACTGTGCTGGCTTGAGAGTCCAGGGGTGAGCAGCACAGATCAAGTCCCAAGCACTTGTAAGCATTCCACTGGGTGGGGATGGGTGAGACACAGCAGCCAGCAGAGGGATAAACATATCACCGTGTTGGTCATGGTGAGTGTTCTAAATTAAAATAAATTAAGGTGCAGGGGATACATAGCTGAGTACACATGGGGGAGGCCTGCGTGTTCCATTTCAAGAACAGCGTTAAATAAATCCTCTCTGAGGTGGAGACATTTGAGCAAAGACCTGAATAAAGCCGAAGAGTGAGCCTGGGAGCTCCGGGGGGAGGAATATTCTCGGCAGAGGGAACCGGCAGGCGTAAAGGCCCTGGGGTAGGAACGTGATGGATGACCAGGTGGCACGAGCTTTGTGAATGAGGGGAATGGTGGGTGGAGAGGCAAGCAGGGGCCAGGTAAGGAGTTTGGATTGCATCCTAAGGGTGATGGGAGGCCACGGGAGGATTTGAACAGGGACTCGGTTCATCTGACTCTGTGTGTTGAAGAGATTATTGTGGCTGTAAAAGGTCAAGGAGGGAAGCAAGGAGGACTGAGGGAGTATCTTCAGTGTGGGGAACAAAAAATAGAGTTGACCTTTCTGATATAGGGAAATAGCAAGAGGAGTAAGGCTCGGGGCGGGGATTTCAGGGGTTCGGGTATGGGCATACCAAATTCCAAGAGCCTGTTGGACGTACCTGAGTGGAGACACTGAGCAGGCAGTTGGATCTGAACTTTAGGGACTAGTCAGAGACACCATGGCCAGGCAGGAGGCCAGGTAGATGAGGACTCCCAAGAGTTCTTTCAGATTTGGTCTGTAGGAAATTATTAGAACTTCCTTTGCTGAAGCAACATCAGGAGCCTAATGAGGTAAAAACCAAATTGTGGGTGTAAGACGGTGAGTATAGGTTATGCTTCCAGAAGAACCAACTTTGGGCTTGCTCATTCCCTTTTTCTTTGTTTCCTAGTTCATTAATTTTCACCCTTATCTTTATTTACCTCCTTCTGTTTTCTTTGGGGTTACTGTTCTGCTAATTTCATAGAGGGGAGTCTCATCTAATTAATTCTCTGCTTTTCTTCTTTTCTGAGGCAAGTGTTTTAGGTAGAAAAGTTTCCAAACATCACATATGCTACTTTGCACAAGTTTTAGAATGTGGTGATTACTCCATCATTTCTTTCTGAGGATTTCTAAGTTTCCATCATGAATGGAAATTCGTTGACCCCGCCCTCCTGTTTTATCCCCAGCAAGGATGCACTTACAAAGAGAAGTTTACTATAGAAGGGCCACAAAAATGACAGGCAGATCCGAATAACAAAGACATGGAAATTCTCGAAATAAGAAATGTAACCACTGCAATGAAAACCACATTCACTAAATTAAACAGAAGATGAGATGACACATGGAAAGAGTTTATTCAGAGCACAACAAAGAAATATAAGAATATGGGGAAAATGAAAGAGAAGTGAAAAACATTAAAGATAGAATAAGGTCTATTATGCTTGATTGGAGTTCTGGAAGGAGAATCAGGATAAAATGGAGCAGAGGTGATCGATCACTATTGAAGAGATCCCAGAAATGATGCAAAACACAGGTGAACCTACAGATCCAGGACGCATAACATACAGGAAGCAGGATAAATTACAAACAAATCCATGGCTAGACACACGGTATTGAAATGGCAAAACATTAAAGACAGAGAGAAGACCTTGAAAGTCACCAGAGAGAAAATACAGATCCCCTGAAAAGGACAGTTGGAAGGAAGCCAACTTCTCAGCAGAGCAATGGAAGCCAGGAGACTGACCAGGAGACTGACCATAACTGGTCAAGCAAAAAGAGCTGTCTACCTGTGCCCTGCGCAAAAGGGCCATTCCAGGGATACCTGGGTGGCTCAGTCAGTTAAGCATCTGCCTTTGGCTCAGGTCATGATCCCAGGGTCCTGGGATCGAGTTCTGCATCGGGTTCCCTGCTCAGCGAGGAGCCTGCTTCTCCCTCTCCCTCTGCAGCTCCCTGTGTTTATGCTCACTCTCTTTCTCTCTCTCTGTCAAATAAATAAATAAATAAAATATATATTTTTTTAGAAGGGGCTTTTCCAGAATAAGGGCCTGGTATCTACAGGATGCAAAATTGAGAGCATTCACCACCAAGAGAACTATTCTAAAGAATAAATTTCAAGGAAGAAAATGATGCCAACAGGATGGCATGATATGCCAGAAAAAAATGATAAGCGAGTAAGTGATCACTATATCAATAAACTCAAAATAGGTTTTTCCCTGGAGTTAAATATTCTGAACAGCAGTGTGAGAGTTCAGAGAGGGAGAAATGGGATGGATGGGGAAGAAAGTTGAGTCCAGCTGTAAGATTTTCGGTGAAATATGTTTAGTAAATTTTGAAGGGAACTACTAGAAGCATAGCAATAACATGCGAATATTCCAAGTGTGGAGAGACAGAAAAATAGGAACGAGTTGAATAATTCTTTTTTAAAGGCTGGAATGAGGAATGACAGGAATGGTCAGGTTCAACTACAACAGTGATGGGCTCTTTACACAAGACAAGACTAAAGGATAAGGCATAAATTAAGTACCCCTGTTGAGCGGTTTACCGTGAGAGAGTGGTGGGTAGACCAGAGCTTTGGGGAAGGTTGACCAGCGTGGAGAGTGCACCCGGGGGCGGGGGGGGGGGGGCAGGAAGCTTCACCACGCTGCGGGCCCGAGCGGGGGCTGTGGCAGTGACCGGGGACAGGAGGGGCAGGCTGGGAGATGAAAACGTCATCTCCGTCATCCCGACGGGAAGCCAAGAGTGCCCATGCCCTTCCAGTCAACACGACAGCCGCAGGCCTCTGATCTCAAACCGGGAAGTGGAGCGCTTGTGCCAAAACCAGGCCAGAGCGCTGAGCTTCACATCGAGGCCCCTGGACCTGTGAGAGGCTGGGCTTTTTTACGTGCAAGTGACATAATGAGTCCCCCAGGTGGTCTGGGCCTTCCGATCCTGCTGTCTAGGGAGGGGGCTGTTCAGTCGCCCCGTTGAAAACCTACCTCTTGGCAATTGTCATTTGAGGATGTGCTCTTGGAAACTAAATAAACACTAGGGTCTGAGACACACATACACACACACACACACACACACACACACACACACACACACAGAGTATTTTAAAAACTACTGACTCCACTGTTATTGTAATAAAAATTCTTCCCGCATGAACCAAGCTTGGCTGATTCCAAGTCCCGGTTCTCCCAAGTTCTTCACACCTCACCTGAAAATAATAGGAGATCCTATTATTGCAGAAGGCTGGGCGGGTATTATTTTTCATATTTCCTTTCACTGATGAGGAGACAGTGACCCAGAAACTGACGTGGCTCGCCTGAGATCACTCAACGCTGAAGGCAAGGAACCCTGGCCCATGTGGTGTTGCTGGTCTTCCCTCCTGCCGGCAGGCGCGAACTTGTCTGGGCGAAAAGAGGGAGTCAGTGGAAGAGAATGGGGCTGACTCCAGCCTCTGTTTCCATCCACCCCTTCCCACTCATCTTGCTACTTCTTTTTGTAAAGGGGTTTGGTGTTTTTTTTTCCCCCAGCAAATAAGGAACATTTTGAGATAAACATAAAACCTTGTGTTTGGATTTTCACAGATTTTCTCCAGTGTAGGCCCTGGTGGGCAGTTCCGGAGGAAAAACCCAACATCCAAATAACAGTGGTTCCTGAGAGAGAGAAAATGGAAGAGGAGGTTATCAAAGAAATAAAGAGAATTTCCCCAGCCTAAAAAAGACGAACTTACAGATTGAGAGGACAGTCTCGGTGCCCATCACAAAAATGAAAGACTACCTCTCTGAAACAGTGACATTTCTAAACACTGTAAACAAACAAACAAAGAAGCCTGAAGAGCCTCTAAAGAGAGGCAGAGTACAAAAATCATATTAAAAGGATCAGAAATGGGTTCGGATTTCCTGAACGTCCCCTTGGAAGAGAGAACATATGGATCATTGCTTTCCAGTGTATTCTGTGGGAAAGCAATGTCCAACTTAGCATTTTACATTTGGCCAAACTGTCCAGCATGAGACTCAAATAAGGACATTTTCAGACAAGCAACATTTTAAAAAATTTATCACCTGAGGAGATGACCCTTGAGAAATGGCCAAGCTAATGTCGGTGTTTGGCTGAAGCCAAAAATCACCGTCTGACACACATGACTAAATCAGAAATTTTATTGGTCAAGTTTATGTATTAACATAACTTTATGACAAAGACCCTTAGAGGCTGATGTGTAAAGTCTGGCGTTATAATGCTGGAAGAAGACTTTGTCAGCACTTCAAGCTGCTAGACTATTGCTGTGGCCCATTATATTTGTCTTACAAACAGATGCTCACTTTCAACTGAGTTTGGGTGAAGGAGAAAGTTAATTTTAGTGTCTCCTTGCTGGCCTGGGGTACCACTGATGGTGACGTTGTTCTCAAATGATTAATCTTTTCTTTTCTCTAGTGTAACTCAGATAATGCTTATCTCCTTTTCAACTCGTACTTGAAGACTGGGCTGCTGATGAAGATGCTGTTTCTTGGAAGCAGTCCCAAAATTGGAAGTTTTGTACTGTCAGAATATTTTCATAAGGAAGGCAAATTTTTGCTCTGGCACAAATGTGTACTTTTTTAAAAACCTTGGATAAACAGGTATAGGAATGAAATAACAGAACTGGATTTCAGAATAACAAAGTCCATAAATTTTCATCTGTATCTAAGATTTTATTGCATGTGTGGCAGTTTCAGCATCTTCCCTGGAGAAGAACAAAAGGAGGAATTTTGTTTTTGTTTATTTTTGTTGTTGTTGTTGTTTTGTTTTATTATTTGCCCCAGGGGTACATATTAAAAGAAGGAATTTTGAAACAGGCATAATTTAAGAAAAAATTGTTCTCTGGGGTGCCTGGGTGGCTCAGTGGGTGAAGCGTCCGACTCTTGATTTTGGCTCAGGTCATGATCTCAGGGTTGGGGGATGGAGCTCTGCATCAGGCTCTGCACTCAGTGGGGAACGTGCTTGGGATTCTCTCTCTCTCCCTCTCCGTCTGCCCCCAACTTCCCTTCTTCCTGTGCATGAGTGAGCTCTCCCTAAGAAAGAAAGAAAGAAAGAAAGAAAGAAAGAAAGAAAGAAAGAAAGAAAAGGAAGGAAGGAAGGAAGGAATAAAGAAAGAAAGAAAAAGAATGAAAAGGAAAAAGAAAAAGAAAAAGAAAAAGTTGTTCTCTCAAGCTCTTTCATTTCGGTTACTTCTCCAGCAGAGTCTAGCAGATGAATTCATTCCTCTGCAGTCAACCAGTGGGTGTGAGCTGATCCCACAAAATTGGTATTACCTGACACCTACAAGATTAAGTCATTTAAAAAAAAATCAAGCCATCTTTTATAGGTAATAGCTGCTGTTCCATCTGTTTGACCATCTCCTGTAAGTATATGACAAAACAATTCCAAAGTTGTGCAGTTTCTTTTCTGCTAAAGATTGATGAAAATGGCTCATTATCTTTTTGCTTCAGTCTGTAATTCTGTTAAAATATAGTTATACTTACATTCTTAATACACAAACTTAAGAATGTGTGCAAAATGTTTCGCTTGTGATTCCTAAGTCACTATCTTCACTGTGATTTTTCTGTCAGCCTAAAGATTGGTTTTCTTTTCTATAAAGGCATCTTCTATCAGTTTGCCCTTCTCTTGGTGAGACTGCCTCTCCCCACTCCCACACCCCAGCCCTACTCCTTGACAAACAATTTTAGTTTAATTCCTGAAAGTCCTTACCTTATGAAAAGGAAAAACAACAACCGTTGCTTCTACTGTTTCCTTTTACTACTATTTGCACCAATACTTCTGGTCACCCAATGTGTGGGGTTTTTTTTTCTCCTACCAACCTATTCTCCAACACCGGCTGCGTGTCCTATGATTCCATTCAGTTCAGACCCCATCTGCCTGAAGTCAGGTCCCACAGGTTAGGGGCTCAGGTGCACAAGACTGTTCTCCCTTCACACACCAATAGCAAGCATGAAACCTCAGGTTACCCATTTCTGTCTGACTTGGCTACAAATCAGGGGTTCCTCAACTTCCTCAGGTTTGATAATTTGCTATAAGGGCTCACAGAACTCAGGAAAACACTTACGTTTACTGGTTTATTGTGTAATAAAGGATATAGATGAAGAGCCAGATGAAGAAATACACAGAAAGTTCCAGAAGGGTACTGAAAACAAGAGCTTCTGTCTCTGTGGAGTTGTGGTACACACCCCTCCCAGCACATCGATGTGTTCACCAACCTGGAAGCTCTCTGAAGCCTGTAGCTCAGGGATTTTTATTGAGACTTCATCACATAGGCATGATTGATTAGTAGCTCAATCTCCAGTCCTGCTTCCTTCCCTGGAGGATGAGGGTAGGGCTGAAAGTTCCAAGCTTTAGTTGGTCTTGGTGACCCTTCCCCACCCTGAAGCCATCTAGGCGTCCACCAAGAGTCATCTAATTAGAACAAAAGATGTTTCTATCACCCAGAAAATTCTAAGGGGTATGCGAACTCTGTCAGGAACCAGAATCAAAAAACAAATATTAGGACAGAAAGTGTTCCTAGCACCTTTATTGTTTAGGAATTTACAAAGGACTTTAGGAATGCTGACCAGGAGCTGGGGATGAAGACCAAAATATTTATGTATTTTATCATATCACAATACTATGGCATATCTGGGAAGTATTAGAAGCACTAATTTATGGAAGACTTTAATAAGTCAAAGACCCCTATTGTAAATTCTAAGGGTATTTAAAAAAGAAAATAAAAGCCTGTGGAATGGAAAGAAAAAATGATAAATATATATATGTAAGTATGTGTGTATATATATATATGTACATTATATATGGGTGTGGGTATATATATATATATGTATATATATGAGACAGATTTAAACCCAAATATGTTAACAATTACATTAAATATAAATGAACTAAACATTGTAATTAAAAGCAAAGATTGTCAGTCAGGATTTTTAAAAACAAAAATATTAAGCTATATGATATTGTCAGGAGAGTCTACTGGAATATAAGGATAAGAAATGTTAAAAGCAATAAAATGGATTAAGGTACACTATGGAAATACTGATCAAAAGAAATCTGGCATTATTATATTAATATCAGAAGGATTACAATATTGCCTTTTCTGCATAGCAGACAATGAGGAGTACGGTTTTTTTTTTTTGTATCATAGTTCTGTTTCTTCAACCTGGAATTCATTGGTTGAAGAAATCTCAAAAATATATCATTTTGATTACTGAAAATTTATGTCAGTCTATTCAGTTCTTTTAAAACTGTTTTGAAATCTATTCAGTTCCATTTTTATCCAAGGACTCAAAACTATGAGGAACTATCTTAAAGCACTCTTACAATGTCTGCCACTTTGAAATCTGATAAGTTAAAAGAAAATGTGTTTTGTTTACCTCACTTTTTTTCAAAAAAATTTCTTTTTTATACATTATTCATATATTATGTCTAGATAGAAGATGGTTTATTGTGGATGCTGTTGTACATGGTTTGGGTTTTTTCCTTCCTATGAAATGCTGAGGGGACAAAATACATCCTCAAAAGCCATAGCAAGTATTCTTGAAATACCTTTGGCCTAAGTGGAATTAAATAACCGAAAGCTAAATATGGTTCTTAATTTTATTTTGTCAGTGTTATGAGGGCTAGTATATCAACCTATTGTATAATGATCTGAATAATGCTCTATTATTCTTTCTTATGGTATTTCACTTTTTATTGAAACTTTGGGTTCATAAATTTTTTCTTATAGTTATTCTTCTAACCCTTTCTATCTCCCCTTCATATCAACTGATGTTCTATTTTCTATATATTTAGCTATTTGTTTTTAATAATTATTTTTGTACATAAAATTACTCATTCATTCTAGTAGCATTTCAATTTTGTAATAATAGATATATATTTATATTTGACTTATTTATTTTTTATGGAATTATTTATAGAATTATATATATAATAATTCTAGATTTATTTATAGAATTAAAACATACAGAGTACACAAAGAAAGTCTCACTCCAAAATATATCTAAAATGATTACTCTGAAAGATGAATATCCTAATATTAACAATAAACTAAATGGCATAACTTATTCATATGACTGACATTTTTGCATGAATTCTATATGATGGTAACTCTCAAGGTCACATGATTATTGATTGTCACAAACTCATGGATGCCAGACATTATGCTGGAGTATACATTTGGCTCTTTGGTCCTCTTGATGCTGAGACTTAATTCCAACACCTAGTATGTACCCTATGCATACTATTCTCCATTTTTTAGGAGGTCTTCTGCTAAAAGAGGGCATAAACCAAGAAGAAGGAAACCTGAGATTCGGGAAATCAGAGTTCCAGTTCTCTCTCTTTTTTTAATTTATTTATTTATTTTAAAGAGAGAGGGAGTGAGCTGGAGGGAAGGGGCAGAGGGAGAGGGAGGGAAGCAGAATGGGGAGCCCTACCAAGATGAAGGGCTCAATCTCATGACCCTGAGATCATGACCTGAGCTGAAATCAAGAGTCAGGGGCTTAACCAACTGAGACACCCAGGCGCCCCTAGAGTCCCATCTAAAAGGAGGCAGGAAGCAAACCTCCAAAAGACAACGAAAGGAGATTTTTAGGACAGCAGCTGTGTGTTAGTCCTGAGTGTGGCAGGTTATAAGCCTTCAGAGGTAGATCTCCAGTTGAAACTAATAGAGAACCTGATGTGTCTGAGTGATTGAGGGGAGCTGTAGACAGTTAGCTGAGAGCCAGGTTGTTAGTCATACACATACAGTCAGCTGTATCAGACAAGCTCTGTGAGCCTCTGCACACTATTCCTGCAGACCGACCACACAGCCAGTCTCCCAGACTTGTCTCCTCTCATCACTTCCAGGGTTGGGTGAAATGCTACAGCCCAGGCTGGGGGATCTGGCACCCCAAGTGGGCAGCCCGTGAGGGCACTGGATGACACAACTTGGAAGTGCGAGGGACCAGATTCACGGGGGGTGAATTTTACTGGACGAGAGACCAGAGACAAGGAGCCAGGCAGATACATTCTCTGTTCTTCTCTTCCATAGAGGACATCAGGACACAGTTTCACCTGTGAACTCATCAGGACATTACAGGTGCCGATGAACATACCCGTCCAGGAACCTGCTCCATCTCCTGGTGGCTCTTTGTGCTACAGAGCGCGCTAACACACCACTTTGCCTTGCTTCCTCCCTCTCTTTCCTCCCTTCCTTTTCCCTCATCCTCACTTCTCTGGATTTATAGCTCCCAAATAAAGTTGATGCACTTTAATCTGCCTTCAGACTCTACTTTTTAGAGGATTTGGGCTAAGATGAAAACAAATCACTAAACAATGAACTTATATAAAAACTCAAAGTAGTATGAGAAATGATGAATAATAATAGCCAAGGACGTGACTTGGCCGATAACAGGGTGTAGTCATAACACTGTAAATATTAAATACCCAACGAACAGTGAGCTAGAGCTGCTTTGGAAGGAGAGCTGGGAGAGAGATGATTGGTATGAGTGGCAGTTTTGGTTAAAGAGACCTAAGTTCTCATCTTCCATAGTGAGAATTAATTAGAGTAAAAAATCTGAAAAACTGAATATAAAAAAAATTAAAAGAAAAGAACTAATCGATTTAAAGAATGATGGCCTTTGGGGACAGGGGAATAGGAAATCGAAGACAATTCTTTTTCAGGTCACCCCGAATTAACCAATTCAGCCATTTACCTCTGTGACTTCAGTCTTCAAAGATACATTTGAAAATGCATCTCAACTATGATAAAGGGCAACAATGTGATTTCACGTCGTTTACTGTAGAATCGAATTAGGATAAATATATGATTGCTTTTATTTTATTTATTTTAGATTTTATTTACTTATTTGAGAGGCAGAGAGAAAAAGCAGGGAAAGGGACAGAGGGAGAAGGGCAAGTGGGCTCCCTGGGGAGCCCAACATGGGGCTTGATCCCAAGACCCTGAGTGGGTCATGATCTGGGCTGAAAGGCAGCTGCTTAACCAACTGAGCCACCCAGGAGCCCCGTTTGTTGGCTTTTAAAGAAACTTCCAGTTTTTTGAAATAACTACACCATTTTTTTATTGCCTCTGGGATTTGGGACTTCCCCTATGATGCCTCCTTAGAGGTATGGGCCACCTGGGCAGAGCTTCATGGCCAAGAGCAATGGGTAGGAAGAGGTTGTGGGGCCCTGTGTCCCTCTGCAGTGATGTTTATGAGCCCAGGCTATGGCGCCATGTGAGTCAGACCTGAACTACACCCCTCACCCTAAGGCCGCTCAGACACCAAACTTCCACCTGCCCCCGGAGGATGGCTGTGCCCTATACCCTGCAGGTACGGAACTTTTTGCCAACTCTGGCAGCGAAGCCAAATCAGAAGCCAAACAAAGGCAGGGGACAGAGTAGCGCAAAAGCATTCTCTGTATACTGGGAGCTTCTCATAAGCCCGCAAAGTAGCCTCACGGTGTTTCGGGATGGTATAGTCCAGCCTGGTACTCAGGATGGCATTTCTCAGCGCATACGCCATGTGTGAGGGAGAGAATAGTATTAGATTGGGAGGCACCAGCCCTGCAGGAGGAGAACGAACACTTGTGAAGCCCCCACTAAGCGCCAGGTGCCCCACCGGCTGTTTTAAGCCTGCTCTCTGTAAGTCCCACAACACTTCTGGAGGGTAAACTTTGTTGTCCCATCATGCGGATGGACCTGAGGTTCAGAAAGGTTAAGTAACTGGCCAAAGGGCACACAGCACTGCATGGAGAATCAGGATCCATTTACCTTTGGAGCCCCATGTTTCTCCACTAACATTCTCAGGGTCCTTACCGAAAGAAGCCTACAGTGGGCAGCTGCTAGAGATTGAGAACTAGCCCCCAGGGTGGAGGTTCCTAAGGAAAGCACTGTAGAATCTGCTGTCAGACCACCTGACAGTGGATGACACCTGGGACTCTTCGGCGAACGGCTTTCGCCATCCTCACTGTGGACATCATAGGACATGGCGATGCTGCGCGGCTTGACAGCCGACGGAAACTCGTACAGCCCTTCTTTGATTTGCACTTAACGTTACCCCAAGAAGCAGATGTTATAATTCTGCCCGTTTTTGAGATGAACAAAATGAAACACAGAGAAATCTTTTCTCCAGGAACCTTCCTTTCCAGTGAGCTACCTCGGGAGCCCTGAGCTGTGGGAGCAGCCCTGTCTGAGGGCTGGCGTGGGAGGGCATGGAGCAGGCCCCCCAGCCCGGGCAGCGAGGGACCCTGCCAAACCTTTGTGGGTGTGAGTGAGGTGAGCGAGGAAGAAGCCAGGCCGAGTGGATTACTGAGCATTTGAACTCAGCCTCAGAACAGCAAATATTGATTCAAGAAGCTGCCCAAAGAAGCTGACATTTTTATAGTCAACAAATAAAACCGAGCCCCTCCCAGCCCCCCTTCATCAAAGGCTCTTTCTCTCTGCAGCTGCCAGGGGACATTTGTCATCTGCGCCTGGGAAGAGGAGGAAGAGCTGGTGGGAAATGTCCACAGGGGCCTGGCTGGTGTCAGCACTTCAGCTTTAGAGAGAACCGAGAGCCACAGGCCCCAGGGGTGGGACCTCGGGGAGCCAGGCAACCAGCCCAACAGGTGCCAGGGTCCCCTGGGGCAGAGCAGAGCCTGGCACCTGAGTCCCCAAAGACAACAGACACACCTCCCACACAGCTTCCTCCTGCGGTGGCTCTTTGGCTGTTTACCACGGCCCAGTGCCCCTCATTCATGGACTAGGAACCTGAGGCCCAAAGAGATAAATGGCTCTCCAAGGTAAACAGCAAGAGAACAGCAAGGTCTGCCCAGCTCCTCGGTTTCAAGGCCTAGGCGAGGGTCAGCTCTCGCTAAGCTGAAAATGAGAGGTAACCACACCTGGCCGACACCTGTCCCTGCCCCCCACCACTCTGCCTCCATGACCCAAAGCCTGGCCTTTGTGCCCTGGCCTCCAGACTTTGCTCAGACAGCTTCCCTCTACCTGGAATCCCTCTCTCCCTGAAACCCTTTTGGGACACTGCTCATCATTCACGCCTCGCTCACTTGTCACATCTGCAGGAAGCCCTCCCTGCCCTCCCCCACCCCCACGCCTGCACCTGCACCTTGGGCAGGCAGAATCCCTGCTTCTCTCCCAGTGCTCCCCAATGCACAGCCTGCTTCCAGTCTGGTCCCCCTGTGGCTGTGTCACCTCGGGTGGGTCCTCCTTGGGTATTTGCCTCTCAGTCATTCCAAGCCAGGCACTCCATTACAGGCAGGAGATGTGCTTGATCCCGTGTCGTCACCCTGAAGAGCCTAGAAATGTGCCTGGCACGTGGTAGGTGCTCAATCAGTGCCTGCACGATCAAATGAGAAGAGTCTAAGATACACAACAAAGAAACCAGAGAAGCAAATCCCACTGCCTCTGGACCAGGGCAGGAAGGTGACCGTGCCCTGGGCAGGCTCACCTCAGGAGGGAGGCTTCTGCCCTTCGTGGCTTTACTTGCCCATTCTCATCCTCCTCTCCGTCACCTATGGCCTGAGCTGATTTTCCGGGTCAGGCTCTGTTGGCTGCTGGGAAGTCCAAGGCTGCAGAAGAGCATGCAGTCCTGTGACCTGTCTGGAGTTTCTGGAGTCCTCCAGGGCGTGGGGCCAGAGGAACCCAAGAGGCCTTTCCATTTGCTCCTTGGTCTGTGGGCAGCCTCTGTGAGCTGCGGCTCTAGGGTCTGTGGCTTTGGACTCAGTGCAGTCAAGGGAAGTTCTCAGGACTGGTCCCAGGCAGAGCTGCAGGGGAAGCTGTGGAGCTCCTCCCTGCTGCTCACCAAGGCTCTCTGCCTTCCAGTCACCTTCCTAGGACCAGACTGGCCCTGTGGTTGGGTGTGAGCCTGGAGCTAGTTCAGGGCAGAAGCGGCACAGGCCCCATCTGAGATGGATATGCAAGTGGTCTATTTCATCACTTGCATGAGACGCACCAGGACTCTCTTCTCCCGAGGGGGCAGTTCTGTGCCCCGAGGCCATCTGGGGACCAGTAGCGGGGGGCCTGTGCCACCCTCCACATGAGGCCCCATACCTGGGTGTGTTCAAGGCAACTGCCCCACGTGTCACCATCTCTTAGGCTGGGGGAAAAGGGGGGAGGGCGTGCAGGCCTGCACCTGGGCTTTAGGAAGGGACCCAGAGGAGCTTGGCCTCATGGCCACGCCTAACGCAAAGGCACATGGGAAATGTAGTTTCTGGTGCAGCAGCCTTGTGCACAGCTTAAACTCCGCAAAGTCCATTATTCAAGTGGAAGAGGGAGTATGGATCCTGGGGATCCTCACTCATCATCTGGCTCTGCCAGTGCCTGGGGGCTCCTGGTCAGATCCTGACTGCTCACAGCCGGACCACCAGCCGGCTGGACCTGGGGACCTTTCCTCTCCACTCTCGACCTGCCTTCCAGCTCGGAATGAGCTTGGGCAAAATGTGTCTCTTCCCAGGGCTTCCTTTTCCTCATCTGTAAAAGACGAGATTTAGACCAGTGATCACTGGGGTTCCTTCCAGCACTGACACTTGACGGCTGTGGTTATGGGCAAGTTCTTTAATCTCTTCGGGTTTCAATTTCCTCACCTAGAAAAGGGAGATAAAAATAGTTCTCACCTCAGAGGGTTGTTGTGAAATCATCTAGGGCTATGCCTGACATGTAAGAAAGAATCGATAAGCGTTTGCTATCTGAGTTCCGTTTGTCAGTTCCTTAGGAAGAGTCTGGTGAACCCGCTCATGCGAACACAAATGTTTGCCACAAGTTCTGTCATTTTTCCCTCTCTTCGTCTCCCTGAGGTTGAGACTGCTGTCTGGAGCGCTGTATGTGTTCGAAAATGAATTCTAGATCCTGTGGCTGGCAGGACTGGGGATGTTTGGGGACAGGCGGTGGGCCACGGGACCGCCTTACAGAAGACCCCATTCCCTGCCTCTGCACATTCCCACTGGAGCCGTGGGGCGGGTCTCTCCAGCCAGACTTCCCCTGTAGGCCAGCTGGACACTTGGATGGAGCCGGGGCAGCCAGCACCCCCGGGGACTGAGCTAAGTCAGCAAACCCGAAGGCCGCCAAGTTGGCTCCAAGGGAGCTGCCCTCCCCAGGGTCCACTGGGGTCTGCCTGTACCTCGGGCTCCAGGCTGCAGGGCAGCTTCCCACTTAGCAACGAATGGACCTGGGAGAGCTCAGGCACCTGCTTTCCACTCTTGTAGACCAAAGCCCTGCATCACCTTGGTGACAGAAGGGAGAAGGCGGGGGGGCAGGTAGGGAGGGCAGGACAGTGCCATCTGCCAGGTTAGCCCTGGGGCGGGGGGTGCGGCTGCTGGGGCTCAGGCAGGCCTGAGACAGTGACCCCAGCTGGCCTCAGGAGACGCTTTCGAGCCGTGTGCAGCACTCCCACACAAGGCAGAATCACGACAGCCGGAGATCCAGATTTCTAGTGTCCTGGCTCGTGGCCATACGGTGTCATCTGATTTGGGAGCGTAAAGTATGGTTACCAGAGGTGAGTCTGATGGGGAAGCAGTATGTAATCAGAGGGGGCGAAGAAGGCCTATATTTGCCACATATCTACCCTCTGGCCTGTCACAGGCCCTGAAACGCCAGAATCGAGATGAAACCAGGTCACTTTACTAAGAAGACCCCTTGACTACTCCACCTTCAAATGCAGCCCATTTTATAGATGAGTAGCCTGACGCTCTGGAAGGTGAAAGGCCTTCCAGAGGTCACAGAACTTGGAAACCAGGTCATTACCCTCCCGGCACAGGGTTTGTCCCTCCGTCCTGCAGGCTTGGGCAGTGAGGATCTGTTCCTCAAACCAGCCCTTGAGGCCGCCGCCCGGCTGCCTACATAGCTCGGGGCAAGGGTCACTGAAGAGTGATAGCTACTAATTATTAAACATTTAACTTTTCCTGTCACTGGCCTCAGGTGATCAAACAGCACCCTGGGCCAGGGCCAGGTGCTGGGGGTTAAGATAGCAGCAAGCGAGGGACTCTGCCCTCCAGGACTCAAAATACTGCCGTGTGGGGGTGCCTACAGAGTGCCCCGTGATGAGCTGGTGGTGTCTTCACCGGCATCCTGGGGTAAACAGCAATAATAATAATAAACCAAGTCCATGGGGAGAAAATGTGTTGAATCTGTGGCCTTTCTCTTTGCCCCTTCTGTGTCTGCTGCCAACCTCCAGCTTCAGCCCAGGGCCATCCATTGCTTCTGGAAGGATTGGGATGGTCACCGTCGGAATAGAAAGGGGAGAACATCATTAAGCAGGTTCTTTTTTTTTTTTTTTTAATCCCATGGTTCATTTTATTTGAAATATTCAGGGAATGCGAGTCTATAGAGACAGAAAGCACGTTGGTGGTTGCCAGGGGCTGGGGCAGGGGAGAATGAGGAGTTATGGCCCAATAGGTACGGGGTTTCCTTTTGGGATGGAGAATATGTTTTGGAACTACGTAGAAGTGGTAGTCACGCATTACTGTAAGTCCACTAAATGACGCTGAATTGTATGTCTTTAAGTGGCTAACTTTATGTTATGTGAATGTCACCTCCGTAAATAAAGTTTAAAAAAGAACATTATGCAGGTTCTTAAAGGCCCTTTCAGAGGCAAAAGTTGTGAAAAGTCCTCTGTATTCATTCACAAAATCAAGGAGTCTTGAGAGGAAAAAGGTGCTTTTGCAAATCCAAATTTGATCACAGTCTCTTACTCAAGTATTTACCGAGAAGCCATTTCATGTCACACACACTGTTGTGGATACTGAGACAGTTGTTGACCATATCCGGTGGGACAGGAGGGCTGGAGAAAGAATGAGTCAGGCCGCAAGAGGGGTTGGCATGACCCTGCCATGTGGGCTTGGGGGGGCAGGTAAAGTTGAGGTGGGGGTGTGTGGAAGGTAGAATTTGGGTTCAGTGGGGCCTCTGAATTCAGGGATCATCAGGGGAGTCAGCCCTGCCCGAGCACCCATAGGCTCCCTGATTGGCGCTGCCTAGGGAGCCGGTCTGCACACTGTCTGTGCCCGGAGCTGTGCATGGCCCCTGGACGGTCTGCTAAGTCCTAGACCAATACATGAGAGGTACCCGTCCTCAGCACTAGGGTTCAGAGGCTGCGTGGCAACCCCTTGTCTTTGGCCCAGGTTCCCTTGGCAAAGCTTTCTCAGCCTGTGAAATGCAGTTAAGACCCTGCTTTGCCTGGAATGTCCAGTGTCTTCTTCGGTACTTACACGTTACTCCAAGGGCAAGTCCTGGATCAAAGGGCCTCAGCACGTTAAGACTGGCCCTACATATGGCCAAACGGTTTTCCAGAGAGGTTGTACCGATTGAAAAGTCCCCCAGCAGTGGGCAAAAGCCCTCCTTTCCTTTTGTCCTCTTCAACATGGAGAAGTAGGCTTTCCTGATGTTTCCCATTTGGTGGGTAAAAAAAAAAGAGCACCTGCCTGGGGACATTAAGCATGGTATGCTGGTTCAAGTGCAGGTGGTGGGGACAGATGGCTGGGTACAGTTACAGCCCTGCCCCCTATAGCCCCTGTGACCTTGGGCCTGCTCCTTGGCCTCAGATTTCTTTATCTGCACATCTGTAGGATGGGGAGATATCATAGAATTTTTGCAACGCTTAAATATGACATTGCAGGCTAGGCGGAACATGGTATGTGTTTAATTAATGTATTTTTTCCATTTCTTTGGCTAATAGTAAAGTTGAAGTTTCTTTTGGATTTCTTGTCTTTCTTCTCCAACAAATAATATGTATGTCTTTTTCCCATTCTTCAGTTGGAACACAGGACTTCTTCTTACTGATCTTTGAATAAGTCTTTGACTGTTCATTATATCAACACCAGGTCTTCTAATTTTTTTTTAAGATTTTTATTTATTTATTTGACAGAGAGATAGAGAGCACAAGTAGGCAGATCGGCAGGCAGAGAGAGAGGGAGAAGCAGGCTCTCTGCAGAGCAGGGAGCCCGATGTGGGACTCGATTCCAGGATCCTAGGATCATGACCTGAGCCGAAGGCAGCGGCCCAACCGACTGAGCCACCCAGGTGCCCCGGGTCTTCTAATTTTTAATACTAGA
The DNA here is from genome assembly GCA_002007465.1 of Ailurus styani. NCBI lineage: Eukaryota > Metazoa > Chordata > Mammalia > Carnivora > Ailuridae > Ailurus > Ailurus styani. Next base: position 174,094 of record LNAC01000141.1, on the reverse strand, counting down.
TCTCATTAGAGTCCCCTGGGATCTTCTAAAACTTAAACCAATCTGTGGGTGAGGTCTGGCCTTTAGAACTGTTGGCACCCCCATTCTCCTACGTCACCATTGTTCAGACACGGTGGTTGAATTTGGTACCATTGCTTGCTTGCTGATTTTGTTTATGTGTGGCTTCAGGTTCCATAGTTTAAGTGTTTATGTGCATAGTTGTGTTTATCTTTCTTTTCCTTCACGATTTTGTTAGTACCCTTTATGCTTGAGAAGCTCTTTCCCCCTCAAATAGTCACATATCTCTTCTGGTTTCCTGTGATGGCTTCACCTCTCACTTCCTGTGTGATCTCGACAAGTTGCTGAATCTGTCTGGGCTTCCGGTTCCTCAAAATGAGGGGGTTGGGCTAAATCAGGCTTTTCCAAAGCCTTCTGAGATACTTCCTGGCCAAAGAAGGTTGGAAAGTGCCCATTATGTCAAATGTTCTGAGAAACAGTACAGTAAAGCCAAGTGACTCAGCAACTCCACTGCTGGGTCTAAGCCCAAGAGAACTGAAAACATACGTCCCCACACAACGCGTCCCCAAGGTCTTGCGGCAGCGTTGTTCCTGATCATCAAGAGGTGGGTCCATGAACTGAGGAGTGGATAAGCAAAGTATCCAGACACCCACACTGTGGAATATTCTTCCATCGTGAAAAGGAATGAAGTCTTGATGCATGCTAAATACAAGCCTTAAGAACATCATGCTAAATGAAAGACACTGGCCATGAAAGACCACACGGCATCATTCCGTTGCACCCAATGCACAGATTAGGCAAATCTACAGAGACAGAGGGTAAATTAGAGGTTTCCTGGAGCTGTGGGAGTCGGTAGGGAGTGAGGAATGGTGGCTGATGGGGACAGGGTTTGGATCTGGGGTAATAAGAATGTTCTAAAATTAGATTGTATTGATGGCGTACAACTCCGTGAATACACTAAAGGCCACTGAACCACACAGTTTAAAGGGGAGAACTTTATGGCACAGAAATTATATTTCATAAAGCTGTTTAAAGAAACAAAAGAAAAGAAAGGTCAGGACTCTGGAAGAGCCGGGTACCTCCCAGCTTTCTGCTCGCCTAAGCCCCAGACCTGGAGCAAAGCTTGTAAAATTTTTGTCTTCGAGTCTTAGTTCCCTCATCTGCATAGCACGGCCCCTAGCATGACTTTGCATCGTCATGTAAGAGTGAAGGGTCACTTCCACGTCCACTCCTCGCCGCCCCTCCAAGAAGGCTAAGGTGGCAGAAATGAAATCTAAGGCCCGTACTAGGGTGACTTGCCTTGGTTCACGCCATGCTAAGCGGGGGTGTCTGAGTTCCTGGCCCAGCCAGGGTCCCGGGCTGCTGAGACATTTGAGGAAGGGAGGTCCAAGAGCATGCTCTGGGACTTGGAAAGGGCTTTGCAGACATGAGGTGTCTGCCAGCTAGTGACCACAGCAGAGGGGCGGCCTGGGGGAGTCACACCCACACCCGCTTCCTCTGAGGCTAGACCAGCCTTTCTGGTTCAACCCGTGGCCCCTGGTCAGCCTCCGCACCGCTCTGAGCTTTGTGTTCGAATGGAAGTCTGGCCCTTAGCTCGGGGGAGCAGTGGCCACAGAGGACAATAACAGCCCCTTTACTGAGCGCCTGCTAGGTGGCCTGCACACCACAAGACTCAGCACCTTGTTTAAAGCTGTGAGTTATGTGCAGTCCCTCCCCTGCCCAGAGGAGCCCTCCAAGGATCACCAGCTAGCCAGTTTATGGCCTGCCTCTTTTCCACTTGACTTTATGCCCATTGTTGTACAGTCTTTAAATAGGTTATCAGAGGCTATATAATAATTCCATCAGAGGCATAAACTGTCTTTAACTATTTCCCTAGTATTTGACATTTCTTCCTATCTTAGTTTAAATATAAACAGAGCTGTGGCAGACAAAGCTACACATAAAATTTTGTACGCCCCTCTGCTTATTTCCTTCAGGCAGATTCCTGGAAGTGGAATTAGGATTAGGTCAAAGGGTGTGAACTCATTTACTGTTCCTCATATAGGCTGCCAAGCAGCTTCCAGAAAAGAAAGGCCAGACGTCTATACCCACACAAGCAGGGTCGGTGATACTAGGGGAGGCTGGTGGGTAACCAGCCTGGGCCTCTGTTCTTTCTCTCATCCCTTTGGATGATCTCTGGAAAACTGACCTTACCCCACCTCATGCTCATTAAAACGTATGTTAACTAGTAACTGGAAATAATTAGCTCCATGGGTCTCCTTGGTGGGGGTGTGGAAATCCCCAGGGCATCTTCCCACAGAACCCTAATCGGTAAGGCAGACAATAAATCAAGAGCTGTTAATATGCCCGCTCACGGTCGCAGGTGGCATTTGTCACATGAAAATGTCAGTCCTGGAAAGAAATAGGGGACTTCGAATCTGTCATCATCAAGCCAGTCAACCAGAACAATTCCTAATATTTACTGAGCGCCTACTGAAGAAATTATGTTTATTAATTAATTTAAACCTGATGAGAGGCCTCTGAGGTAGGCTTTATTATTATGCCCATTTTAACAGTGGGATGAGGAAATGAAGGCACAGCAAGGTTGAGGAAATTGTCTAAGGTCACACAGTAAGCCAGCACTGGATGAGGGATCTGATCTGATTCTGGACAGTCAGCCTCCATGGGCCACACCCTCACCCCCCCCACGGCATGGCTATGCTGTCTGCCCAAGGGGCAACAGGTCCTGTTGGTCCACCGGTGTCGAATTAGCTGGAAGGTACAGAGGCCTGAGACCCCCTGACTGGGGCCGGTTATTGGTAAATTTGTTTGAGAATAGCACACGACAGAAGATTCAGGAACACCTGAGGTCATCTACTGAGATGCTGGTGTCCATCAGAGGCCTGGAGGTGGAACAGGTGGAATATGGTTCTCATCCATTTTCCTTCGTGTTCAGTGAAGGTGGACATTCCTTATAGCTTTTCCCTGTGCTGCCAAGAGGGGGCAGTCCCGAGAGCCCGGGGAGCCACCAAGATGGTCCTGCCCAGCCTCTCGGAATTCATGCCCCCTCCAGCCTGGGCCGGGTGCTGTGGCTCTCAGTTCCCGGGGCACTGGGGTAGCGCGGGGCGGGGGGCGGGGAGGCAGCCCCGCGCTGGTCTGCTGTCCTATCTGGCTCGTGCTCAGAGAGCCGGGAAAAGGCCTGGAGTGGTGAGTGGCCCGATGCTCAGTCAAGGGTCCAGCACGGTTTCTTCCCCGAGTCCCCACCGTCAGCTCTGGGCGTCTGCTGCCGCTTGCCCAGAGCCCATCGCTGGGGGGCACTGGGTGGACAGTGACGCGTTAGGGGGAGGTGGAGCCAGGAGCTCGTCAAACAGATGTACGAAGGATTCTGCTCTTTTGGAGTCAGGAAAACAGATACCCAGCCAGAGGAAGGGAAGTCAGCTGCGGAGGAGACAGCAGTGGGAGGAAGGGAAGGGCGCAGCTGAGGCGGGGACAGAGTGGCGACGAGAAGGTGGTTAGAGGCCGCAGCAGGTGAAGGAGGAGCAAGAGGGCAGGCGGCCCGGGTGAGGGTGAGGGCCGGCGCAGAGGGAAGAGATAGGCAGGGTGCACCGGGGAAAATCGCTGTCCGGGGACCCCACAGTGGGGTGCATCACAGTCCCCGGAAGGGCTTATTCGAATGGGGTGCGGCCCGCTCCCACAGTTCCTGACTCGGCAATTCTGGGGAGGGCCCAAGAATCTGCAATATTAGGCCTTCCTTCGGATAACTGCAGTTTTGGGCTCGGCCCCCGGCAGCCTTGGGATACCCTGACCCTTCATCCCAGGCTGAGCCCTGCGCTCGGGAGCATCACAGAGGGTGGGGCGAGGGGGCGGGGTTGGGGGGGCGCCGGGAGGGGAGGCTTAACAACCGAGACTCCTCCCGTTAGCACATTCCCGGGGGCGGGGGNCCCCACAGTGGGGTGCATCACAGTCCCCGGAAGGGCTTATTCGAATGGGGTGCGGCCCGCTCCCACAGTTCCTGACTCGGCAATTCTGGGGAGGGCCCAAGAATCGGCAATATTAGGCCTTCCTTCGGATAACTGCAGTTTTGGGCTCGGCCCCCGGCAGCCTTGGGATACCCTGACCCTTCATCCCAGGCTGAGCCCTGCGCTCGGGAGCATCACAGAGGGTGGGGCGAGGGGGCGGGGTTGGGGGGGCGCCGGGAGGGGAGGCTTAACAACCGAGACTCCTCCCGTTAGCACATTCCCGGGGGCGGGGGAGCGGGGGACACATTCCCGTGCACATCCGCGTATTCTGGGATGAGAGAACCAAGTCAGTGCTGACCCCTGGAAGGGAACCCCCAGGCCACTGCGGCACCCGCTGGCGCTCGCACCAGCTGCGGGGTTGAGGAGCAGGCGTCCTCCCCCTGAAGACCCAGGGAATCGGGGCTGGGGCCGGCAGAAGCAGTGCATCTGCGGAACGGGTTCGGGTTCTGTCTCTGCAGCCGGGCTCCTGCGCAGCAGGCCCGGGGTTCTCGTTCCTCGAGGGCCCAACCCCACACACCCGGCCGGGCCTGCCCTTGACCCGGCCCTCCCCCCCGGGGTGCTGGGGGCGGGAGCGCAGTCAGGGATCCCGCGAGGCCGGAGGTGCTCAAACTTGAGCTCGCCTTGGAATCACCTGGACCGCTTGTTAGAACAGCCCGCTGGGCCCACACCCAGAGCTTCTGACTCAGTAGCTTTGGGGAAGGGCTGCAGCTCTACCAGTTCCTGGGTGAGGCGCACTTCGAGAACTACTGTGTTAGGTTCGTCTCTGCCAGGCATTCTACTGATTCCTCCCCAAACGAGGTTAAGGTCCGGCACTGTTTGGACCTCATGTCAACAGCATGGGGCTCTGGGAGCCTCTGCTGGCTGGTTTCTGCCATGGTTCTCTCACATGGCCTTCCCTTCTGGCCTTCCTCCCGGAACTGCCTCCCCTCCCTTAGCCCTCTGCTCCAGAGGGGGTGCCCAAACCTGGACTGAGCTTCCGGGCTCCCTTGTCCCATGGAGAAAAAGAACACACTCATTCTTCTCTCTGCCCTTTGCCTTTGCTCAGGACACAGCACCATCAGCCTTTTGGGCCCCTGTGGAGGGCCCGTCCCTGGGCCTGCCTGCCACCCTCACCCAGCACTGCCCCCCTCCTCCCAGCGCCTCTTTTTGACTGGGGCCACCATCTGTGTCTCTGAAGGTCTGCCCCACCCCCACCCCACTTTACCACTCTGACCTTGGGCTTTATCTTGCTTGGCTCTGTTTTGGCCAGGGCCCCTTCTCTAGAACTTTCCCCCAGCCCCACGGAAGGGGCAGTAAGGGAAGGGCTGAAGGCTCAGGAATGCGTTGGTCCTGGTGGGAAAGGCTTGCCTCCTACAAAGTACATATGAAGCAATTATTTAACAAAGGGAAAGGTAATAAAGGAGCTCAATAAATATTTGTTGAATAAGGGAACACAAAAGCTACTTTCCATGATGCACAGTCAAAACCTCCTCTTATGAAAAAGCGTTTTGATTGTGAGAGCCTTGCAGGTGTGCATGCAAAGGGGAAATGGGAGCCCCCTCGGTGGGCATATCTCTGGCACCGTGATTTCTAGTGAGTTCCATGGCAGCGAGTTTCCACGCTAATAAGTGTTACACACCCAAAAGCAGCCCCGGGGAGAATACATTTGGCAAATGCTCAAGTGACTATCAGCCGATCCCTGTATTAGGGGGACTTCCCTGAGCCTACCCTGGGAAGGGGGTGGTGTCAGGCCTCGAGGATGATCCCATTGGCCCCAGGGCCGGTGTCTGCTGGATATCTGTGTGGGAATGTGGGGGACGTTAAAAGTGAGGGCAGGAAAAATAAATTAATTAAAGTGAGGGCAGGAGTGAAGGTAGTTTTATTTTCCCACAGAGCCCCTCCCAGCCCAGAGGTGCCAGTATTTGTGCCCAAGAGGCAGAGGGTTGCCTTCGAAGCTTCTACCAGCACGGCCAGAGAGAGGCATCTGCCTGCCCTGCCCCCCCCACAAAGGGATGCTGGGGCCTTGAGGGTAACCGCTGAGGACCATGACTAGCCTAATGGCCTGGGGTCATTGGTCAGAGGTCTCCTTGTGCACACACACAGACACTTGTGCAAACACACACGTGCATACACACACACGCTGGGGTTGTACGTGTGGCGAGCCCTGCAGCTCTAAATCATCCCACCTGGGACTCATGAGCCAGAGGAAGATTCTGGTAGGAATATGGGCAGATGGGTGGACGAGAGTTTGGAGGGGCATTCCCAACACCCTGGGCTCATGCTCTTCTCCTGCCCTATCATCGGATCGCCAAGGGAGGAGCACAGAGCAAGGAGGGGGTCAGTAATCAGAGGGAGGGCTGGAAGCCAGAGACTTTGGGGAAGGTAGTGGCCCTAATCCTTCCCCTCCTGGAGATATCTGGCAGCCAGTTCCTTTTGTTCTGCTTGAGGACCTACGTCCCCCCAGGGGCTTGGTTGAGGGGAAGGGGGGATGGCTCAGGAGGTTGACAGTGAGGGCCAGAGAAGGGGAGGGTGTTAGGTGGGGAGTGGGGTAGGGGTGGTGACTGTCCTAATGGTGCTGGAGAGAAACTGGATAAGGGAAGGAACCCCTTCCCCTGGGGCCCCCTGAAGATCATGATGGCTCATGTGGGCCCAGAATCCCAAAGGCCTGAGTCAGTAGTCATCCAACAGGGACTCACCGGGCATGGAATGGGCCCTTCCCCATGGTGGTAAGCAGACGTGTGGCTGTGAGGTCTCCCTTGGTTTTCCCCTCGGCCACTCTCCTCTGGGCACATTGTGGCCACAGGTTAGGCCTATCCATGACAGTGGCCCCCACCCCTTCACCCCTGGGGAGCCCTGCCCCTCTTTGTGCCTGACCTGAGCCCAGCTCTCACACCCACTTGCCCGCACCCAGCCCTGCGTATCGCCTCCTCTTTCTGCCTCCTGTAGCCTCCTCCAGCTCCCATCTCCCCTTCTCAGCAGGCAGCCGTCACACGTCCAGAATGAAGGGGATGTTGAGTGGAAGTCGGGGCTGGTGGGGGTGAAGGGAATGGCTCCCCCCACAGCCACTGGGTTAGAGTTCCCAGGTCTTTGCTGAGGGGGCACAGACACCTCATCACACACACCCAGCAGGTGCCCTAGCTTTCTTCCACAGCAGGGCTAGCCAAGAGGACTGCATCTGTCTGACAGTAACCACACTTCCTGTTGCCCTGGCTGTCACCTCAGAAAGCCCTGACTTATCACCATTTAAGACTACCCTTCCACTCCTAGTAGCCCTCGTTGCTTCAGTTTGTGGCCTCCCTGAGCAGACCATCAGTAGTGAGGTGCCCACACAGCCTGGAGCCCAAGAGAAGCATTGCCATGTGAGGAAACTGCTTCTGGGGTCTTTCTACAGTCAGAGAATCCCTCAGCTCCTGGCCTGTCTACAAGCTCTGGCTCCCCCTGGCCAGATGTCGGTCCTGGTTTCTGGGCTCCCACGAAGCTGTTCAGGCTGAGTTGTTGTGCAGAACTGAGGGGACCCAGCAACCTGGAAAATGTCATTCTCCTGTTGGGAAACCCGGATGGTATTGAGCGCTTCCTTCCTCCCTGACAGGTCCCACAAGGCAGGACTGACAAGGCCCAGGAAGGCCCTCTGAAATGGGAGGGCTTCAGACCGTAAAATCTGAGAGCTAAACCTCGGACAGTTGCATAGATTCTCGGCTCAGCCCTAGAACCAGCCCAGGACTGGAAGGGACACAGCAAGAGGGACAGGAAAGCACCTAGGCAAAGTTTCCCACCTAGGACTGCACCCCAGTTTCCAGGTTCCTGCGATTTGCTGGAGCCTCTGTGCACCGACACAGGAAAATCCCCAAGGTCCCCCGATTCCATTCACCCAGAGTGACTACAGATAGGCCACATGTGCCATGAGGCCTCCCCAAGTTCGGGAAGCAGAAGGATGCCCAGCTGTGTGTGAACTGTTAGTGCCGTGTTCTCGGCAGTGGAACAGGGCAGCAGGCTCTCAGCACTGAGACCCCCAGGGGCAGGACCTCTTGGAACTATAAAGGCAGGCTCCAGCCCTCTTGCGCGAACCCTCAGAAACATTCCTCCCTCCAATTCTGTCGCTCAGCCCCTCGCTGTTCCCCGAGGTCCTGCCTGGGTAGGCCTTAGGCTCAGGCTCAGCACAGTCCCTACTCCTTCCTATCCCCTCAGCCCTGGTGACCCTCACGGTCTGCCATTCCTCTCACCGACCCTGCTGCTTCCTACTTCGGGGCCCTGTGTGGGGGCTGCTCCCTCCTTCTAGAATGATCTTCTTGCTCCTCTCTGCCTGTTACCTACCACTGACTCTTCTCTCAGATCTCCCAGCCAGGTCAAACCCTCTTTTTACGAGCATCATGTCCTTATTCTTTGAAGCTTTTGCCATGGGTGCTGTTTGTGGTGCAGTTGATAGCTGTTTCCCTGACTAGGGCCGCAAAGCTTCCTGATGCCCTGGTTGTAGCCCCTGGCCCCAGGTGTCCCCAGTGCCAAGCACTGAGCAAGACTCGGTAGACATTTGTTGGATGGATAAATGTTTTTCATTCTCCGCATGTTGGCCAGCCCCAGTACTGAAAGGGATGTCCCTTGGGGGCCCCCAAACCAAATGACCATGACTGAACTTAGGACCACTTGCTTTGGCCAACTCAGCTATGGGCCCGGGGGGCCACATGTGGGGAGGGCGGTGTCATTCCTCCAGAGGCTGAGATCTGGCATCCTTGGCCTGGTCTGACCCCCCCATCTTAGTCCATGCCGGCTGCTAGAACAAAAACATTACAGACTGGGTGACTTAAACAACAAAACTTGATTTCTCACGGTTCTAGGGGGTGGAAAGCCCAAGATCAAGGTGCCTGTAGATTCCTTGCCTCATGAGAGCCTCTTCCTAGTTCACAGGTGGCGGTCCTCTCGGTGTGTCCTGGGATGGTAGAAGGGGTGAGGGAGCTCTCTGTTACCAGAGTACACATCCCCTCCACGAGGGGTCCGCCCTCCCCACCCAATCTCCTCCCAAAGTCCCCGCCTCCAAAGGCTATCACACTGGGGATTAGGATTGAACACGTGAACTTTAGTAGGACACAAACATTCAGTTGGGCAACCCCACCTGGTTACTCAGCCCTTCCCCAGGCATACAGACGGTTTGCCCATGCAGACATGGGGACGAACACGGCACGTGGCTGGGCCCCCTGAAGCCCTGATTTGCCATGTACTTGCTGTGTGACCTTGGGCCCTCACTTGACTCTTTCAGCCTCCATCCCCTCGTCTGCCCTGACGCCCAGCACGGCCGCTGGGGACATGGATTGTGGTCACGTGCAGACATGGGAAGGCCTGTCGGAAGCAGCACACACCGTGTAGAGGTCTTGCTGCTGGGGAATTACAGTCCCAGGGCTTCTTGGTCCTCATGCTGAAAGTGAGGTCTCCCAGACTCCTCTCTGTTTTGGGCTCTTGCCTGTCCTCGGCTCAAACCCTCTTTTGGTGCCACTGTCCTTCCCTTGGGCTGACCCTGCTTCCACCCCAGGCCCAGCCAGGCTTCCTTAGTCTGGGAAACACGGCTTCCCTGCCCTGAGCCACAGGCCCGTCGTGTGGCTTTTGGCTGCCACGGCCCCACACACCGCATGCCTTCAGCGACAACTTTCCTCACAGCGTCTCCCTCCTTCCTTTGCTTCTGAGGGGGCGCTGACCCTGGGAGCAGGCAGACACCACTTGAATCTCGGTTCTGCCACTCTTGCTGTGGGCAGTGAGTCTGTGAAACTGCCACCCAGTCCCCCTGCGGGTTGCAGCAAAGGTACAGCGAGGACATGGTGCAGTGCTGGCTCAGTGCCTGCAAATGTGGGGCGTCTTCCCCTCTGAACGTCTCCCTTCTTCTCACAGTTCTGTTCTCCAGCCTCCAGAGCTGGGCCACCTAAACCCCAGTGACACACACAGATAAGGCCCGGGCTCTGCCTGGCAACCTCATGTAATCTCCTTTGAGTTGCTCAGTAGGCTTTTTCTACCCTCCTTCCTTGCTCCTGAGGACAGAGGAGGCAGACAGGCCGCTAGTTCAGACCCAGCCTAGAGACTCCGGGGTCAGGTGGAGGGGGAGGTAGCCTGGCATCTGCCAGGGTGTGGAAGTGCACCCGCCTAGCTAGTCATCCACAGCGGAATCCGACTTACACATCCCCTCCTCACGCCCTGCCCTGGAACACCAGAGCCCCAGAGACAGGGCTGTCCCAGCCAAATCCTCAGTGAGCTTTGCTGGGCCCCAGTCCTGCAGCCTGAGGGACGCCCACTGCCACAGACAGCTACAGATCCCTTCAGCTTGATTCAGCTGGATTAAACACCCTACGATTTCCTGGGTGCCAGCCACCGAGGGAGGGAGGCCCTGGGGATGCAGAGAAAAGCACAGAAAGCACAGTCCCTGCCTTCCATGGGCTTCCAGCCCAGGTGGAGAGACAGCCGTGGACAAGCACTGGCTACACTGGCGGTGCTCAAGCTGCGGAAGTTTGGAAGAAGATTGAGGACTCGTCTCACCCAGAAGGCGGAGTGCAGGTGCACGCGCATGCGCGCACGCATCTCCCCACCCCCCACCCCGCCCCCACAACCGCCCTTCTCTGGTCCAGAGCCAGCTCCGCCCTCTCCACCATCGCCAACTTGCAACTCTTCCAACCCTGCCCAACCCCACCCACCACACTCTTGACACCGCTTTTCTGTTGTCTGAGACACTCTGTTATGACGTTGGGTTTATCACGCTCTAATTTATTCACATAAGATTCTCCAGGTTTAATGTACACTCAGCTGAGCAGGTTTGGACAAATGCATACGATTGCATAATCCCCACCATGGTCAAGAGATAGAACATTTCCACCACACCAGGAAGTTCCCTCCGTTATTCACATGGCTGGCTCCTCACCCGCCTAGGGTCTTATGTCAGTCACCTTGGGCACTTACTCCCTCTGTCCTGCTAAACCCCGACCGCACCCCCGGTAGTAAACCTCATGCACGTATGTACTTAGGCATACAGCTTATATGCGTATCAGATACTTTCCATGCTGGACGGGAACAAAGCGATGTCTTTTGTTTGCTGTCCTATCCCTGGTGCTCAGTTATTGGAGCTCAGAATTCCGAGTCTGAGAGAAAGGATCAGAGGTGTGGGGCTGGAGCTGTGGGGACACTGGAGGGCCCCTCCTGCAGTCATCGGGGACAGACAGGGATGGCAGCAGGTGGAGGAGGAAGGAAAGGGCGCTGCCATCTGAGAACCAGAGTCCGTTTGGAGGGAGTGATGAGAAGCGGCTGGAGGGGCAAGTGAAAATGTCAAGTCGGCCAGACTGGGAGTTCTCGGGCATCCTGCCCCCTGCCCCATTCCCTAAAGCTGCCTCCTGGGGTTGGGGGAGGGGGGTGATTCGGGAGAGTCTTAAACAGGGTCTGATGTACATGTTAACGGGGACTCTCTGGGTGCACCCTGGGGGCAGGCCCGGAAGAGCCACAGCCCCTGGAGGCTGGACATTGGTCACTACGTGGGAGGCGATGGTGGCTGAGATGGAGCCTGGGGCAGTGGGTCAGAGAGGAGAGACTCAAGTGAGGGCTCGGTTTCTCCTCCAGGCAGCTCTTCTGGCTGCTCCTCGCCCGGAAGTGCCAACCTCTCAGTGCGGGCCACACTCTGCTTTCTCATTCTTCAGATCTCCACCTGCTGGAGACAGGCTAAGTGACCCCAACTGTGAAGCCAGGCATGGGGAAGGAAGGATAATCTCCCTCACTGCTCCCTAATCACCAAGTGGGGCTCAGAGCAAGACTCCGCTTTGGAGGGCACATGGGGTACCAGTTAGGGCGGCCGGTCAGAGCCAGGGTAGAGAAGTTACAGCTATGTCCGGGGGATGGGGCAGGGGCATCAGTTAGGGACGCCTGGCCGGGGCAGCAGCATGGAGGATCAGAGTGGACAAGGAGGGAGGAAAACCAGCTTCATCACCTCAGGAGGGTGGGTGTTTCACACTGGAGTGTTGCAGCCTGGTCCATTGCAACAAGTCGACTGTGTCATACTGATACCTTGTCTTATTTGGGGCTTCCCATGGGCCAGGAACTCTGCCATAGGTTTTGAAAACATTGCATCACCTAATCTTCATACCGGCTCTGGGTGGGAAGTGCTGCTACCGTCCCTTTTCCAAGATGAGAAACCACAGCAAAGGGCACTTATCCAACAGGCCCCCCCGCCCCCCCGCCCAGACACCCCAAGAGGGGAGGTCGNGGCCACTGCACCATGCCACCTCATCCCCAGGGCACGGAGAGACAACCAGGCTGTATCGACGGCCTGCCACCCCTCTCTCTGCTCCCCACTTTCCCTACAGCGTTTGCTGGTGGGGATGGGCAGCCTCGGGGTAGTGGCTGGGAGAACAGGGCTGCTGGAAGCTAAGCCACCCCGTCCCGCCCTCTCCCTTCCCCTCCCCCAGCTAAGCAGAGGCCAGGGCCTGGGCGTCTGCAAATTGGGTTGGCCCTCCTGGGGTTGTGGAGCCACCCGGAGCTGAGTCACAGAGATTTCCTCGGGATTAACGATCCTCCAAGGTCCACTGTACCTGGTTGCGGTGGAAGCAGTTTGACTCTTCCAGCCAGGCATTAATCCTAGTGAAATACTTGGTATTTCCAGTCATTCCGGCTGGAATTAAACTTAAATCAAGCCCCAAAAAAGCAGAGCCAGGAGAATGTGAGCAAACTCGCCAAAGAAATCAGGCATCCATCCGGCCTGTTCAGATGCTGGTCTCAGTTCTCAGGAACTGTGGGCCATGCATGGCCTGTGCCTGGGAAGCAGGAGGGGAAGCGAAGAGAGCACCCCACTGCCCTCCCAGCATCTTCCCCACCCTCGGCCGCACCTTGTATGCTGCCCAGAAGTCCAATAACAGGCATCTCAGCCCAGCAGCAGAGCAAGGCCGCCTCAGCAAGATTCTGCTGCTGTCACAGGTCCCTTTGCCCAGGGGCACGCGAGTCTGGTTGGCGGCAGAGAGGCAGCCCAGCTTAGCGGCAGGAGCTCAGGCGCTGGAGCCACTGTGCCTAAACCTGACTCTATCACCCACCGATGGATGACCCTCTGGGCCTCAGTTTCCCCATTTGGAAAAACAAGAGACTAGGAGCCTCCCCGGGGGATTGTGAATAGGAAGCGGGCTAATAGACACAAAGAGCTTAGGTTGTGAGTGTTGCGAGTGTCCTGTGTTAGCTACTCTCACTCCAGGGGCTTTCTCACCGGCAGGGTGGGGCTAGGGGAAGGGTTTGACGGCCAAGGGCCCTCTTCATGCCCGCGTTCTGTGCCTGTAAAGAAGGCCCTGCCTCTGGAAGGGCGCTCACTCTCCACGGGAGAAAGAGGGTGGTGGTCAGACGGCATTCCATGCCCCACAAACCACACCCCATTCAGTGGCCGTGCACACGTGAAATGTGCCTATGTGTGTGTATCAATGTATGTATGTGTTTACTGGTATATACGCATGTGTGTATGTGTTTGTGGGTATGTGTGTACACATCTACATGGGTGTGTGTGTGTATGTGTGTGTTTGTGTATAACTGTGTGTTCCTGTATTTATGTGTGCATGTGTGTCTTGTGTCTACTTATGTGCACACGTGGGTTTTTGTGTCCCTGTGGAGATGTGTATGTACACACGTGTGTATCAATGTGTTTGTGCACATGTGCGAGCATGCTCGTGCATGTATGTATACACGTACATTTGTGCTGCATGTATGTGTATACACATGCATGTGCATGGGTACATGTGTGTACATAAGCGTGTACACGGCTGCATGCACACACGCGTGTGTGTGCCCATGTGTGTGTGTGTGTGTCCAGCTGGAGAGGATGGAGAACGAGCCCATTTTGGTTCTTTGTTGAGGTGCAGATGGGAACATGCTCCCACATCATCCCATACCTCAGAATGAACCTGTCTGGGCACCGGCAGAAACCTAAGCCCCCAGAAACCAGGGCAGGCCAGCAGGCTCCCAGAGGGCAGTGAGGTGGTTAGAAAAGGACCAGGTGGGGCGCCTGGGTGACTCAGTCAGTTAAGCGGCTGCCTTCAGCTCAGGTCATGATCTCAGGGTCCTGGGATCGAGCCCCGAATCAGGCTCCCTGATCAGCAGAGAGCCTGCTTCTCCCTTTCTCTCTGCCTGCTGCTCTGCCTACTTGTGCTGTCTATCTCTCTGTCAAATAAATAAATAAAATCTTAAAAAAAGAAAAAAGAAAAGGGCCAGGCTATCGGTGTTTTAGTTCTATTTATGAAACGTGATATTTGGGCAAATCAAGTCACCTTCCTGAGCTTCCGCTGATTCATCTGACACTACTCTGACCCTAGCCTCAGGGTAGAGCTGGGGTTCAGAGTACAGCCTTTAGTGCCCCGAAAGTGACTCCCAGCCCTGATCGTTAGCAGCTGTGTGACTTTAGGCAAGTCACTCTCTCAGCCTGTTGTCTTGTATGTGAAAGGGGATAACAGTGGTCTCTACCTCCTAGGGTTGCTGTATTAACTCGAATAATGCCTATAAAACACTTGGAACAACACCAGGCCCGAAGACAGGGGCTAGGGAATATTTCTTACTGTTGCATTTGCTATTATTTCATAAAATTGTTAGAACAAAGCAAGCTTGCATAGAGGAGACTGCTGAGCTGTCGAAGCATCTGTTGGAAGGAAGGCAGGCAGACAGTGTTATCATTTGCAGTATCCATGGCCTCCATCCCTTTGAGAGCAACACACACTTTCACCCTCCTGACTTTGGACTTGAGCATGTGAAGTGATTTGGCCTGTGGAATATGAATGGATGTGATGGTGTGCTCCAGGTTTCAGCAGAAGCTTTAAAATGCATTGATGAGAGCTTCTACCATCATATTTGCTGACCCAGATGGGGCAGCTTGGGCCCTGGAATAGGAAGTCATGGGGCAAAGCCACAGTTGGTGGTCACCCCCATGTGATACGAGAAAGAATGTTTGTTATCATTGTGAACCCCTGAGATTTTGGGGTTGTGTGTTATCACAGCCAAACTGACACATATAGACAGTATTATGAAGAACAAGGGTCTCCAAGGAGGTGTCCCATGACCTACTGGAGAGGACAAGAGCCAAGTCTTGGAAGCTAAAGTCAAGGAAGGGATTAAAGCAGACAAAACGCATGTACACACATGCAGGCGTGCACACATACAAACAAAACACAAGGAAACCCTCAATATTGTCTGCCTTTCATGTCCACTGTGGTACTTAGCAGGTCCCTGGCGCTCACCAGCTCTCTCCCACAGGGTCTTCTCGCCCCCCTGCCCCCACCCCAGGAGCTGCTTCCTCGCTCCTGGCCTTGATTTCTGGGTTGTTTACATTGAGAGAGCCCAAGAAGCATTGGCTTCTGCTTTGTTTGCTTTCACTTGTGCCATCCTGTTGTGGACAAGAAGGAAGCACGCCAACATCAGCTCCTGCCACAGACCAAGGGAAACATTTTCTGGCCTCCGGTTGGATGTGGTTCCCTTCCCGTGGGTCTTCCTTCCAGAGCCAGGTCTATAAACTTGGAGAGCAAATGCTTTGTTGCTGCACTCTGTCTGGCCCAGAAGAAGTTTTTCTCAGAGGGGACTGAAGTGGGAGGGGGCTGAGGTTGCCAGTCCTCTGGTCCCAACAGTTCTTCCAATTGGGCTCAGAGGGTCTGGCGGATGCCGCCATCTTGCTTTTGGAGGAGGAGTTGCTCACAGATCTGACCTCACTGGTCCGGGAACGTTTTCCATTTGGAGTGCTTTCCATTCCAGGAGGCAAAGCAAACATCTGGTCACACAGTTCCCTTTTTCCCTGCCAGCTACCCCACTTGAGGATTCTAGACATTTGTTCCATCATTTCTTCATTTTCTTTCCATACCATCGAGCTGAGCCCTGGCTGTTTCTATCTTTCCTCTTATCCAGGGAGCCATTCACAGTCTCTCTCCCCTTGTGTCTGCTCCTGGCCCTGACGGGAATTTTCCTGTGGCTTTCTGTGGTCTCCGACCCTGTAATTTACCACCCTGAGCTTGCAGGCTCTCCCTGCACTGAAGACTTTCCGAGCAGATTTTGGTCCGGTGCGGTGGCTCTGGGTGACTGTCACAGAAGGCCTTGGAAAAGCCACCTCTATGGCCCCAGCAGCGCTCCAGCCCCCCACCCAGCACATGGCAGCTCATGGCAGCTCTGTGCTCATGTTTGGTGTTTTGGGGGGTGCAAGGACTAGAGGCCCCCTCAGGTAGCCTCAGGCGTTACTGGTAGGATGTGTGGGCCAGGACTTGTGGAGAATGGCCTCCCGGTTCCTCACCACTCAGGACAGCAGTCTTTGGTCCCTCAGAGGCCACACCATCTTTTCCTGCTCCTGGGTCTTCATCATCTTTGCAACTCGGCTTTCTTGGTCATTGCTTCCAGGTCTGCAGCCCCAGTCTCTCTCCTCCCCATCTCATTTGCTCCTGCTTGGGTATCATGTCTGCTGCTTTGTGGCTTTCACTTCTGACGACCCTCCGAGGGTCTCTTAGCTCTGCTGCATTCTGCTGCCCGGGCCTTCTCTGCGTGGCTGCTACCAAAACCCCAGGAGGATTTGGCTGGGGCAGTTCTTGCTGTCTGGCATCTTGTCCTTGCTGGACAGAGTTTCATGCCAGGCCACCTCCCAGGTCTCTGGTGTCCTCCTGCCCAGCCTCCATGTGGCTCTTTCGGAGTTAGATGCCCAGCCTTGTGTCAACTGGTATTTATGGCCAGAGTTGCACGGTCACAAGACCCACAGCATGGCAACTGGTCGGTAAGGATCTGTTTGAGGCTGTTCTATTCAGCGTGCAGCGTGGGTGTCGCAGGCACTTGGGGACCCTGCAGCCACTCCCAACAGCACCCCACGGCACCAGGCCTGGCCCACATTTCGAGAGCGCCACTGTCTGTCCCTCCAATAGGACAGTTCCTCCTGTATGTCCCCATGCCCCCATCCATACTCCCCCTGTCCACAACCCCTACTCAAGGGCCCGCTCTGCTGTTCCAGCTCCTCCTCCAAGTTTCCCTTACACCCTCCTTGCCGTAGAGGCTGGCCCTCACGCATGGTTTGTACTGCACTGTTTTCCATGTGGCATCACACACTGCTCCTCGGTGGGACCGACGCTTGGCAAAGGCCACTGTGGGGTGTCAGTCAGCCCCACCACGGACGCCCCACAAACAGTCCCACTTTCCTCCTGTGGGCCAGCCTCGGCAGACAGACTAGAGAGACAGGAGCGCTCCTGGTGGAGAGATGAGTCCGGAACCCGAGAATGTCTCACCAACAACAGCAGGATTTGTAGGATTTGGTCATGCCACTTCCTTGTTTAAAACCCTCCAGTGTTTACTGTTCACACCAGGAGACCCACAGACCTCTCCGTGGAGCCTGGAAGCGAAGCACCTGCGTGACCCGTCCCTGCTGACGTCCTGAGCTTTCTTTCAAGCCACACTCCCCAGCCCTCCCTCCCCCATCACCTTGGCTTTTCAGTTCCTCAAAGACACCAGTCTGTCTCCTTGGCTCAAGCATCAGCTTCATAAGGCAGGAGCTAGGCTTTTTGACCTCCACAGTGCCTGAGATCATGCACAGCCACAAAGGTGTTCAATAAATCTTTTTCAGTGACTAAGCGAGCAATGTGTACATTGATGTGAACGGAGGGGAAAATCATAAGGTGCATACAAGGAGCAAGGAGGAGGTGGGCCAGGCCAGACTAGAGAGGGCAGCAGTGAGAGACAGGCTGAAGGGGGTTCAGGTCAAACTGGGAGGCCCTGGGTGCCAGGCCTGAAGTCTGGCCTGCCCCCTTCACCTGCTGCCAGCTGCTGGGAGGGCCCGCTGGGAAAGGAGGCTGAATGATTCCAGAGGAGGCCTTCGGCCCTCACTGGCAGAACAGTTTGAAGCAGGAGAAACCTGAAAGTCAAGAGATAGGTAGGGAGCCTTTGGAAATACTCCAGGGCTGGCTAAGGACGCACAGAGACTTGGGAGTCAGGGAGCAGGTGGCAAGAGAACAGAGGGCTCTGGAGGCCTGCGGGGTGGGGTGTGGGGGACAGGACGGACTTGCTAGTGGAGCGGAGAAGGAGCCAAGTCCAGGAAGGTGGGGACTCAGCGTCTCTCCACAGGGGCCACAGCCTGATTTCTAGGAGGGCAAAGGAATGGTAGAGGCTGAGCTGGGGGCAGGTGATCAGACCAAGAGCACAGGGGAGCGGCCATGTCGGTGGGGGAGTGGCTTTCCCCAAAGTCCAACAGCTGAGGTTCACTTCCCAGCTCTGTTGCTGACTAGCTGGCTGAATTTGGCTAACCACTCGGTATATCTTCCCCTCAGTCTCCTTATATGTTCCGGGGTGGGGTGGGGGATCAATAATGTCCGAGTGATGGTGACTCGCTGAGGTAAAGCAGGCAGAGGCTGCAGCGCAGGGCCTGACATGCAATCTGTCCTGGGTTAAACTGTAACATTTTTTTTTGTAACTAATATTATGAATACAATAATAATAATAATGTGAATCTCACAAACTGGCATCCCTGGAAGGACTCATGCTTGAAGAGGGAGGCGCAGGAGCTCTGTTGAAGAATGGGGTTCACAGGAGAATAAGAGCTGAGCTGTGGGAACCCCTTGGCCTGCGTCTGGGTTCTCAGGGAGGTTTAAAAGCCCCTCGGTGGGGACTGAAGCCCCCGGGTGGACCTGCCTGCCCACTGGGGGACTGGACTCAGCTGGGAGGAGCTGGGGAGCACAGACAACAAGGATGGGGGTGCTCCTGTTACTGGGGCCCACGTTCCCATCTGGTGTCTCCCCTGCTCCTTGGGAAGTCTTCCCACAAAACGCATGACTGAGGCAGCCGCCCAAACGACTGTCCTCGGGTTTGGCTGAGGATTCGAGTCCCCTGGTGCCCCCTGACTATAGGCAGAGCGGTGGTACAGCCATGCCTAGCGACTGAAGTGGCAGCTCCCTGGGCAGGAGACATGTGTCAGGATCCCCTCTAAGCGGGGTGGCACTCACACTTCTGCTTCTGCAGAGTCTTGTCTCCGCCCCAGAACCCCAGGCGCTGACCCCCCATCCCCTACCCTGTTTGTCTCTCAGCAGTGCTTGGAAAGGGAGTCAATAGCTCTGACTCAGGGCCCTGCTGCTTCTCCACGGTGGGTTTCCTGGCCACTCCTGAATGACTCTGGGCTCCCTTTGGCACATCTGAAAGCACAGAGATGATGCTCCTTGAGTCCTTCGTCTGAAAGTTCCGTAAATGCTAGCTAGTTCTTAAAATTCATCAAAAGCTGTCACATCCGTGATCACGGTTCACCATCACAATAAAGCTGTGGTCCAGGGAAGGCAGCTTTGATTAGCCTGATTCATAGAGGAGGCCCAGAGGGGTTACCTGGCTGGCTGAATTTCACATAAGCCCAAGTCTTTCCACCTCAAAGCTGGTGCTCTCTGTTCCCTATGAGAGGGGTTTCCAAAGAGCCCCTCCGGCTGCTTAAGATTCTGGTTTAGAAGGCATGAGGTGGTTCAAGCAATGATCTTTAACAATCTCCTCTGCACCCCTCCCCCAGATGGCAACGTGGGGAGCATTTCTAAAGCTCTGAGCTGAGGTTGTTGGACTCAAACCCCTCAGGAAAAAAGGAACATAACAGGTGGCCCTAGGCAAATAGTGGAAAATTTTTGAAAGAGAATTCTGCTTCTCCCCAGGCCACAGCACCAAGCTCCAAGAAGGAAGGTGGAAAGGGGGTGTCCCCAGAGCTGCTCAGGAGCCTGAAGGATGCCCCTTGCCCTCAAAAATCCCAGAAAGGCATGGCTCTTCAACAGTGGGCAGCTCCAGAACAAGATGACAGGAACCCGAATCTTTTCTCCCTGGCTTGCTAGCCTCGAGGCTTTGACAAGTCCTTTAACCTCTTTTGTGTCAGTTTTTTCCAAACAAAAGATCCTACAGAGGAAGCAGCCCTTGGTACAGCTCCTGGCACGTAGTGAGTACTTCATCGTCCGACGTCCGTAGTGAGCTTCTGCTCTGAGTATTGTCGTCACTGACTTTGGCAGGATCTCCTCCTTTTAGCTGCCACTTCCCTGCAGCTACGGCCAGACCCAGCCAGGGAGAAAGAGGCACAAGGACGAGTGGAGATGAGGCCGACCCAACAGATGATCAGCTCAGCTTTGCTCCAAAGCTCTGTAATCCCCGTTCAGAGGCTTTCCTCGAGTCCGTGTGACTAGGGGCCGGTGGAGTGCTGGCCAGTACGGCAACAAGCCCCAGCTCTCTGGCTGCCATTGCCCAAAGCCACCTTGGAAATGATGGCCACTAAAGCTAGGCTTGCTTTCCCGGACACACACCACAGGGGAGGGGCATGGCAGATGGCACAGACACGCGGTTTCTCAGCCACGCCTCAGAGCTGTGTCTCTTCTGCACAAGACAAGTGGGGACTCTTCTCAGTGCGGTGGCAGAAGGCACAGGTCAGGCCGAAGAAGTGGGTGCCCAGAGGAGTTGTCCACTCTTCCTTTGCCTGTCCTGGTGTTGCAAAGACTTGGCTAATGTTCTTAGTGCTGAGAACTGCATCCCCATCTTGGGCTTTCGCGTTACCCCCAACCCTGCTCTGCTCAGATGGCTGACTAGGGAATTTGTTCAGTGCAGAACAAATAGAACTGTATTCTGTATTGGATCATCAGTGGCAAGGATGGGTTCTCACTGCCCTCTGGCCCGTGAAACCAGAAGCAAGACCAGGCATCATTCTACGGAAACATGAAGGCCAGTTCCCTTACTCAGACATACGGACTACAGGCTAGAAGGGCATGGGACCTGCCCCCCCTGCCACTGTGTGGTTGGGAACCCCAAGGCTCAGAACCAATCCCACCAAGGTCCCCAGCTTATTTTGTGTGGGACAGACATCACTCTTGGATGTTTGCCAGGGTTGTAAGCTTAATGAGGTGGAAGCTGGTTTATCCTGAATTCTAATTATTAAAAAGAATGATTTTAAAGTTACTTTCTAAGCTCCAAAGATTGAATCATGCTTAGTGGAGATTGGGGGTTGCCAGGTGCTCGGTATGAAGCAGCCATCCTCAAACATCAATGGGTATAAAACCAACCAAACAACTTCAGGTGTGGTCCTTGGTCATTCGGGTCAGAACAATCAGGGGTCCCCCGCCTTTCAGTGAGCCCAGATCTTTGGCCACACAGACTACCCTATTTAGCTAATGGGTGGATACTAGTTCTTGGACTACTACTTCAAAAACCAGAAGTGCAGGATCTAAGAGTCCTTGCGGTGTCTGCGTGGGGTGTCTGCACCATTGTGATGTCAGTGAGGAAACACACTGCTTGCCGACAGGTGATCTGTTTGGGGCCCGGGGAGTGGATGGGCAGCAGTGGAGCACTGAGGGCTTCCAGGCAGAGGGCCTGTCCAGTGGCAAGAGAAAGGAGGAAGATGTGAGTGCTGGAGTGGGGGCATGCTAGGGTTGACTTGCTCATCAATGCAGATTCTGAATGGAACAGCCTAAGTTGCTATTTCTTCGGGGCATTAGAATGGACACTCATTCCCATAAAAAGTGTCCCTTGACAAATACAGTTCTGCAAGCGAGCTTCTGGTCAGACTCTGTCACCCATGCCCACCTTCCTGTGCAATGAGAGCAGCACCTCCTAACATTTCTTCTGTTCAATGCCCCGACAAGGTGGATATTATTTGTTTCCATTTCTCAGAAGAGGAAACAGAGGCACAGAGATTAAAGAGCTTGCCAGGGGCCATACTGCCAGCAAGTGGGCTGGCAGGGCTACAAATCCACGCCTGCCTGACACCAAAATCTTCCTCTTATCACCAGGTTTCTTTAGGTGTGGTCTTTGGTCATTTGGGTCAGAACTATCAGGGGTACTTGTCAAAATCAAAGACCCCTGGAATGGAAGGCTCTGGGGTTGGGACATGGGAATATACCCCAAGTACCCCATGGGGTTCCAATGGTCTCAAAGTTTGAAGAACAAAACCCAAAGCAACAAACAATGTCCATGGACGGGAAGCCCTCTCTTGGCACTTCCGGTCAGGACCCCAGGGCAGGGCTTCCATCCCAGGACCTCAGCTGTCTCCAGTGTGATTGGCATACCTCTTCCTCTTCCTCTGGTAACTAACACCAGGATTGATGGAACCATGTGAGGACATCCTCCCCCTCCATATAGGGGGCCATCCTGAATCCCAGGTAGGTGCTCTGGGCTGACTCAGGACCACGGCCAGAGCATCTTCTGGCCCTCAGTTACAGCAGGTCACACCTTCTCCCTTTCTGCTGTGGCTCTCAGTTATCCATGCTGTCACAACCCCACCAGCAAGATCGAGGGAGCCATCTCACCTTGCCCAGATGTGAGCAAGATGGCTCCAAAACAGACCTCTAAATGCCATATCCATAGTCGGAAGTCTTCTCCCTGGGGGCTGGGTTATGACTAGCACCTCGCCCTCAGCTTCAGCTAATTTGTACAGATGGGAGCCCACGTGGTTACAAAACCTTCTCTGTACAGTCTGCAAGCACTAGTCCTGTGATTATTTGAGGCTCTTTCATACAAAAACAAGGCCTTTGGGAGACAGGCTATCACAGGTCCCAGGCTCTACTAGCACAATAGTCCCTTTGCTTGGGGATGGCACCTGCTCAATGGGGAAAGATCTTTGGCCTGGGATGGATGGGCCCAAACCAAGACAACGAGGAAGGAGGGAGGAAGACGCCCATGCCTGTATACAGCTGTGTCACACTGCTGCTTGTAGATAAGCCCGCTGTCCCTGTAGTGGGTGGCCCCCCTCTGCTGTTTCTGGAGCACCTGTTCCCTGGGATTGCACCCATGTGGCCACAGCTGAGCACATCTGGTCCTGGGAGACCAACCTCCCAGCCACCAGAGAGAAAACGCATGCCGACGTAGAGTCGCGGGTGCCTACGTGCCCCTCAGATTTCCTCTCTGGGAGTTTACATTTTAGATAGCAAAGGAGTTGGGGATTTGTGGTAGGAGGAGATGCCAGAAATAAAAGAGCAAAGTCTTATTAATTATCAGAGATCAGTAATGTGTGTTGAGAGGGCAGGGAGAAAAGTGAGCCCCTGGAACATTTTAGTTCCTCAACCAGGTACCAGGCACTGTGAGGTCAGCTCTCCCCTGTCAGGGCTCCCCGGGAGCTTCCTGTCTCCTCAGTATCCCAGCAACATTCAAATAAGCCTTATTATCTGCAGCCCAGGGAGATACTTTCTTTTGCTGTCACTGCAGGTGGAACCCCTTCCCACCACTCACTGCAGTGGTGGCCTGTGGCCTGGGGCTCCAGAAAGGGGAAGGAAATGACTATCGACAAGGCACCATGGTATGACAGGGACTGTCTGACACTGAGTGGGTTGTTTTACGTAATCCTCATGGTCCCTCGGAGAGACAGGGAGGGTGACCCTATTTACGGATGAACATCCTGAGGGCCCGAGGGCAGGATGACAGTATGGTAGACTCTCGAGCTCCATGTCCGTGGCCCTCCTCTTCCTGTGCTGTGTATGTGATGATCAGCAGGAACTGGCCCTGCGTTTCTCTGTTTCAGTTTCTGTATTGATAACAAAAACAACAACAAAAATCACCGACGTGGATGTCCTCCCTGAGGGCCCCAGAGACAGCCCCGGCAACGCTTCTGGGGACACTGTGTGAGTGAGCTCTGGGCACGTCAGGCTGGAAGGGACCCTGGAGACCCTCCAGGGGATCCCCTCCCTTGTCGAGAGAGTGCACAGAGTTCCAGGGACAAGAAGTTTCTTGGACTGTCTCTAGCTAACATTTTTTGAAAACTTCCCATTTGCCACACACACTCGTGAGTATACATGAATTAGCTCATTTAATCATCACAACACCCAGATGAGAGAGGTTCTTTTATTATCACCATCTCTCTCTTTCTCTCTCTCTCTTTTTTTTAAAGATTTGATTTATTTATTTGTCAGAGACAGAGAGAGAGAGAGCACAAACAGGAGTGGCAGGCAGAGGGAGAAGCAGACTCCCCGTCGAGCGGGGAGCCGGATGCAGGGCTTGATCCCGGGAGCCAAAGGCAGACGCTTAACTGACTGAGCCTCCCAGGCGTCCCTGTCATCATCTTACTATCTTTAGATAAGGACACTGAAGTTCAGCAAGGTCAGATAAAGCTCCCAGAGAAACAGGCCGAGCTGGGACTTGAACCCAGCCTTTCTGATCTGGGCACCCCTCCTTCCAGCCACCAGCTGAATCATGCCCTTCACGCTGCTGCTTTTGTCCTGCTACAGAGAACTGGTACTCAGGTTGGCTTAACTAAGCATTATGATGCACACGGCGCTGCCCTCCCAGCCTCTGTTTTTCTTGACCCTTGAGGAAATTTGGTTGTTGAGGCTAACATTTCTGATGCTTGGTCACTGCTCAATAAAACAGGGAAGGGTGAGTTTTATTTGTAAAGAAAAACAAAACTAGTGGAGGAAGTACTGATGTGTAAGGTGGAGCAGGGGGGGCTGTGGGACAAGAAAGATGTCATTTGGAAGGTTGGCTTGAGTGAGGGTGATGTAAATCAGAACTGCCTAATCTGTCAGACTTGGCAATTTTTATTGGGTCAACATGACAGCCCTTTTCTCTGTCAGACAGCATTCGAATTAAAAAAAAAAGTAATTTAGTTATATCAGATGCTGTTGGTTGCTAAGTATCAGAAAATACAGTTAAATTAGCTAGAGCACAGGGAGTCCTGGGCTCCTGAAGAGAAGAGTTCGGTGGCAGAGTGGCTTTCTGACCAGGTTGTCTTGAGTTGTTGGTCCCGGTCTTGCTGGTGTGTGGGTATCATGACACACTGGCTTCTCTCAAGGCAGAAAACAATGGCACCCATTCCGGGACTCACATCTGCACATCATCCCACCCAGACAGAGATGACCCTTCACCACTTCCTTTCTCCAACCACTGAGGCAACTTCTCGTCCCTAAATGATCCCTGGGCAAGGGGGTGGAAGTACCCTGATGGCTTGG
Source organism: Ailurus styani (assembly GCA_002007465.1). Lineage (NCBI taxonomy): Eukaryota > Metazoa > Chordata > Mammalia > Carnivora > Ailuridae > Ailurus > Ailurus styani. The sequence continues at coordinate 149,253 of LNAC01000141.1, read as the reverse complement.
GACCATCATTTTGGGACACTGGGGCCATCCATATCAACTCTACCCAGGCATCGTGGCAATTCCCTAGTCAGGGAAGAAGAAATGGATACCGGACACCAGCCTAGAATTCCCACTACAGACATTTCCTATTTTCTTTCCACTTTTTAAAAATGTTTATTAGTTTTTTAATTAAAGTATAGTTGACACTCAATGTTACATTAGTTGCAGGTGTACAACATAGTGATTCGTCAAGTCCATACCTTAAAAGTTTTGCTTACCACAAGTGTAGTTACCATCTGTCACCACTCAGTGCTATTACACCATTGACTATATTCTCTGTGCTGTATCTTTTATTCCCGTGACTTATTCACTCCATAAGTGGAAGTCTGTGCCTCGCACTCCCCTCCACCCATTTTGCCCAACCCCAACTCCCTCTCCTCTGGCAACCATTATATTGTTCTCCGTATTTATGGCTCTGTTTCTCTCTTTTGTTTATTTTTTCATTTGTTTTGTTTTTTAGATTTCACATATCAGTGAAATCATATGATATTTGTCTCTGTCTGACTTCTTTCACTTGGTATAATACCCTCTAAGTCCATCCATGTTGTCACAAATGGCAAGATCTCAACCTTTTTTATGGCTGAATAATTTTTTCACTTTTAAGCAAGAAATAGCAATTATTTTCTACCATCCCTAGTGTTAGGTTTTAGTCTTTCCCTGTGATTGGCTAAAGTCCATTTGCTACAATTCCCGATGTCCATTAATTAAAAAGTAATTGCTATTACTTACTCCCCGTTTCATAGGCTGAAGAAGTAGGGCATATGGCAATCACGTTTGTAAATCTTGACAGATAATTAAAATTATACTATTCTACTGAAAATTGCAAAGTCTTAAACGTCTGCTCTGTCTCACAAACAACTATTACTAGGGCCAAACTGGGTACTTTGAAATCCCCTGGAGAATTTCAAGCCCTGACCTGGGGTGGACTTGGCCCGGGAGTTCTGGGTAAGATGAACAGGGTCACCCTGGCCACAGGCAGGTCCATGAGGGGACCAGGGGCAGGGACACCCCCAGCGTCCTGAAGTCATCTTCCCCAAAGTCAAGAAAATGGGCCAGATGACTACTCTGGGTTCCTTTGGGCTCTATCATTCTCTAGTGTAGAATCTGCCTTACATGATCCTATGATTTAGGCAAGGAAACTAGTGGTAATAAATTTGATCCAGTAACCCAATGGGATCCCTTCCTCTGACCACTCCCCCTACCAGAATAAGAGTAATTCAGTGCTTCTCAAACTTTTTGGCCTCAAGACCCTTTTATAGGAACCCTTAGGATCCCCTTGAGTACACCAAAGAAATTTTGTTTAAGTGAGTTATTTCTGTGGGTATTTACTGTATTAGAAATTCAGACCGAGAGAATTTTAAAACACAAGAACATAGAGCATACATTCCATCAGCCTCAAACTGATATCAGGACTGTCATGCAGCCTTTGGAAACTCCAGTTTCACTCCAGAGGGAATGAGAATTCAAAAGGCAAACAACGCCTTAGAATAATATTAAAGTAGCTTGGATCCTGGACTCGCTGTAGCAGCACATAGATTTTGAGAAAACAGGCCTTTGAGTCAGACTGTCTGGGTTCAAATTCAAGCTTCACTATTAATCCTTTTCATGCCTCAGTTTCTTCAACTATAAAATGGGGACAAGATTATAATTTACCTCATGCGGCTGATGGAAGATTTAATAATACAAATACCTTCAAGGCACTTAGAACAGCAGCAAGATGTAGTAAATACATTATAATAATAAATGATAGTCATACTATTATTAATAAATATTATTCTTGACCTAAAATAGGAGCTTATAAGTCACTAGTGTAAGTGCTGATCTTCCTCCTGGGGCTTGCCTCTCTGCCTGCTTCACGGATGCTGGTATGCCCCTCAGCCCCTGAGGCTGTGAGCTCCTGGCGGCCAATCCTTGGACTCCTCCATGGTGGCCAGGCCTGCATCGTGTGTCAGGAAAGGGGCCATATTGACCAAATAACAGTATAGCTGACTCTGTGTCCAATGAGCAAGTAGAGAAGCCAGAGCTAGCAGCCAGGGCTCCTAACTCACTGTGTTGAGGGCAACACCACAAAATAACAGTTCACCCACTCGCTGTGGTCAAGGAGAGAATTAATGTAAAACAGAACACTGCATTTTCTGGATCTGGAATTCTAGAAATGGAAAACCAACTGTTATATTCATAAATGCACATAGGAAAGCATGTTGGATGGCCTCCATTTGCCCATCTGGACCCTCTCTCCTCCCTTCCAACTCCACACTCCGTGTCTTGAGGAGGCTGACTTCGAGGGACTGTATGGACCTGCCTTCTGCTTGAACTTGGCCACAGGAAGACACAGGCAGGAGATCTGAGGGCACGGGGAACAAGCTGCCAGGTGTTTTTCCTCGAGCTCCCTCCCTGCTGGCAGCAGATCACTGTTCTTCTAGAAGCTACAGCTCCTGTCAGGTAGCCCTGTTCTAGCTGTCTGAAGACATGTGTGTGAGAGTGTGGACAAGCACACAGACACTGGTGTAGAAGGATAAACACAGTGTTAACAGGATGGTTGCTGTGTGGTTAGTAATGATTTCTCTCTTCTTTCTGCTTCTCTAAATTTTTTGACTTTTATACAGCATGCATTATTTCTGTTAAAAAAAAAAACTGTAAGAAAAAAAAGATCACAGATTTGTGACATCCAGTTGTTTCTACCTAAGAGGATTCAGGCTCGGGGGAGCCTAGAAGCACTCGGATCCAGATCCTTTGGGAGGTAGATCTGGGCCCCAATCCACTTTGGTTGAAGGAAACTAAAGACACTGGTCATTACCCCCTAGATCAGATGTCACGAGGATTAATGAGATAAACATGTCTGCAGCTTGGAATTCATAATGTGATTAAAAAGAAAATAAGAGGCCCATTATCATTCCTTGGCTTTGAGGTAGCCCTTTGACCTTGGCTGCCTGAGTCTTGCTGCCATCCTGACTGTTAGGGTCATGCCAGGTGCACAGTAGAAGCAAGAGGACAAATCTACCACAGGACAGAGCATGCTCTCCCTGGTGGCCTTCCAGCTTCCACACGAATAGAATCATTGGAGGAGAAGCTAAATGCAGATTCCCAGTAGGGCCAACATGGGCCCCAGGAATCCCACCTCAGAGACATTGGCCTTCCTCCGCTCCCACACACATACACATTATGGTGAATGGAAGCTCCTTGGCCATGGAGTTTTGGGTACAAATCCTGCCTCCTTTGGGCTCTCATCCCAAAAACTCAGTGAGCAGAGGAAGGGAGGAGGAGGAGGGCGGGGAGAGTTGGGCGGCTCAGAGGGCCAGTCAGCAGAGGCCCAAACCAACCTGGTCATCACCAGGAGGAAACCCACAAGCGGGACATTGAATCCGCCCGGGCGATTAGGCTCCGGAAACCACGGGGACCCACTGGAGGCTTTGACTGATGCTGTGTTCTTTTCCATTTCTTCTCTGATTACATTGATCCTGTACTTTTGCTGATGTTGTGACAGTCTAATTATAGACTTCTAGGCTGCTGAGCAAACAGTCGTCCCCTCTCGGTAAATCCGCCTGTTACACAAGCGCCAGGCCTGGGACACTGTCATTATATGCAGCCAACCCCATGAAGTGTGGGCAGTGCCGCCACACACCCGTTACCTCCTTCACGCCACTGTTGGAGCCATAGGCACAGCAGGTAAGCTAGGCCAGGTCCTTTTATTATTTTTTTTTAACAGACGGGTAAACTGAGGTGCAGAGCTGTGGCTAATACATCACGGTGTCAGGGATGAAAACTGAAACATAGTGGGGAAGGGGGTGGGAACGGATGTTATCCAAGGCCTTTTTCTTTCCTTTTTTCTTTTCTATTCATTCTTCCACCAAACATCCACGTAGGGCCTATTCTAAGAATTTTGAAGAGGAAAGAATGTCACCTGCCCAAGAGCAGAGAATACTGGCAGGTTTGTGTGAACTGGATGGCCTCCATCCTTGAAGATTCTCGAGAATCCACTTCCTGGTCCTCCAACTTGTAGGCTTCAGAAACTTGTCTGTGTCCCAGAGCTAGATGGATTAAAGGATGCTGATTCATTCAAGCACTGCTCTCAAGAGATGGATGTAAAGGCTGTGAGGAAGGGGTACACGTTCTGGCCAGCCAGTGTCTGAATGCTCTTCAGAACGGTCGGAACATTTCATAGAACTGTTGGAACGCTTCCTCTGTTTGGAGAATCCCCTACATTAAGAGATAGAGCCCACTCACCAGAATTAAAGCTGAGAAGATCCCATTATCTGTTTCTGAGCCATCTTTGCAACCAGGGCTTAGACTCATGACCTGGGCTCTGCCAATCAGAGGCTCCCATCCAGATTTTGAATCAGAAGCTTATGGAGGGAAGAAGCAGAAATGTAAAGACTCCAGTTATCAATGAGTGACAGCCGTGGTGATGGTAGCAATTATATTCAGTTTCCAGAGGCAGTAGTGGCCTATGATGACTTCATGGCATCTTCCCCGGACCAATTCTGCAGTACAATCTTCGAGCCCCATTCCTGGTAGCAGAGCCAAATGGCAAAGCTCTCCAGTCAGCCTGCTGATGCTGTGGGCTCCCCGGTATCTTTTAAGTAAATTCCGTCTTTCTTAAATCTTCCAGTCATTTTCGAATGCCTGCAACTGAAAATCCAGGCTGATGTGAGGACTGGGAGGCCAATGTTGGAACACTGAGAACCACAGCAGGCAGGCGAGATAACTGTTCCTAGCAGGTCGGGTTCCTGTTCTTCTGACAAACTATGTGGGAATGGTGGGAATCTCTTTCCCAACAGGCAAGGACTCCAGTGCCGGAAGTCTCAGGCGGTATGACTGCTGGTGAGAGACACATACAGGATCTAAATGTGAGTCAGCTTCAGAGTGGACATGGTTGGTCAGGAGATATGAAATGATCAGCTAACAATTTACGCTTCCATAGAATCCCTTTTCCCTGAAGGAGGATTTGAAAACGTTAATCCTCAGATAAGAAATCTGGGGGCCCCAGAAGTGAAGGGAGCCACGACAAGGGATTGAGAATTTCCCCTCCTCTGTTCTCGTCCGATTTGCTTGCCAAGCCATCCTGATGGTAAAGTGAGAAAGAGCCCATGGTTGGCAAAGAGAGAAAGGTATTGTAAAAAAGCAACTGTTTTCACATGTATTCCTGCCTCATTTGATGGGGGCATACCTCCACGAAGCAGAGAGGCTAATTACCCTTCCATGTTTTGGATTTGGAAGCTAAGAATCAGAGAGGTTGAGCCATCTGACGGGGGTATGAGCCATCTAACTAAAGCCTACATCCTCTCCCCAGTGACACTGTCAAGGAGATGGGCAGGAAGGGGGGCTAGAGACACCAGCTCAGAGAGCTAAAGTCAGCGCTCCTCATATTTGGCATCTTCCTTTCTCTGGCAGTGCCACCATCACTGTCTCCCCCTTTCTGGGCCCCTATCTAGCTCTTTGTGTGCTGCCTCAGTTTCCCAGGGCCTCCACAGCCAGGCTATGCTTGAGCCCGATGTAAGATCACTGCCCAAAGATGCAGCCAGCTCCCTCCTCCCTGCCCCATCAGATCTGACTAGTCTCAGGTCCGCTCCTCCTGTGCTTTGCTCTAAATAAAATTCACACCTTCTTACTCCAAACCTGGTTCTCTTTCTGCAACACCCTCCAAATATATGGGCCTGAGGGAGCCCGAGAAGAGGTAGAGTTCTAGGTGGGAAGTAGGGAGCCAAGTCATGCTTTGGCCTCCCCAGAGACTCGCTAGGATATAGACAATGTCGCTGTGGTGCTCCTTTGTTTCTTGATCTACGTGCTAGTGGCCCAGGTGTGTTCAGTTTGTGACAGTTCATTGAGCTGTGCTTTTATGATTTGTGCACTTCTCTCTATGTCTGTATACACAATCAAAACTTTACTTAAAAATATTTTTTTTAAAGATTTGTTGATTTGACAGCAAGAGAGTGAGCCAAGAGCACATGTTGGAGGGGGAACCTCAGAGGGAGAGGGAGAAGCAGGCTTCCTGCCAAGCAGGGAGCCTGATGTAGGACTCGATCCCAGGACCCTGGTATCATGGCCTGAGCCAAAGGCAGACACTTAACCGACTGAACCACCCAGGCACCCCTAGAAATCGTTTTAAGAAAGATATTTAGAGGAAGGTAGTTTAATAAACATTTATCATGATAAGTCACCTTGAGATAAGGTACTACAGAAACTTAAGACCAAAGAAACTAATAAATGAGGATATCTGGGCACTAAATAGAAGTGGTGTTTTTGTTTGTTTTGTTTTGTTTGTTTTTTTGCCTTACAAAAATAATTGATGATAAAATGTCTTTGCTTCCCTAAGTATTTAAAATAAGATTCTACTGAGACATAAAACATTTTATAGAGTCATGGCCATAAGTGAGGCAACCTGCATTTTAAAAACAATTTCCGCCCTCTGCTCTTCTTTCCTTAGCTCTTGTAAGTATAGATAAGTGAACCACTCAGAATGTAAAGGTCTTTAAACCATTTTGATTGGATGTGTACCGGCAGGAGCTGGAATTTGGCAAGGAGGCTCCAGTAATCTTGGAAAGTTTCAACATCTGGTTCTGTGTCCAATGGGCAATGACTTCCCGAGACTCCTTCCAGCTCTAGGATGCCACAGTTTTATGAGGTAGAAAGAACACTGTGTCTTTTATGAAACAAAGCAGACAAATAAACAAACAAAATCAGAAACAAAATTCTAGGAAAGTCGATTAATGCCCCAGGAATAAAAAGGGGACCAAGACTATATATATGCACGCATTTATGAATAATTAATTTTTTTTCTGGCTCTTGGTTCTCCCCCCCGCCCGGTGGTCAACATTACCTACTGGTCAGGAAGCTGAACAAAATTTTACCTCCACAAAGGTAGAACCAAAACATGCCAGGTCAAATTCTAGATAAGAATTTTTGAACTGTGTTCTACCCTGCGGCTACTTGTGCTAATGGTATTCACCAGGTACTGAAAAAATAGAAATGGTCCAAGAGTCAATGTAATATAAAATTTTGCATTAAGGTTATTGTGATCACGTATCTTGGATTTTTCTGGACATTCTGGATTCTAAGTGGTTGCTTTGTTCTCCAAATGAATTTTTCATTCAACAAATATTCATTTATTCATCCATTCGTTCATTCAACAAAACTGCTTACCACTGGTGCTGAGCTAACTGGATATCCAAATGGGAAAAAAACACATCTTGACCTTAAACTGAAGAAAAAGTTAATTTGAGATGAATCATAGACCTAACTATGAAGATAGCAATCAAGTTCCTAGAAGAAAACAAAGGTGATGATCCCTATGGCCTTAGACCAAGCAATGATTTCTTAAACAGGACATAAGAAAGCCCCAGTCCTAAAAGATAAGATTAATAAATTAGACTTCTTTAAACTTAAAAATTTCTTTTCATCAAAAGATAACATTCAGAGAATGAAAAGAAAGTCACAGACTGGGAGGAGACATTTGTAATACATATATTGGGCAAAGGATTTATACCCAGAATATGTAAGGAACTCTTACAGATCGCTAAGATAGAGTTCTCTGCAAATAGGCAAAAGACTTGAACAGACACTTCACTAAAAGGGTATCAAATGGCCAATAACATATAAAAAGTTGCTCAACATCATTAATCATCAGATAAATGTAAATTTAAATAATGAAATACACACCCACCTTCTTAAATTAAAAGGACTGATAATACCAATATTGGCAAGGATGTGGAGCAACTGGAAGTTTCATGTCACTGGTTGGTATACATATTATTATACCACTTGAGTAAACTATTTAGCAGTATATTTAAAGCTTTATATGTCCAAATTCTGTGATCCCGCAATTCCAATCCTAAGTATAAATCCAACATAAAAGACATGTCTATTAGGCCCGAGGGTACAAAGTTTCAGTTATGCCCTATGAATAAGTTCTGAGGATCTAATGTATAGCATGGGGCCTGTAAGTAATAATACTGTATCATATACCTGAAATTTGCAAAGGGAGTTGAGTATAAGCATTTGCACTACACATACACACACGGTATCTATGTGAGGTCATCTATGTTAATTAGGTTGGTTGTGGCAATCATTTCACAGTGTGTATCAAAACATCATGTATTACACTTTAAATATACACAATTTTTACTTTTCAACTACATCTCAATGAAGCTAGAAAAAGGAGCTAGTTTGTAGCAGCTTCATTCAGGACACTTTTTTTTTATTATGTTATGTTAGTCACCATCCAACACATCATTAGTTTTCAATATATTGTTCCATGATTCATTGTTTGCGTATAACACCCACTGCTCCATGCAACCCCTGTCCGCCTTCATACGCATCACCAGACTCACCTATCCTCCCCCAACCCCCTCCCTTCTAAACACCTCAGTTTGTTTCCCGGAGTCCACAGTCTCTCATGGTTCATCTCCCCCTCCGATTCCTCCCCTTCATTTTTCCCATCCTTCTCCTAATGTTTTTCATGCTATTCCTTATTTTCCACAAATAAGTGAAACTTATGATAATTGACTTTCTCTTCTTGACTTATATCATTTAGCATAATCTCCTCCAGTCCCATCCATGTTGATGCAAAAGTTGGGTATTTATCCTTTCTGATGGCTGAGTAATATTCTATTGTATATATGGACCACATCTTCTTTATCCATTTGAGGATAGACAAAAACTTGATGTAACTCAAATATCCACTGGTAGAATGAGTATATAAATTATTGAATATTTACATAATTAAATATATACAACAACGGAAAAGAATGAACCATTGTTATATGTAACAGAATGGATGAATATTATAGACACATTGTTAAGTGAAAGAAGCCAGACACAAAAATGTGCATACATGTAATTCATCCACATCAAGTTCAAACTCTGGAAAACTAATCTGTGGTGACAAAGGTTGGAATAGTGTTTACCCTTGAGGGACACTGAATGGGAAGGGGCACGAGGAAGCTGGAGATGTTCTACATCTTAAGCTGGTTGGCAGGCACATGGGTGTACACATATCTAGAAATTCATCATTGTGTACACACCAGCTTTGTGCGCTCTACTGCATTTATACCTCAAAAAGTGAGAAAAAAAATCAGAGCATATATCCTGATTTCATGTCCAACAGTAGAGTCACTGTGACTTGCCCTACAAGCAGGCATACTGAAATCCTATCTCATCAACCTTCCAGGAGACCTCTCCCTCCCCCAGAGCGCTTTTGAGATCTTGGCAGCCACTGTTATTTCAGGCCCGGGTGGAAGGGGAGGGATAGGGAAATACTGCATCTGGGAAGTAACCTTTTTCTCCACTACTCAGTAGAGGGTCGGCACAAGCTCCATAAATGCTTTTGATAAATAACAACAGCTACTATTTGATATAAACAACACTTACCACATACTTTGCATCAGACTCTGCACTATTAGCTTTTCATGTTTCTACTTAGTACTTATACAAACCTAGAAAGCTGCTCTATTTTTAGTCTCGTCATACAGGTGAGGAAAGAGATTTAAGGAGGCTTGGTTAAGTTCGTTGCCCAAGGCCTTACGGATACGTGGTGAGTGGAGATCCCAACCCGGATTGATCTGCGTTTAGAACCTGGACTCTAGGCCGCTTGCTATGGGGCGAGTGGATGGTGTCCATGTCCCGCTTGCAGGTCATATAACATACGCGACATTTAGAGCAGGGCCGAAGCTGTCACGGTTGCCCGCCGTGGCGACGGACTCCTTGAGGCCCGCAGTCCCACTAACCGCACACAGGTGGTAACTGCGGGCGGAGAACCAACTGCGCCGGTCCTCTCGCTGATGGCCTCCAGGCAATTTGCTTGGGGAAAGAGGAAGGCTCCCTTGGCTCAGAAACCATAAGTTTTTTTCAGACTTCGAAACACACGCCGGAGGTAGGCGTAGGGGTTTCATCCCCCACTGCCGGAGAGAACCAACGCGAAAATCCCCAGAGAAGCAAGAGAAAAGAAACAGGCCTGCGAGGGAGCGGGACGGAGGTGGCAAGAGCTTGGGAGGAAGAGTTACATGATAGCAATGGCAGAAAAGATCCTAGCGGAAAGTAGAAAGAGAGTCCCAGTAACTCCGAAGTTGGGGGGGGTTTGTCAACTCAGCCCCTCTCTGTTGCGCCTGCGCAGTGCTACCTCTTTCAGCACCCCGCCCCTTCCCGCCGCCGAAGGTTTACTCGTCTCTCGGCAACCATTCACCCGAGGAGCCAATCAGAGGGCACCTTTTGCCCTGCCCTCGCCGTCAGCGCCCAGGCGGAAGGATCCCGTGGGCGCTGGCTCCGCCCCACCCCGCCCCTCGCTCCCCTGGGAGGGAAGGCTTAGGGGCGGGGGCGGAGGGGGTGGGGGCGTGGTCAGGCGGTATAAGAACGGAGGGGGCGGCGGCAGCGCCGCTCACTCGGTGCCGCTGCCTGGGGGCTGTAGTGACCGAGCCGCTCCTGCTGGGGGCTGTCCGCGCCAAGGACCCGCCTCTGTCCTCTCCTCTTCCGCCTCCCAGGTGAGTCCCCGGCCCCCTCTCCTAGAGGTGCGAGGATGAGGCGGCCCCAGAGAGCCGCGCGCTCCGCCTTCGGGGGTCTGTTCCCGCGGAGCGGAGCTCAAGTCCTCTCAGAGGCGGTGAGGAGCTCGAGGGGAGGTGCGGACAGGTGTCTGGCCGCGCTGCTCCGTTCCCCTCCCCCTCCCGCGACGACACCCCCACACACATCCCCCGCCCCCGAGGGCCCGGCGAGACGCCCCGAGAGGGAGCTACAACTTTCCAGAGACTTCGGCTGGGACTTGGCGAACTTGGGCGAGTTCCTGCTCCGCGCGTCCCGCGGGCTGCTCGCTGGCCGGCGCGGGCGGGGCGGCCGAAGAGCGTGTGTTGGGGGCCTTCGGCCCCTTCCCGGTCCGACGGCGCCCCCGCCGCCGCTCCCTTGCTGGCGCTCCCGCGGGCACGCACACCTCCGGAGGCCAGCCGAGCTCGAATTCGAATGCGGCGGTTTCGGGAGGCGCAGTTGGAGAGGCAGCGGTCAGGGGCTCGTATCAGGCCGGGGAGGGGCGCTTCCCCGGCTTGGCGCCAAGCCCGGGGTTTCGAGGTCAGGGCGGGGATCCCTAACTTTCTGCGGACTCACACTAGACTGTGGACACCGTGAGCAGCACGGGAGAGCAGTCCAAGCGAGTGACTTCCGCGCGCTGCACTTCTCTTGGAAACTTCTCGGGAATACGGTGCCCGGTTCCTCCCCATTTAGGAATGAAACTGGCTTACCGTGTAGCCTAAAAGCCTTGACAGTGAGTCGGCTGGGCTAACGGTGCCGCGGGTGGCCGCCCCAGATCTCAGAGGTGGGAGGGGAGGCGGAGGAGGGTGACGAACCGGACCCGTACAGGTTAGTAGCCTGTACCCCTAAACACAGATGGGAGAGAAAACAAAACTGCCCTACCTCCAATAAGGGAGGACTTCCGGAGAAAAGCCTGGCGGGTTTCTCTGGAGAACGAGCTCACCCATCCTCACTAGAACCAACTGATAGATAAGGTTGGACCTCGCGGGAGGGATCAGCTCAGTCCCCTTCTCCTTTTTTTCTGGAGGAAAAGTTTCTGCAGGGCCAAGTCCCTGTCTTTAGGTAGCGACTTGCTATCTTTTAAACTTTTTTTTTTTTTAATGGGGCTATAACATGCAAGCCATGGAGTACTTTAAAGTTCACTCGTTACAGTCAGCGTTTATAAAGACTGTTGTAATCATCTGTATTGTGACAGTTGGTATTCAGGATATTTGGTAGATGGGTCTGAACCTCCCCAGGAAATAAAGATTATTAAATTTTTCTCAAGTAGACTCCTGGCTTGGCCCAGCTGCCCTCCAAGGGGGTGGGGAGGGGTGGAGGATGAGAGTGGCCATTGTTGACTACACCAACATTTCCACGGGAGTAACTTGGCAAGGAAGCAAGCCAGGCAGCCTGGGGCTGCCTGGGTGTGTGTTGCGNAGTGTGCTTACCAAGAACTGTGCTGTGTCTTAAATTCCCAAAGGTATTATTGAGGGAGTGAGACCCACACATGAGACCGTTCCATGGAAGGGGGTGGGGTGGGGACTAGAGAATGCTGACTTTTCTCTTCGCTTTCAGGGAGGCGGTCTGGCTGGACCAGCAGGGGTTCTGTCCTTTGACATTCTTGTTTGTGAAGATGGAAAGCTTAATATCTCTGGAGTCAAGCTTTTACTTGAGATAACTGAAACCTTGTGTCTTAAGGTATACCCATATCTTTAGACTACATTTATTCTCAATAAGGAGTTCTTTAGAAAGAAGGTTTGGTATATTACATATAATTGTTCAGGTAGCTGAAGGGTGAGTCTTTCACATAATGTGAAAGTTAAAAAAAAGTCCCCTCCATTTTTCCCTCAGTCAGGAGGCCTCTAAATTGTTACCCAAAACAAAGCTCCCTAGTTTCATGACCGTGTCTGTACCTAGAGCTCACCAAACTACTCTCTGTGTGGAGTTTCTTCCACAATACCTCCTTTGCATCCAGAGATTAAGTTGGGGTACCTCTGAAGGTAAGGACGTGGCTCTTGCCTATTTGTCAGAGGGACTGTGATTTAGCTGAGCACCAGCGGTTCTCCCTCCTGGGTTTGCTCGCCTGTACTGTGAGTACAAGCAGCCCGTGGAGATCCCATCCTGGGTTACAGAACCCCCTCACCCCTGCATTTCCCAGTATGCCCCACTTAGCCCACAGCCCCCAGTGTTCAAGGCCAGGGCAAATTGTGCACATCTTGCACTACTCATCAAGGAACAGAGAAGTCCTCGTACTTCTGAAAATCCAAGGAACTGCCTAGCAATAAAGATAATGCAGAGTGGACTATGGTGCCCTTGTTCTCCCAGTGCTGGTAATTGGACACATTTGATACAAAGTTAGAAAAAGACATGGTTTTTTAAACTGCTCAAGTAAGTAGTACCTTGTCTTCATCTTTCATCTCTGATCTATTGTGTGCCTGGGGCCAGTCACCAGAGAATGACAAGCCAAGTGCTCTGAGTGGTAAACCTTTTTGGTGTTCCCAAGAGAAGTTGTGGAAGCCCAAGCCTAGTTTCATGAGTTTAAGCTAAACTTGGGTTGTTCTTGGTTTGGGTTTCTTGGTCTCACGCCACATCTCTGGGCTGCGTGTGTTAACTCTGTGTGTGTGTGTGTGTGTGTGTGTGTGTGTTTGTGTTTAGGGGTTAAAGGGAAGTAAGGCAGAATCTGAGGTGTTACTTGGCATGAAACATTACTCTGGTTAGATAAGGTTCATTGCTTTTTTGTGATATCACTGACGTACACAATGCAATACAGAAAAATGTGTTGTGCATTCTGGTGTTTTGGCCGTGGCCCGGCAAGCTGGCATAAGCTATATTATGATGAAGTAGTCACCCTTGTGTCTAAAGAAGTGCTCATGTGTTTAAACAAGCCAGTTGGGTCCAGCAGTAGTGCTGATCTCTTGTGATGCTTCCCAGGCTTCTGGTCTCAAGCCTTTTGATCTTTTCACTGCATACATTAGAAAGAAGCTCATATTTGGAATTTAAGTGGTTTAGACGAAGCCTCTTTGCATAACCCAGCTATGTAGGAAAGAGCCCTATGAACTGTTTAGAATCAATAGATTTTGTACAGCTGGGCCCCTCTAGGCTGCCCTAGAGCAGTTTGTAGAACTTCTTGGAACAACAGGGAAAAAGGAGTATAAAGAAGTAACTGCTGATGTTAAGTCACTCTATCAAGGAGATATTTTAGTCTCAGAGCCTTTTGGAGGCTTGGTCACTAAGCTGCGTCAAGTATTGATTTCTTGGATGACCGTGATTGAGTCAGTAAGTAGTTAAGTGTTTCCTGGGCAGTGGTTGGTGCCAGGTGCCGAGGAGGCCAAGACAGTGAGTGGTCTGTAAAAAGGCCCGTGGAAGCGGATGCAGGAAGAGCCGGGACAACTTCCTAACGTGCGGGCACTTGGATTTTGCTCGTTTATCTTAGCCACTGGCCTGTGAGCCCCAGGAAGGCAGGGATCGGTGCTCCCTGCTGAATCCCCAGTGCCTGAAGCAGGGCCTGGGGCTCAGAAGGTGCTCCTGCGAACTGGATACAGTGCTCTGCTGGTATTCAGCTGCCAGTCCTCTCAGCGATGGAAGTCTCCTTTAGGTGGATTCATTCTGGTGGGCTAAGGGCCCGGGAACTTTTTGGGTGGGAAGCTCCCAGCCTAAGATGCTGGCTGGTTTCTGGGCCTTTTTCTAAACCGTGGCCTCCGTTTGGTAGGTCTGGAGCCGAGGGGCTGTGCCTGCTAATTGGCCAGCAGCTGAAGCTCCTGAAGCCCAGCTCCAGCCCTGCTCTCTTCCAGCATTTCCCATCCCACCCCTCCTGCCCCTCCACCCCAACCCCAGGCTCACATGGCTCGCTCAGCCTTTCTCTCTCCAGTTCACACTGCTGCTGGTTCTGCTGATCTTTTATCTCTTTTGCTTTTTGTTTGCCACTGCCATCACTGACCTGGTGCAGGGGCCTGTTGACAGCAGCTCCATGAGAGCTGTGCGGGGCTCTTCTCCTGCCCCTGGCCAATTCCGCATCCCGTGCCCCTCAGACACCATGTGAAGAACTCCCAGGAACTGCCCATCTCTCCAGAGGCCAAGCTCCTTTTCAGGACCTGTCCCCTTCTGACCTTCTCTTCATTCTCCACTTCCCTTAGACGAGTCTTCCTGACTGCCCTCCCTTGCCTCACAGAATTCATACTCAAATATTGGAACAAATCACTGCTCTGCCTTCCTCACCAAACCATGTTTTGACCCAGTTTTAGACCCTTCTGAGAGGCTCCTGAGGTCACCCCAGCCGCGGGTCCCTGTACCTCATTACTCACCTCTTTACGGTTCTGTCACGTACCTTGTTTTCTGTTTCTACTTTCAAACCTTCCACTGAATGAACGCACAAAGTCCCATATCTGTCTCCATATTGGCTCTCTGTGGGCCCGTTTTGAGAAGAAAATCATCCACGGATCTTGAATGGCATCTGCTCCCTTATGTTGCCGTCTGCTTCTCTCCCCCGGCTTAGCCCTTACCCGAGGGTGGGAGAAAGGGTCATCCTCACCTTGCCTGGCTGTCTGCACCCTACCCCCAAACACACCCTGTTTATTCCTGACTTGTGCCTATGGCCGAGGAGGTGGGCACCGCAGCCGACTGACCCTGCGTGGTCTTGGCCAGTCAGGGCTGTCACGTGGAGGAAGTGGCCGGGCGCTGCGGTAGGAAGAGTTTCAGGAGGAGAGATGAAGTGGACACTGAGTGAGCATGTACCCCGAGGCCAGGCCCTGGTTGGGCTTGCTCAGCTGGGACCTAGTGTCCAGGGCTTCTCCTTGTCTCTCTGCTTCCCTCCTCCCTGCCTCTGAGGCCGTCTTGGGTTGTGAGCATGAGCCCCTACCTCATCAGGCTTCAGTTTCCTCCTCATCATAAGGCCAGTTGACTGGTGCTGTCCAGGAGAAATAGGAAAGCCCCAGTTAAGTTCCCAGCAGTCATCCCATCGAAGAGTAAAAATAAACAAGTGAAACTCATTTTAATAATTTTATTTAACCACTCATAGCAAATGTTAGCCTCTCCATATGTAATCAATATAAAAAAATATTAAAGAGATACTTCCCTTTTTCTTTTCTCCCCCCTCCTACTGAGTTTTTGAAATCCAGGGTGTATTTTGTGTTCACAGCACGTCTCAGTGGTCTCAGTGTGGACTTGCCCTGTGTTGAGTGCTCGAGGGCCACACGAGGCTTGTGGCCACAATACTGAGCAGCAGCACAGGTCCAGACCAGCTGCCCAGTGGCTCACCCTCTGGTTTTGATTCTGCATGAGTGGGAGGCAAGCGTTAGCAGCAGCAGGTTATGGAAGGAGAGCCTGAGCAGCCAGGGCAGAGGTCTTTGTCTCTTGCTTACTGACGGGTCATCATCTCCTAGAACAGCAATGGGAACATAGTAGGCACTCAGATACCAGAAAAAACGAAAGGAAGTTCAGTCATCCTGACCAGCTTACTGCTAAGCATTCACCCTGTGAGTCAGGTCTGCCACTAAAACACAAGATATTTGATTCCTCGTCCGGTGCTCACTCTTGCATTTTTCTGTCGTTTCATAAAGAAAAATTACGAGGTAATAGAATTTCAAAGAATTGCAGATGAAATCTGACACCGGCAGGAGTCCAGGGCTCAAATAACTTATCAACAATTAAAATGTAGCAACAACTGAAATTTGTAAATGCAAGAGGAAGGAGCTTTCAAGTAACAGGTGTTTGTGAGCTGTCAAATGACAGCAACGCATGACTTGGCATATGCTAATTTAGTGATAATTATTCCTAGTGGGCTATATCCGTGGCCAGCGCAGCTCCACACATGTAGAAATACCAAACACAGGTGGACTTGGCTGTCCGGGTGCAGCTGGTGCAGAAATAGGGACGGAAATAGGTATCCCATGGTCTCGCAACTTCACTTCAATGCATCCCTCCAGCCCTCAGTGCCACCCAGCCACCCAAATGGCCATTCTTCACAGCATTTATAATGTCAAAGGGACCACTGAGCCTGGTGATGTGTCCCTCAGGCTGCTGGTGTGCTCAGACCTGGAGGTCCGGTGCCTGCTGCAGGGTCGGGTCTATGCAGACCTAAAACCTGGATGGAATGGTGCATAATTAGCATCCTCCCAAAATGGAGGCCTGCTCACACTTAGACATATGTGACTGGGGTGTGTATGTCTAAAGTGCGATAAGTGCTACACTTGAGCTTGGTCCATTCCTGATAAGGCTCAGGGTTGCCGCTAGGGACTGGACAGCAAACTGAGGCCCTCCTTCTGGACACCTGACACCTGTTCCAAGTTCTAAGTTGGAGGGTTAGGTGGTGTGCGACCCTTGATAGACCCTGGGGGCCAGCAGCCCTTAGACCCTGTGGACTGTATGGAAACTTGGCCATCCTTACAGTAAACAGCCCCCTAGGAATCGTTCTATTTTTCTCAGTCTAGTCAGTCTCTAAAACGGTGGGGGCCGGCTCTGGCGATCTCTTTACATGAGTCAGACCAGTAACATCTCTGATTTAGAAAGAGGCATTTCGTAGGAGGAAGTGGGGCGCCAAGTTGCAACAGGGATTATTTCCAGTTCAAGTGGTGTACGTAGCATTTAATATCGCTGACACCCTGGAAAAATCAGGACTTCTGTGCTTAGCTTCCATCTAAAGATGCCATGTCCTGACCTTGTTAATGTTTACATTTGTGATGATTTCGGGGTATTCCTTTAAGCATGTGCACTTCTGCGGTGCCCCTGCTACGGCATCTGGGCCCGTGTTTTGATTCTGTTTCATGCTGTTTGGCAGCTCCAGCATGAGCTCCTCCAGTGTTATCTCTCCAGCCACACTTGCTCAAGCATCCTATTTTGAAAGACAAGAACGTGTTTTCTCTTTGGAGCCCTCGCAGGGAGGGTGTCTGTGGACAGAGCCCAATCTCTGATAACCATTAAGACCGTCTGTGGGGATCCGTGGGAAGTGAGAACTGGGGAGGGCCCCTCAAACTCCAAGCTGGCTGCAAAGCCAGGAGGCCCTGGATTCTGGTGGCCCGCTTCTGCTTCAGTCCAGGGAACCCCTTTCCCTCAGCTGAGGTGGCACTCCGGCTGCCATGGGAATCACATCAGGTTTGGGGGCTGTGGAACACGTGGCCATTCAGTGGCTGGGACGCTCCTGATAACCCTGAGAAAATAGCTTGAGATCTCCGGCTGAACGTGCCCAAGCGGAGAGTGGGAACAGGCCAGCTGTGGGATCTCTGGTGTCACTGACTTAGGACTGTCTTCTTCGGGCAGAGTTCTGTGGCATGGCACTGTCTCTTTGAACAGAGGCAGAGTGTGTTTGCGGGTGTTCTAGAGAAAGCTAACACGCAATATATTTTACTGTCCTTTTAATAAGGCATTATTTAATCTGGTTCTGTTGCTCTGGGCTGTCTGCTATTGTAAACTCTCGCATGGACATTCACATGAAACTTAGATGTGTGTCTCGGTTATCTGTACCATTTCCATGTGTTTGGGGGCAGGGGAGTCTCCAGAATGTGGCCTCCTCCCTGGTGGTGGCGGCTGGACCCTGGCGAGGGGCTGGCCGCTGGCACACAGAGCCTTCCTCAGGTCCTCCGTAACTCCTGGCCTTCACCACACATTTGAGGATGAGGGAGGACTTCTCTCCAGAAAGCCGCATCTACTTGGAGCCCAGTTTTTCTCCTTGGTGCCCACTGGTCTGCTGCTGCATTTATCAAGTCCACAGTCCTCCAGGGTGCCCGGCTTGTTTCTCGAGGACATAGGCGTCTCAAGGGCCAAACTCTGTGCCCTTGGGAAAGGTGGCAGGTGTGCAGGCTCGGGTTCAGCATGTGCGCATTCATCAGGGAGTGCCAGGAGGTCCTGTGTTTTCGGCTGTCCCAGCTCCCCTTCCCGAGCTTGCCTGAGGGGTGCCTGTTCTGCTTGCAAACTTACATACCCTTTTCCTGCAGCCCAGGTTGGGTTATCAGTTTCTGGGATCTAGGAAGTTGCCCTCTTGTCTGCAGAGTGTCCTGTTCTGTTGCTTTATCAGCAGATCAACACTGCCGATCTTGCAGGCAGCAGAATGCGTCCCCGCAGCTGTCCCCGCGCTCTCTGAAAGCCACTGCCTGGCATCCTGGCTGGCATCTGGCCGTTCCCTCCAACGGAGCAACCTGGGCCTTCACCTCTCAGCCTCTGCTCCTTTAAAGCAAATCCGAGTGTAATGAGCATTTCTGTACATAATTTACCTTCCATTCTGGTGGATTCCAGCCAGATCTAGCCGTGGTTCCCCGAAGCCATGATGATCTTGAGGGAGAGGGTCTCTGCTAACAGCTGTGAGGTACTCGTGCTTCTGCTTCTGCCTTGCCTCCGGCTCCTGCCGTCTGGCCCACCTCACTCAGGGGCCTTAGTGCATCTAGCCACCTTCCTTCCTATCCCGCCATCCTATAAAAAAACCTTCCTACCTTCCACCTCTTCCCCTCCACTTACTGCTGTCTACTTTTTACAACTACCTGAGCAGCTAGCTTCTCTTCCAAGCCCTACATGCACCCCAACACTTGCATCCAAACTATCCACCTCCTAGGAATGCTCTCAGTCCCATTTGTGCCACTTCCCAGCAGGGCATCCTGGGACAGTTAACACTTTGTACAACCTTTTTGTTTCCCAGTCCCCTTTCCTGTCAAATAGGGATAATAGTAGCGTTGGTTGATCTAGATAAAGCTGGATCAGATAGAGTTTGGTGGCTCATGTTAGGGCCCCTGGCTAGACGTCGAGTCACATTTGGTCTCTCCCCCAGTAGAAGGGCCTGGAGAGCTAGGCACCTGCTGGTACCTGCTGGAGCTTCTGAGGAGGTAGGCATTGTTTGCTGAGTGGATAGCATTGGTAAGATGTTTATATTATGAAACAGCCGATGTGCCTCCCCATTGAGAGAGAGGACTTCCCACACCAGGGGCAGCGAATTGCCTTCTCTGGTGCTTCTCTGAGAGGCACCTCTAAAGACACCTTGGCGTCCTTGAGGATGAACACTGACTCATGTCTTTTGCTCGGCTGGAATCTTCTCTAACGTGGGCCGTAAAGGGTGATTGGTTCAAGCTTTGCTGTTCTCCATGTATGTGGTGGGGATAAAGTGTCACAGTTATAGGGGTAACTTTCTCCTTTTCTGGATAGGACCAGTATAGTCTCTGTTTTAGAAGAGATGACTGTCGTCGCAGCAAGAACTAGTCATTGCAGGGCTCCTGTGGGCTTGTGGCAGGACCCTCTGCCCTCTCCCCTCCACCCCCCGACCAGTGGCCACTCGAGTTCAGTGGGAACTGTTGCCAGTTCCAAGGGTTCGAACACTGACTCCAGAGCTGAGGATCTGGGGTCAATTCACTTAATCTTTTCTGATTCTTATTCCTTAATTTGTGTAAAAGGGACAGTTGTAGCCTCAGAGTGCTTGTGAGGATGAAACGGGAACTGTCATGAAGGGGCTTATGCTGTATACCCTTTCTTTTGCACACACATCTGTACCTTCATTTTACAGGGACCGGCAAGGCCCGGGGTTGTGGTTCTCATGCGCTTGGGTTGCTGAAAGAATTGGTGGGTTAGAAGAGTGTGGTGTGTATGTCACCCTCTTTCACTTTTGCTTAAACTCTCTAGGTTTTTATATACAACGAGTACTTTTTGTTTTTGTTGTTTGTTTGTTTCCCTGAAAATGCCCGCTGTGGTATACTGGAGGGGGAAGAGTTTGTGTGGGAGATGCCTGCCTTGGGTGCGTGGGTCCCCAGTCAGCCCGGAGCTGGGGACAGCAAGTGTCTTTGTTGTGCATACACAGCCCCCCTTAGTCTGTCACCAGGCTTGGTTCATTGCCCACGGCTGGGTCTCTTACTTTGAGCCTCAGAAGTGTTCCTAGGAAGGTCCAGGCTTTTGAGGTAATATCCAGTAACCGTGAAGGGAAATGTTGTCATCAAAGGAATGTTGAAATGTGTTCGCATTTCTTTTGTGCTCTTAAACCCCAGCAGGGTCAGAGGAAGAGGGTGGTGCTCAGTTGTCTCTGGAGGGGATGGAGGGCTGCCATAGCTGAGAGCCTCCGTTCACACCTCAGCATTTCCATGAAACCTTTGGGACAGTAGCTTCTAGAGCTTTCATGTGAAATATCACAGACTGAGACTTACATATACACTGTCCTTAACTTCACAGGTGGACATTTCCAAATGTACTGAGAATTCTTTGGACAGTGTCTATGTCTAATACCTGGCACAAATAGGAATCAGTGTTGATTTGACCTAAGCCCTTGATCGTAAGACCCAGAAGTGTTACATGGGCTCTTCAGGCTCATCTCCAGCTTGTCTGCTTGCCTGTCCAGCTGGCCCACTTTGCGTCCCCTCATGCTTTCATGGCCTCTGTCACTCTGATTTCTGGGCTCTAGATAAGCTAGGAAGCAGAACTAGAAATAGCTTTTTCTTTCTTTCTTTCTTTTCTTTCCTTTCTTTCCTTTTTTTCTTTTCTTTCCTTTCTTCCCTTTCTTTCTCCCTCCCTTCCTCTTTCCTTCCTTCCTTCCTTCCTTCCTTCCTTCTTTCTTTCTTTCTTTCTTTCTTTCTTTCTTTCTTTCTTTCTTTCTCTCTCTCTCTCTCTTTCTCTCTCTCTCTCCCTTCCTTCCTTTCGCCCTCCCTCCCTCTTTCTCCTTCTCTTCTCTTCTCTTCTCTTCTCTTCTCTTTTCAGTTAGTTTCAATTAGGGCTTAATCATAGGCTTTTAGATCATCTTGCCTTTGAGGGCCTTGGTCCCAGGCCATGGGAAACAAAGGTATGTTAGAGGTGAACTTGTCCTTAGGGAGCTTGATTTATTCTTCTTTGGGCTTGGTCAGTCTTTTCCTCTCTCCTTCTGCTGCCATTCCTGCAAACCTGTCTTTTTTCAGTGTGTGCATTCTAGCCTTCTGCTGTGGCCAGATGATAGAAGAAAAGGGAATTCAGGGGGCATCTGCAGTGGTTAGACATCATGAGTCCAACTTTTTAGGAGATTAAGTACTTTGAATTGAGTAGGCAGACAGTCATCCACACTTGTAAAATGGTGCCTGAAAATTTACAAATCAGTGAGAAATCCTTGCTCCCACCTTGCCCAGTTTCTACTGTGCAAAAATAAAATCAATCTGCTTCTCAGACAGTAAAAGGAAAATCAAACACTAGTTTGAATTTGTCAGGCTTCACATTAATTTTGTTTGCTAGTCATCATTTTGTTACTTCTGCTAACTAGAATTTGTCTTTAACCTGGGTCTTTCTTGAGTCGAGAATGTGTTTCACATGATTCTTTTACATGAAGATTATAACACTGTTGATCTCAAGCAGTTAATTAAAACTCAAACTGTTAGACTAAGCTCTGGTGTGTTATCTAAGCCCTCAGGGCCTATGACTTGGATTTATTCTAGTAATACCAGTGTTTGTTGGAGTCACTAAAAAAAATATACTTTTGATATTTGGAATTATTTGGATGGGTGAAAAAAACCAAAGAATTCCTTTGTAATCATCTTCAGTAACTTATTTTGGACTCTTTTGATGGGCTAAGTGCTGAATATGAACTCATCCTAAATTTGAGCCTTCAGTAGCTTGAGCTCTTCTGTATCTAAATCATAGTAAACCGGAAGAATTAAGAACTGCACCACGGATTTGTCATTTGTCATGTTCTACAAAATGCTTTTATATGAACTACTTTTTTCTAAAAGTTAAGTCCATTGTTCATATGAATGTTGGAAGCAGTTGGTACCCAAGATGGCAAACAGAGACATCTTAGGTTCCTGGTATAGTGTTGACTGCACTTAATTAAGTTTCTTGCAACTGTATCCAGTAATCCACATGACAGCACCATGAGGTTCACTATCATATGTCTGAAATGAGAAATAGCAATTCATATAAAACTACAAAAAAACACTTGGGATAACAAACATAGGGTCTAGGGGCGCCTAGGTGGCTCAGTTGTTAAGCGACTGCCTTTGGCTCAGGTCATGATCCCAGGGTCCTGGGATTGAGCCCTGCATCCGACTACCTGCTCGGCGGTAGGCCTGCTTCTCCCTCTCTGACTCCCCCTGCTTGTGTTCCCTCTCTCGCTGTGTCTCTCTGTGTAAAATAAATAAAATCTTTAAAAACAAACAAATATAGGGTCTAGATGAGAGGGCTTATCCATTATTTTGAAAGTCTGGAGGATTTTTGACAAACAATGGACATCTTCTATTAAACAGTAGAGAAGTAGAAACTTGACTATAAGCCATTCTAGGGGAAAAACAGGGACCAGTCCCACCTCCCCTGCCTGCTCCTTAGAGATCCACATTGAAGGTTCGGAGGGGAAGCTTCTATGTGTATTTGATGTGGGGACAAAGAGATGGAGGGGAGTGATAAGAAAAGCATTGAAAGAACTAAATAAGGTAGCAGATGAGTTAGAAGGCTCGTGGGGGCGAGATTTTCAGACATGGCTCATAAGATTTTAACTATTTTCAATTAATATGCATATAGGTTCTCATTTCAAAAAGATAAGTTTCCTCTGTCCCGTCTCCTAGTCTAGAGGGGTATTTGGTAGGCTAAAGTACTTGTGTTTCCTCCCAGGAATCTGTATAAATGTACAGTCATGGGCTTGTGCTTTTACACATGCTGTGTTGGTTTTCTGTGAATGAATCTCGACTTGCATTTCCCATTCTTACAGCTAGAGAGCTGCCTGCATTCTTTGGGACAACTCCATGCAATCGTATACTGTTGTACACCTGCATTAAGTCATTTCACCTTCCCCTGATGACTCTGTTGCTTTACAAATAATTCTCCAGTGACTAGCCTTGTGCATACTTGCAAGTATACCCAGAGGATAAAATCAAAAGTAGACTTCTTCAAAGTAGAATTGATATAAAGAGTACATTCACTTAAAATTGAGAGTCCCACGCTGTTCTTCAGAGAGAACCCACGGGCAGTGTGCCAACGGGTGTCTGCTTCTTGATCTCTGCCATTCTGATAGGTAAGAATGATACAGTGAAATTTTAATATGCTCATCCCTTAAGGTAAGGTTGAAAGTGTTATGCATCTGAGCCACCGTTGATGTATTTTGCCCCTTCTTCTGTTGGGGTGCTGGTCTTTCTGAGTTGTAGGGGCTCATTCTTCATTACTAAAATAAGTACTTTGCCTCACATTGCAAATATTTTCCTAGTGTTATCTTTCTGCCTTCTTTGTGGTATTTTTGCCATGTAGATATTTTTATTTTTCTATATCAAATGTTTGACTTTTAGGTTTTATGTGATTTAGAAAGGACCGCCTGCTCTACATTTGTGTACGTAAATTCCATGTTTCCTTAGGACACTCAGGGTTTTGTCCTCTTATGCTTAAGTCTTTAATTTGTCCATCTAGATCTTAGTTTGGCACAAGACAAGGAGACACCTTATTTATTTTTTAAATGTAGGTAACTATGTGTCTAAACTTTTTGTCTCTACTATTTTGAAATGCCTGCTTTATTACATATGAAATTCCCCCATGCATTAGATTTTATTTCTAGTTTTTAAAAGTTCCGTTCCAACAGTCTGTCTTTTTGTACCAATACCATGCTGTTTCAATTACTGTGGCTTCATAATATCTCTTATGGGGCTAATATGTACATCATTCTTATTTCTCATAACTTATCTGGCCATTCCTGCCCCTCCTCCCATATGGACCTTACAGATTTTCAATCTAAAACAGATTCTAATTTTGAGCCTACTGCAAGTTTAGAGATTTGAAAATATTCGAAAGGTCTCATGCTTATGTCCTCTCCTTCTCTCCCCACTCCCTCTCTGGAGAAGGAATGATAGCTTCCTCACATTCTCACTGGTGTTAGATGTTCTTTCTCTAAGAACTACTGTTCTAAAGGTGGGAGTAGTTCTGACTTTAACTCTAGAAACTTTTTTTTCCCTCACAACTCCTTTAAAGAAAAAAAGGCATGAGTCAAAAGTCATTCCTACAGTTATTTTCTTCTACAACGTTATTGAGGTTCCTCCTAGAGATATTCTTAAAATTAATTGTTCTTTTTCTTCTAAGTATTGATGCAATTTCTACTCCTCTGTCGCTGTGACTTCTCACACCTATATCATAAACACGAGAATTGGGGGCATAGTAGCAGGTGGTACACAGGGAGAGAAGGTTGTGTTCTTATAGGGAGATCAACATGCCTGATGGAAATCTGTGTCACCAAATCATAGAGAGTTTAGCGGTACCTCAGAACCAAGTTAGAACCATACCTCTTTGTAGTCATTTGGACTTAATTGTGCAGCGCCCTGTGTAATAGGCACAGCGTACCGTATGCTGACCATAAAAGGGCCACAAAGAACCAAATGTACATAGAGCACAATAAAAAGATGTCCCAAGTCTGACTTGAAGCCAAATGCTAGCCACAGTGAGCATGAAGTATTTTGCCACTAATTTTGCTTGTCATCCTTAACCTAGGCGTACTTTGGTAGAATGATCTACAGAGCCTAGAGCTTTTTAACACTGTCCAAACAGGTTTGAAGGGAAACTTATCTGCCCCTTGGCAAGTATTCTTTTGTAGCAAGCACGGGAGGGCTCAGGCCCAGATGGGTCTTCCTAGAGCCTGCTGGGATCACATGACCACCCTTCCTGCTGCTGGCCAAGCACATTAAACCCCTTAACCTACAGACTAAAAGGAGCCTGTGCACTCACTTGAGAGGTGCCTGATGGCCAGAATGGACAATTTGTTAGGTCTTGGCTCCACGTTGCCTTCTGGCCCTCAACCCCAGCCCAGAGCTCATAGTGCCTTTCTGTCGGCTTATGTCCCCTCCCCATAGTGAACTCCTCTGTGGCCTTCTTGTTCACCCCAATCAAGGGACGCTCCTTTCTCCTACCTTTTATATTCCATTTTCTTTCAACCACACACTGCATTTTATTGCTGCGTTGTGTTCTCACCCACCTTCTTAACGGCCAGGTCCTGGAAAGCTTGTCTCGGGATGTCCTCTGGTGCCCCCCAACACTGAGTGACAACCATCACCCTCACTCTGAACAGTTATGTCAGGTGAGGATCTCTGCGACCAGTGCAAGGCCTAAAACCCAAGTTGGAACCTCAGGACAGTGATGCGGATGTGCATTCAAGAGCAGTGGTTTCCAAACAATGAAACTGCAGCAGTTGTTGGGATGAGTTTTATGTGTGCCTAGCAAGTCAGGAAGGCTAACAGGGAAGCTGTGATCACACCAAAGTGTGAGGCTAGCACCTTGACATTTTATTTCGGCTCTTATGTCTGTCTAGCTCATGTTTGACCCACGTGGATCTAGAAGCACCTTGACTTTCTAATACAGCAGTCTTTTTTTTTTTTTTTTACACATTAGGATTTCCAGGGATCTGTTGTATTTTATTTCCTGAAACATATCACTTGGTTGAAAATTACTTTGGTAGCTATGGTTCTAGCAAGTGAAGCGTGAGACGGGATGTTTTTCTCCTAGTGCTGAGAGCTCTCTTGATTCTCCTTAGGTAGCCTTGAAGTGTAATAGGTTTCAAAATACAGTGAAAAGATCACACTGCCCTGAGGAAGTTTCCCACGTCCTGCGGAGGGCCCTCCTTGCTGGCGGAGCTGTTGCACCACAGAGCTGACCCAAGCCTGTGTTGCCAGGAATCCTGTCATCCCGACAGCTCCCTGGCGTCCCACTCTGGATAACAGATGTGCTGGTTACAGGGCTGATGGCTCCCATGAGGGAAAAGGTCGTGGGGCTCTTGCTAATAAGATATCCATGTCCCTGGTTCTAGCAAGACTGATCTGACTTCCTGTCCTCAGTGTGGTTGTGGCCCAGAGCTGAATCTTTATCTCCTCATGGAGTGAAGGAAATCTTTTCCTTGGGGTGGCAGGGGGGTGGTAGTTCAGGTATCTGTTCAAGATGTAGGTAGGCATGCAAAGGCAGGAGAGGTAATTCTATGAAGAACAAGGAGAATTAGTCAAACCTCTAGGCCTTCTATTGAGGAACGTGTTTAGGTTACTTTGTTTAAGAAGTTTGTCTAGTTCCCTTCACACGAACCACCCTCTTGCAGACAAAACAAGCAAAACAAAGAAACCGGCCCCACGTAAAACAGAATTACGAAGCAGAGGGTGGGTTTCTATGTATGTCGTCCTCCCTCCGCACACACAGCCCCTCCCATCCATGAGCTGGACCCCTCACAGCAGCACCCAGCAATAGGTGCCCGGTGTCGCTTTGGGCGGGGAGGTGTTCAGAGAGCCTTGAGCATCTGCTCTGAGCCCCTCGGGCTGCTTGGCGGTGTATAAGTGAGTCCTAACTCTGTTTCTCGCCCCCTTACTTTCAGTTTCCCCGCAGGCACGCCCCCCCCCCCAAGATGGCAGAGGAGAGCAGCAACACCAGGGACTGCATGTCCTTCAGCGTGCTCAACTGGGATCAGGTGAGCCGGCTGCATGAGGTCCTGACCGAGGTCGTACCCATCCACGGACGAGGCAACTTTCCAACCTTGGAGATAACTCTGAAGGACATCGTCCAGACTGTGCGCGGCCGGCTGGAGGAGGCGGGCATCAAAGTGCAGGACGTCCGGCTGAATGGCTCCGCGGCAGGCCACGTCCTGGTCAAAGACAACGGCCTGGGTTGCAAAGACCTGGACCTGATCTTTCACGTGGCTCTGCCCACAGAGGCTGAATTTCAGCTGGTCAGAGACGTGGTACTGTGCTCCCTTCTGAACTTCCTGCCAGAGGGCGTGAACAAGCTCAAAATCAGCCCGGTCACCCTGAAGGAGGCGTACGTGCAGAAGCTGGTGAAGGTGTGCACGGACACGGACCGCTGGAGCCTGATCTCCCTCTCCAACAAGAACGGGAGGAACGTGGAGCTGAAATTCGTCGACTCCATCCGGCGCCAGTTTGAGTTTAGTGTGGACTCTTTTCAGATCATCCTGGACTCTCTGCTCTTCTTCTACGACTGCTCCAGCAGCCCCATCTCGGAGCATGTGCACCCCACGGTGATCGGGGAGAGCGTGTACGGGGACTTCGAGGAAGCTTTCGACCACCTGCAGAACAGACTGATCGCCACCAAGAACCCCGAAGAGATCAGGGGCGGGGGACTGCTCAAGTACAGCAACCTCCTCGTGCGGGACTTCCGGCCCACGGACCAGGAAGAGATCAAAACTCTCGAGCGTTACATGTGCTCCAGGTTCTTCATCGACTTCCCGGACATCCTCGAACAGCAGAGGAAGCTGGAGACCTACCTTCAAAACCACTTTGCCGAAGAAGAGAGGAGCAAGTATGACTACCTCATGATCCTTCGCAGGGTTGTGAACGAGAGCACCGTGTGCCTCATGGGGCACGAGCGGAGGCAGACCCTGAACCTCATCTCCCTCCTGGCTTTGCGCGTGCTGGCAGAACAAAACATCATCCCCAACGCCACCAATGTCACCTGTTACTACCAGCCAGCTCCGTATGTCAGCGACGGCAACTTCAGCAACTACTACGTTGCCCATCCCCCGGTCACCTACAGCCAGCCCTACCCTACCTGGCTGCCCTGTAACTAAGCTTGAGACCTGAGGGCTTCCCCAGTGGGAACCCCAATAGAGCAAGGGCTCTCAGGTAGGGGAGCCTCCTTCTAGATGTAGGTGTTTGGCTTTTAAAGGGGAACTCAGCTCTGATTCTGCTCTTTTTTTCTTTGTGCACCCATTGGAATGGGTCTACGGTATATCATGAGCCAACCCTGAAGGGACCCATTATTCCAGTGCCATTCTGGAAAATGTTATAGGAAGGACGACCTCTCCACATCTTTCCAGGATAGACACTAACATGCCATGTCCCAGCCCCCGCATGGGGAGCCTGGAGCTCCATGTGCTAATAGAATCTGGGAGAATGCTTGGGCAGTGTCTCTTCTTACTCAAGCCTAGAGAGTAGGCTCAGTTGGCCCTCACGTGGGATTCTCAGCTGTTCTATGAAAGTTGTGGTTGTAGTCTATTTTCTTGTACCCATTTTAGCCAGGCAGAAAATGGTGGGTGTGAGAGTGGTCTTGTGACTTCATTTTTGTTCAAGGGACTGAATTGCTTGTGTGTATTACCTGTTAGCAGAGCTGAGGATTTCTTTCCTGAACAAACCAAAGCTGGTAGCTGGAGAATTGAGATCTGGTTGACAGTGGTTTATGGTTTAGATGCTGTGCTCTCATGAGGAATCGTGAGATACTGCTGAGGAAAAAAAAAAAAAGACCTTTGCATGAAATGTAACTTGAAAACAAAATAAAATGTGGAACATAATGTTAAAGCAGAATTGTGGTGGCAGCAGGGTGGGGGAGGGGGTGATTGTAAATAGGAAATATGAATGTTCAGTTTTTTTTTTTCTTTAAGGAATTCTTATCGAATGACACTTTTTTCCCCTCCTTCCCTCAGCAGCTCATCAGTTTAGTTTTGCTCTTCCTAAGACTAAGGATTGTGCTGAGTCTAGAGTCCTGGTAGGAACTGATGTGAGAGGGTCTTCCCATGTTTTAATTGGAAACCCATTTTGGTCACATTCCAAGTATGACAAGCTGTTTTTCTGGAGTACTGCGGCTGATTCTTTTTTGTTTGTTTTTGTTCTTTCTTCAAAAAATAGTGATTTCCTTCTCCAGGCTGTCTTTGGGCCGCACATGAATTGGATTTTTCAGTAGAAAGGAATGACCCGTGGAATGACCTGCTGTCGTGGGCAGAGTTCTCTGGCTCACAATTGCTTTAGAATCAAACCTGCTGTCCCTGTGCTGTGTGTGAGGTGGAGGCTTAGGGCTTATTTGGGCTTGGTGTGCACCCGAGCTGCCAGGGTTTCTTAGAATGATTAATTCTGGGGGATTCGGGGAAGAATGAAATAAATGGAGAATGGTCTTCCTTATTCTGGTAGACTTGACCATACTTGTGTCTATGTGCACTTTAGAAGGAAAACAGTGTTAATCTCCAGTTTAAAGCAAGCTCGGTAATTGGGAGAGTTCTAGGCTCCTGCTTTCCCAGTTGATTCGGATAAGGAATTTTGTGTGTTTTGAAACTTTTGTGGGGTCTCTTAGAAAGCATTACTCTAGGGTATTGAGGGCAAAGGAACTCAATATTGCCAGCCAGCTTGGTCTATAAAGTGATTTCA
This sequence comes from Ailurus styani, assembly GCA_002007465.1. Taxonomy (NCBI): domain Eukaryota; kingdom Metazoa; phylum Chordata; class Mammalia; order Carnivora; family Ailuridae; genus Ailurus; species Ailurus styani. The sequence continues at coordinate 119,719 of LNAC01000141.1, read as the reverse complement.
TCAAATCCATGTTCCTGATTTTTTTTTCCTTTCTCCTGTGGCCAGAAAAATCCCAAGCCCTGAGTGATTGCTTTCCTTTCCCTTTGCTTTGAGCAACGAAGATACCTTAACAAAGAAAGGCTTAGCAGAAAACGAGTGGTTTCCCTTTTTCCGAAAATGGTATTTTCAGGGTTTTTTTTTTGGGAATGTGAGGTCTTGGACCTCTTAAAGGCAAATTAGGCGTGACTGAACCGAGGGCCCAGCTGGTCTCCGTGTTGTGTTACACTGGGTTAATAGAAGCCACGTCTGTGTGTAAGTAACCGGCTCCGGTTTGCCTGTGAACCGCAGTTACGTTTGAACGCATTGGCTTTGAGTCTAGGCCAATTCTCTATTGAGGGGGGGCCCAGCATGCTTCAGGGTTAAAAAGTGGGGGAATGAAGATTGAACCCCAACTTTAAAAACTACATGCTCATCCATGACATTGAAAGTCTGCCATTGTGGTCTAAGGGCAACATCTTTGCGCAAAAATGACAGGTCTGATTAACCCAAACTTTGAGACGTAATGAAGCCACCAACATAAACACTTGCTAACAGAAGTCAGTCAGTATTGCTCCTACTAGAAGGCTTGAGGATCAGGGTGATGAGGCTCCAGATGAAGATAGAATCAGAACCACATCGAGTAATTAAATTTCCACTTTGCCCTTGGAGTTCTTTCTGCTTATATATATATATATATATTATATAATTATATGATTATATATATATATTCCCCCCCCAGTTGGTACTAGTCATCCTCTGAGGATGAAGGGAAGCCCAGAAATGGTTAGAAATTTCCAATGAACCCTCATCCCCCGCCCCAGTTCTTTACTACTATTGTACAATGTTCATCTTGGTGCAATCTGTTCACCTGAAGCTCTTAGTCTGCCCTGCCATTTTGGAGTTTGAAAGTAGGCACATGTTCTAGAATGTCCTACTACATCAGGGTAAAAAGCTGCACTGACCAAAGCTGTACTTTTAAAACATCACCCTGATCCAGTGGTGTCTCTGCCTTTGCCGGCCTCAGAATAGATCCAGTAACCTTGAATTTCAGGTGTTTGGAAATTCCAGCTGAAACCTGCCTTTCATGCTGCTCACACAAGCACCAGGCCCCTTGAACTGGTACTGAGACCTGTGGTTCCTCTTTTTTGTGTGTTGAGTAACATGAAACTTGGCAGCAGTCAAGGGCACTAAAGTTCAAGTACAAATTCTAATATAAATCTAAGCAGTCTCACTTGCTTCAGGACTCTGAAGTTCTCTGATGCTTTCTGCAAGTATGCAGCTTGTTTTCCTGGCCTGCTTCTTGGAATCCATTTGAGCGGCAGTGAGATTAAAAGAGTACCGTTTCCCCTCGTGTTGGCAGAAAGGCACAGCTTTAATTCCTGGCATTGAGCTTCAGTCTCACCCTTACATTTTACTTTGGCAGTAAGACACGATTCCTCACTCAACTTCAGTTCTGAAACTAAACTCTCTATCACAGACACCTTTCAGTGAGGGTTCGTGCTAAGTGCATGTGGGCTGGGGTGTGGCCCACACCTGGGAGCACCTGGCAGCCGGGGAGAGTCAGGGAGGAAAGATGCTGGGGTCCTACTGTGTGCTAGCAGATGTAGTTTGGTGGTCAAGTCCCCCCACCCCGCCCCCACTCAAGTCTGTTTCTTCCCTGTGGATCTGAGTCACTGCGAGCTGTGTGTAAGCCCATGTTTTCTGGTGCCATATTAATAATCACATCACTAATGTCCTGAATCTGCTTGTCCTTCTGCCTCTCCTTGAGCACTAGCTCCTTCCCTTCATGGTAGGTTAGGATTTTAACTAGCACTGCTTTGTTAACTTTGAGAAATGGTGCCACTCCAGAGCAACTTCCTCGCTTTAGGAATACCTCCTTTCTAGTGAACTTTCTGGTACTGGTGCCTTGTTTCGGGATGCACCTAGATTCTGAGCTCAAATGTAATGCTAGTTATCCATCTGTGGGAAGAGACCCTGTAGCTCCCCAGGGCCATGATTTCCTGGGTATCTGACCAGGGCTCTCTCCGAGGGAGAACCCTTCGGTTGGATTCTGTAAGGTGAAGAACTCCCGTTTTCCAGGATTGGAGTCAGATCCTTAATCTGGCAGAGACCAGGATATCACAACTCATTCTGGAACCTATTTGAGTTTAGCCAATTACTCTCGGAGGACCAAGGAAGGTACGTAGGGATGATGGGTTTTAAAAAACCTGGCAACTTTTCAGGATTACTTGTGGAGACTCCTGAAAGTGAGGATCAGGAAAGAAAATGTGTTTTTGTTTTTGTTTTGTTTTGGTGAGTTTTCAATCTTGTTTACCTATCACTTTTTCAAAAATAGTTTAAGTGTAAGCTATAGAGAATGCTTGGAGGTTTGCCTAGTTTGGTGAGAGTTGGTACAAATTGTCATGTGTGTTTGTATAGGAAGGTGAGAAGACGGTCCACCAAAGAGGAAATCGTTAAATAATACGGATATGTGGGTGTTTTAAAACTCAAGCCATCTGGGCTTTCCCTCTTCCCCACCAAAGGATAGAAAAAAAAAATAGCTGCTTTAGGAAAATTAAGAGTCTTTATCCAGTAATTTCCAAATTAATGTAGATGAAAAGTAAGATACTCATTAGACTGAATTGGAAGCTTTTTGTTATTCTGGATTTGCCTTTGAAATATGAATTTCTTAATGATGCCTATGATATGTGAGGTTTCCTCTTTGGTGTGCTGGTCACTGACCTTCTTATGTGATGAAGGTGAAATCACTTGTCAATGCAAACTGTATTAGAAGTTGATGAAATAAAGTTTTGAGTTTGAGAAATAAAGATATATTTAAAAACTCCCCCCAAACCTCACCTGTTATGGTCATTTCTCTGTGTCTCCTCAACAGCGAACCTGTTGTAGGTTTCAGGAAACGTGTTTCGTGGCGGGGTGGGGGAGGGGTCAGTTATTAATGTTCTCCGCTTCAGATACTTCTCTGAGAGATGGTGCTTTCTCTGGGGAAGAGGTGGGTGCTCATCTCGTGGGCCGTAATTCCCTTCAGATCTGGGCTCTTCTCCAGGGTGCCCAACTGATTTAAACTGAGCTGCATTGTTGACCCCGGTCTCTCGGCTAATGCCTTCATCAGGTTGATATAGTCCTGGAACCTGCCTTCACTGGCATTAAACACTAGGTTCTCTTGACCTTGACCCAAACCCATTTTCAATAAGAGAACCAAAATAATTTCAGCCTTCCCATATCCAACTGCTACATGGCTTCGTGTTTTAGAAGAAGCACGAAAGTGATTCTGGATCTAAAACTGCTCAGGAAGGTTGGAGTGACTTTTCTTCTCTTCTCCCTCCGCCACCACAAGAATTGGGATGGAAACTTTTCCCTCTTAGTTTTGCCTCCCAGCCCACTGCGGGGTCCTTCCTCATCTGTACCATGTGTTCCTTCCGAAATGCCCCTTGACTTCAGCTTTTTCAGTACTGCCTAAAGCTTCTGCCTGGGCCACTTCCCTCCCGAGTCTTGTCACTCCTCTCCCCTCCGTTTTTCTTGATCCACCCGAGGGGTGTTTCTAAAGAAGACGTGCCTCTGCCTCTCCCATACATCTCAACCTGTTTAAGACCCTATTGTGCAAGGGCACCTGTCCAGAGACTTCAGCAAATGTGAGGAGTCCTGCAGGGCCAGCCCCAGCCTACCTAGGCAGTCCTTTCCTGCCTCTATGGAGCAGGCTTGCTCCAGCATCGGAGCGCACAGCCTGTCCCGCGCAGCCCCGCACACATTCGGGCCTCTCGGGGCTCTTGGAGAGCTGGCCCACCTCAGGCTTCCCCCGCCAGCTGTTTCTGTTGGTGGGCTGACGGGGTTGCATCACTCCTTCCCGGGGATCGCAAACACCTGTCCGTTTCATTTCCCCCTGACTGCCTCCCACACAACTGGCGACAATCTGGTGCCTTGGATGTTGAACCCAGTGTTTTCGTTTTCATCCCTGGAGCACTTGGCCTGGGGCCATAGCCGCGATGAGGCTGAGTCCTGGATATTAACCTGGCTGTGTTGTAATGGCTTTCCAGCGCCAGGAAACTCGGGAGTTCAGGCATTGTCCGGACCAATATTTACACGCAGCTCACCTTGCGCGGGAAGCGAGGTCGCTCCATTCCCTGGAATGAGCAGTCGTGTCCTGGACACTGTAACGCTATTGGTCACCAGCTCTGGACCTCCCGAACACGGTCAGTACTTGGGGCAGCCGTCCTCACCCTCTGCTGTGTTCTTCCTCACTCCCTGCCCCCATAACACCCCCGCAGATCCACCTTCTGGCATTCACATGGAACATTTCTTGTGTGGCCTCCAAGTGATCATGGCTCAGCGCTGGTGTGCTGTTTCCATCACCACCTGGGACACCCAGGATTCCAGAAGTATGCTTTCAACGGGTGGGGAATGCTTTCCCCTTCACTTGGGTGGTATAATAACACTCTTGGCTGCAATTTGGGATTAATATCTGTTGGAAGACACCAGGAGCATTAATGGAATCTGAGAGGGTTGACCTGACATCCTCTGGGAGAAGCCAGGGTCAAAGCTACACTGTGGCACACCCTCTCCTACCTTACCTTGGGGTACGACTTTGTACTTTTGAGAGACCTTAGCCTCCTTGGGTATCATAGGGTGAGTGCAATTGGGAGGTAAGGCAGGGGTGGAGCCCAGTCTGGGGCGCATGGTAAGAGGCTGGTTGGCACCACGGAGGGGGTCTGTTCCACCACCAGCCCCTGCCCAAGAGCTAAGGGGGGACTGGCGAGGTGGGCACACTCCTGCCCCGATCGATGCCACGGAGCTGGGCCCAGAGCTGGTTTCTTGCCTCCAGGCTCATGCTTTCTTCTGTACCACAGGGCTCTATCCCTGTTCTGGGGGTAAACGCTATCTAGAAGAATGTGCTGGCCTAGCAGATGAGCCACATGTCTCTTGGCTGCTTGACTGGCAACCCTCTCGAGCAGATTTCTGCCAATGCTGCCAAAAAGCCAGGGAAGCCAGGCCCTGTCAGGAGGTTCGGTCTCAGGTGGGTCATTCCTCACTAGCTCAGGGAGATCCGGCCCACGGGTTTGGGCCACAATGGCACCACAGGTCTATCGACTCTGGGGCTCGCCCCACATAGCAAGTCACCATGCAGGCTGCTTTTCACTGTAGGAAGTTTCTTAAAAGTGGTTCCAGAGGAAGGCAGGAGAAGCGAGTCAGCTGCCTTCTTTCAGATGCCCGCCTGGGGCAGGGGTGTGTGGGGTTGAGAGGGACTGTGACGGCACAGCGGCAACTTTGCTCTGACTCTCCTAAACCATCTAACTCCATCCACTGTGGGCGGCATGTGAGCCTTTGCCCTGGGAGTCTTCTGGAAACCACGACCATGAGAAAACTGAGTGACAGTCGCTCACATTTGGCTTCAGGGCTTACCAAGCACACGGTACGAAGATGTCAGCTTGTGGACCTCAAGAACAAGAACATAGGGGGATCCTTTTCCCACTTAACAGACAAGGAAGGGGGAGCTCTGAGCACCCCGGAGCTGCCCCAGGGGACCTATCCCGAGAGAGGCAGAGCCTGGGCTCCAAGACCTGACCCCCTTCTTCCCAGTGTTAGACACCCTGAAGTTGCTCCATAAACTGCCAATCACCGTGCAGATGTTATTTGTGATGCCAGCCCCCTCCCAAGGGCTGGAATGGTGTTGAGTTGCCTGGCAATAGATCGACTTCCACTCACACAGGAAAGGAATCCCATGGACAGCCCCACAGCGTTTCTCAGACAGCCCTGCCTTTGTGAATCAGGTCGGTGGGGGGCCGACTGCAGGCTCGCTAACGTGTTCGGGGACTATCACGGGGCACCAGGTCCTGTGCTCGGGGACGGGATGGCGAAGTTTGCAGGGGGAGCTAAAATGTCATGCATCTGGCAGGGCCAGGGCCAGGCCAGGGGGCGTCTGCCTTTGGGACTCAAGCTTGTAGCCCCTCTACGATATGCTATTCTGCTTTCAATGTGTATTTTTCAGGGTAGCACCTGGAAGAGATACCTGGGAACGGGTAACCCACATTCCAAAAGGAACAGCTCCAGGGTCCACAGCTAGTAAGCAGCATATGAAATGGGGCCCCAAAGGACTGATCCACTAAAAGCAAAAATTAAGCCACCTGACTGAGCTCAAATAGGGTGCCCGTTTTTGGTGGTGACTGGCATAAAATGTTAAATTCCAACTGAAATGGAAACATACCTCCTTATGCAAGACGTTGCTTGGTAGAGGGGTATTTAAGGACCTGCAGGCTTGGAGGGAGGGTCAGGGAGCACAGGAGGACTTGTGGACGTCAGGAAACCAGCTCCCCCATGGCTGTGGGACAATGAAACCGAGAAAGGAGGGGACTCTGGAAACTAATAGCAAAACCCGAAAGTGGTTCTGGAGTCAAACACCTGTAGATTTTCGTGCGCTAAATATAGTGGAAGTTGGGTCATCTTCTCCTTAAGTAAACCCTACAGTTAGGCAAAGACGTTTTCGGAAAGAATCTTACATTGGCTCATGGCAGTGGGAGGCTGGGAGAGGCAGCGTGGGGCAGCTGGGAAGGGCCCCCGTCACCCCCATAGGTCCATTCCATGTATTGATGGTCCTGGTACCTCTCTCCCCTCGTGAGGGAGCGGTTTCCTTGGCCTTCACGTGATTGGCACGGGGGACCGGAGAAGAGCCCCTCTCAATCTGGCACGGGGAGCAGCTTTGTTTCCATCCTACTTCAGCTACTACTGAGAGAAAAATGATTTCTTCTTTGCCTTTTGAATTTTGGCCACTGCAGAACCGGGCCCAGCCCCTATTTCGGGAAATGTCACACCAAAGGCTGGTTGTCCCAGTCCTCAGCCCCACGGTGCTCATGGGGATGCTTCCAGCCTCCCGCCTGAATGCCAGGTCAGGACACAGCGGGGTGCATGGGAACTGAGGCGAGGAGCCCCAGAGAGGCAGAGGGGGGTGGGACAGGAGCTTTGGAGTCAGACCCAGCCTGTGCCTTGTCCTCTCCTGTGTTCTCCTAAACCCCTGTCGGCCCAGCTGTCTACATAAGGAGATGCAGGTGATGACGATGTTGGTCTCGGAGTGGCTGAGAATTAGAGACACAGGGCACTTGACATCAAGACCCAACCCCACCGGCAGTGCCCCAAGATGCTCTCTATTCCTTGATATTGTCTGCTTTCCAAGAGTTTCCAGTTTTCCTGGGGAACTGAGAGACACTACACGGCGTTTAAAGCATTAATATAGGTGTGCCATGGAATCTTTGGCTCTATTGGACCAAGAAGTGAGTCGTAACACTAGCTACACTTTACGGAAACCTACACAGCTGGCTTAGGGCATCCCTTATACTATGGCTAATGCTCACGACAGCTTTTCCAGGCAAGGGGCAGGTGTCTGTCCCCCTACCCCATGGAACAGACGAGGAGCCAAGGCTCAGAAAGGTTGAGCCGCATGCTGCAGCCCACACAGCCATGGAGTGGTCCGTCAGCCCAAGCTGAACCACTTTGATACCTGGAGCCAAGATGGTGTGGACCATGCTCGGCTGCTGGGATGGGAGCCTGCGGCAGTGGCCAGCGCTCCATCCTGGCAGGCTGCCCCATTCCCCATCAGCCCATGGGTTGCAATAGCATCACGATTCCCATGAGGCAACCAGCTAGCCTCACTCCTGAGGTGTTTCCAGCTCACACAGTTCCCCAGATCTCCAGACGTACTTCCGCCAGCCCTGTGCCTGGGGAGGGACGAAGAGGGAATGAAAGGTGCTGTTTTGGAGAGCTGCAGTGAACTCACCATACAATGACGTCATTTTGTCCTTTCCCCGAACAACTTCCCTGTCTCAGGAATTAGAACCTAGTGTGCTGAAAAGGCCCAGAACCCTCCTGCTACAGTGCAGCGGGCTCTTTTGTAAATGTGTGACCCGCTGGTTTTGCTGGGATGTGCACAATTCCAATAATGGTGATGATGAACAAAGAGGACTTTGCATGGAAGGGGCGTTTCCTCTCTCCAAAGCTGCTGTTTCAGATTTTCCTCCACATCCCGGGCCCCAGGTCTAGCCCACCCCCACCCCTCACAGGGGGCTGCTCCCCCAGACCCAGCACCAAGCAGCTCCCTGGGGAAACGGCAGAAACCGGGGCTCTGCCCACTTGGGATTTCCCATGCTCACACTCCCGAGCACAGCTGAGTTCTCTCCACTCCACAAGTGCCTCCTCCCCCACCTGGAGAGCATTCAGTGACTTCCAGCAAGGTCAGCAGCCAGGACCAGTGGGGAGAGAGGCAGCGAGACCGGAGACACCGCAGAGCCATTTGAGATCAGCTCCGGTGAGTTTCTCATCCGGCCGTCATGGAAACCGACTGGATAAGTAACTTCTTGCGGGTATTATGAGGGTCCTTCTAGCTCAAGGGTCAGCGATCTTTTTCTGTAAAGGGTCAAATGGATAATAGTTCAGTCTCTTTCACAACTATTTAACTCTGCTGTTGTCACCAAAAAACAAACCAAACCAAATCAAACCAAATCAAAACAAAACAGCAAGAGTTAATACAGTTTCAATAAAACTTTATTTGTAAACACTGAAATCTCCATTTAATATAATTTTGATGTATCCTGAAATACTATTATGTTGATTTCCTCCCAACCACCTAAAATGTAAAATCCATTCTTGCCTGCTGGCTTTTTGGAAAACAGGCGACAGGAGAGATTTCACCCACTGGCTCGGGTTTGCGAACCCTTGTCCTAGATGCAGGTTGTCTCACAACAGAACGCTCTTCCTCTTTTTCTTTCTTTCTTTTTTTTTTTTTAAAGATTTTATTTATTTATTTGACAGAGAGAGAGAGAGAGAGAGAGAGAGATCATAAGTAGGCAGAGAGGCAGGCAGAGAGAGAGGAGGAAGCAGGCTCCCCGCGGAGCAGAGAGCCCGATGTGGGCCTCGAACCCAGCACCCTGAAACCATGACCTGAGCCGAAGGCAGAGGCTTTAACCCACTGAGCCACCCAGGTGCCCTCTTCCTCTTTTTCTTACTCCAGCCCAAACATGTCTTTCAAACAGGTGGTACTGCAGGCTGCCCGTCTTCTTACCTCCTTGCCAGCTCCCTCCACCCCTTCACATCGTGGTCTGGCTGTGGTTGCCTGTTCCACCTGCTAGCATGACCTGCTGTCACCTTGACTGTGAAGTTGGGCCTGGAGGTTCTAGCCACATGAGCATCACTGCCCTCTGGCCCCAGGTGGTCCTCTTGGTGCACCTGCCACCATACCTCTCACCCAGCTGGGGAAGTGCCTCTTCTTAGCAGGGTCACAGTTTCTTCTGTGTTCCCAGAAAAGGGTGACTCCCTCCCTAGGTTCTTCACAGAGCTCGCAAATGATACAACTTCTGCTAGGAAGGCTGGTTCTGCTTACGACTCATCCTAAAGAATGTGGAACAGTTTTTTGTTTATTTGTTTTTTAAGACTTTAACTATTTATTTGACAGAGAGAGAGAGGACAAGTGGGCAGAGAGGTAAGCAGAGGGAGAGGAGGAACCAGGCTTCCTGCTGAGCAGAGAGCTCAATGTGGGGCTCGATCCCAGGACCCTGAGATCATGACCTGAGCCGAAGGCAGAGGCTTAACCCACTGAGCCACCCAGGCGCCCCCGTGGAACAGTTTTCTTGGGACTTTCAAGTAGCTCTCCTCAGTGTTGAGTCCAATTTCTCTTTCTTGCCCCTACTCCCCCAGGACTCCGAGGTACTCCCCTTAGTCTAAAGCAAGCACTTTGTCTTGGTGTCCTGGGGGCTGATCCCCAGACTCTCGAGAGCTTTACCACTTCTCGCAGGGGGCCCTGGGGCTGTTTGAAGGTGCAATGGCCAACTACGCCCTAAGGCTGGGTATGTCCAGCAGGGTCTGTCTCACCTGGCTCAGACCTCCCTGCCCCAGGGGCTCAGTGTCTGCCCCTGCAGCAGGCACACAGGCTGTCACAAGTTTGGAGAAATGATGGCCCGACACACCAAATCCTCAAGAAGAATGGAGGTCCCAAATGAATAAAACCATCGGTGTTGACCCTAATGAGTTAGAAGGGGACAGGGATAGGGAAGGCCGTCATGAAATTGGTGTGACGCTAGAGACCATTCAGTCATTCAAGGGGAAGTGAGGGGACCATACGAGAGAGGGTCAGCCCTGCCAAGAATAAGTCAAGAAGGTTCAAGCTGTGAAAAAAATACCTGAAAGACTCTAGGCTTCACCAAAAAGAATGTGGAGGGATAACCTCACTTCCTGAGGAAGGAGAGAGTGGAGCCTGTGAAGCCTGGAAGCCACAGGCTGGATTCCTCCTGGGTGTCTGTCTTTTCCATCCAGGACAGAGCTGGCAGTGAGAACGAGACCTGAGTGAGGAGCCAGATGGACTTTGCACTGTCATTTCCCAACTCTGTGACCTTTGGTAACTTACTTAACCTCTCTGTTTCCTCGACTACGAAAATAGGGGTGATGACCTGCTATGGTTAATACAAAGATTGAAGGAGATAAAGTTAGGGAAAAGACCGTAGCCCAAAGTAGATGGTTAATAAATGATAGCCTGCACGTGTGTTTGTGCGTACGTGTGTGTGTGTGTGTGTGTGTGTGTGTGTGTGTGTGTGAGTGTATTCAACCAGAACAATTCTTCAGTAAGTTAGTGGTCTTATTGTAGGTCCTCAGACTGCCTGATTAAAGTCACCTGGGGTGCTAGTCAAAAAGTTAGGTTTCCAGGATCCTACCCCCCAATTTTTTTTGAGGCTCCTATGTACAGGTCTATGAATCATCAGGCTTACACCTTTCACAGCACTCACCATAGCACAAACCCTCCCCAATGTCCATAACCCATCCACCCCATCCCTATCCTCCCACCCCCCAGTAACCCTCAGTTTGTTTTGTGAGATTAGGAGTCTCTTATGGTTTGTTTCCTTCCCCATCCCATCTTGTTTCACNCACGAACCCCCACCTTGACTCTCAAGTTCCTCATATCAGAGAGATCATATGATAATTGTCTTTCTCTGATTGACTTATTTCACTCAGCATAATACCCTCTAGTTCCATCCATGTCATTGAAATGGCAAGATTTCGTTTCTTTTGATGGCTGCATAGTATTCCATTGTATATATATACCACAGCTTCTTTATCCATTCATCTGTTGATGGTTCTTTCCATAGTTTGGCTATTGTGGACATTGCTGCTATAGACATTCACTACCCTAAAATTCTGTTCAGCAGGTCTGGGGAGGTGCAGAGAATCATCCTCAGATTATTCTCGTGTGTTCTGAGTTTGTACACCACAGCTTAAGGGTTAAGGAGGAGATGCGCCACAGAGCAGAGATAGTCAGAGGCCACTTAGGAGTTAGAAGGCAGGGTCCCAGCCTCAGAAGATGACATTGCATGGGATCCCACGTCACGGTTTTCAACAAGAAAGCACGACGATCAGAAACATCAGACCAACAAGCTAGATGTCTAACTTAGAATGAGTTTGATTTTTTTAAAGAGTTGCCCACACAGATTCAATGAGAAACCAATCTGCCTGTCATTTTCTTAGACTGTTAGATCAGGGTGTGGAAAGACAGTTGTGTTTTTGTGGTTTTAGCTGACTATTGTTAATACATTCATTTTTACCTCAGATTTTGAAAACTCATGTGTCTGGGAAGGAACTAGGTACTGAATAGGAATAAAATCAAGAGGATTTGTGGTTTGTAGAACAAAACAGGGTCTAAGAATTCTGCTCAGAGGGTGGTGGGAAGAGATTTTTACTTCCCGTGATAAAATCCCCAGGCTTGAAGGTTTAACTTTGGAAGGGGAGTCCTCCATAGGGGACCCAGTGGCTCTTCCTGCTGCTCGCTCAGGAGCCTTCGTCCTAAGGGCCTTGTGCTTCCACTTGGGAAGCCACTCTTCCCCACGGAAATGCCACAAAGTGCCCTGGGCTCCCCCAAACCAGTCGAGACTGGCTGGATGTTTCAAAAAGACATCTTCCCAAATTTTAAAGGAGACCAAAAGGAAAATACATATGGAAAGAACAGAATTCTAAACCTAGAACAATGCAGAGAGGCCTGGTTCCTGATGACCCCCCCACCCAGGTAGCTGGCCAGTGTGTGGCTCTGGCTCCGACACTGGCTTGGTCTCAGCCTCTCCTGGAGGGGCTCACAGTTGCTGTCACTCCCCCTCCTTGACTTCGTGACCCTCCCTGGGGTCGGATCCTAGAATCCAGGAACAGATTCCCTGCAGCTCTTTATCCAGGATCTCCCTTTTCTGGTTCTGTATCTGCTGAGAAAATTCCGCAAAGACCACTTGTTGAGGGGGAGACACACCTGTGTCTTCGAAGGACATGACCAGAGGTGGCACTTACGAGCTCCAGACTCCATCCCTGAAGCGGCGGCTTCCTGGGGGGTCTGCATTTCCCACCTCTCCTCTGTTGGAAGCCCTGCTCCAGTCAAGTCCACCTCTTCTCAAAATCCTGCAGTGGTAACCTGCACTGCGGGACTCAAGTCACCTCCCAAGTCAGCCTCCCATCGCCCTGTCCCCACGGGCCTTCTGGAAGCTTCCACAGTGCCGAGAAGGGAAGACTTTTGAGGCACTCCCTTCAGCTGTAAAATGGTCACCAGTTTCTCTCTGGTTCCCTTCCACTGAGGGCAAACGCTGGCAGGACCCTGGCCCAGAGGCCAGGAGACCGTGTCCTCTTCTGTGGTGTGAGCCCGTGGAGCTTCAAGCGAGCCACAGGCCCCCACGAGGCTTCACCTTCCTCACCTGCAAGATGCAGGTGTTGGACTGACCCATCATTAGGGGCCTTAGCCCACAGCTCCCTGCTGAGCCTAAAGCCACAAGGACATTTGTAGCTCAGAAGAGCTGGGAAGGACTCAGAGGAGGCCTGGGATGATGGAGGACCCGTGCTCCTGTCAGAACTAAGAGCCTATGTGGGGCTTTTCTCTGAGAACAGCCCTCTTGTGAGGGGAAATGGGTCAACTCTATTTAGGTAAAGCATGAGGGGTGCTTACAGCATGCCAGGTAGGGCACGAGGCATGGGGATTCAGATGGAGGAGAAGCAGTCAGTCCCTGTCCATGAGGGGCTCGTGGACTCCTGGAAACACAATAAAACCACACAAATGTCACCCTGTGCATGCACATTGAAACAGAGGGTACCATACTTGGGTCTCCATCAAAGGGCATGCTGGGAAAATCCCCTCACGGGAGGTGCCCCAGAGGGAGCGGGGCCTTGCAGGAGGAGTCCACAGGGCTTCAGGCACCTGGGGTATGGGGAGGCAATGGGCAGGCATTGACAGTTTTGGAGCAGGTGAGTGACACAATCAGATGTGAGTTTGAGAACGACGACCATGGTCACTGTGTGGTGGCCGGAAGCGCAAGTGGGGACGCCCCCAGGGGGGCACAACCATGGTCCAGAAGACGTGTCAGGAGGACACAGGCCTGGACCTGGGCACGGAGTGGGGACACAGCCCTTTGCAAATGTGAGTGTCATCTAACAACGTCAGAGAGTTCATTCTGTAGACTCATGAGCATGTGGCACGTTGGTTTATTTTCATCAGTCACCACATTTTATCTCCTAGAAACTTCTCTCCCCATCTTTGCAATTCGGCTTCCTTCTCTGCCTCGCCCAAGCCAGCCCCCAACCCTTGGCAGCCCCCCAGCACCACTTGAAGTGTGACCAGCCTCAGAACATGTCAGAGCTTCCGATTCCTATTTCACAGGTGCGATGCCTTCTGTCACTCTAAGAATAGTATTCGTAAGAATTTGATGTTTGCTCGTGGTTCTTGTACCTCTTTTCTCCAAGTTCCTTTTCTGTGTGTATGGGTAGAGGCTTTCTTCAGAGGGTAGGTGACCCTCAGCTGTCCATTCTCACTTTGGAATGAGTCACTTAGACATGAAGGACAAGCTCTAGCCAGGGCACGAGGCTTCCTTACAGGCTTGTAGCTGTCTCTGTTTGGGAGATGCCCACATGGGTCTCTGTGACATTTTCTCTGGGGGGGGGGTCCGTCCTCCCCAAGAGGAATGTGTCAGCCACACCTGGATCTGGAGGCACCAGCCTGGCTCACAGCAAGGTGCGTGGACTTCACTTAATTTCCACTTTCGAAATAGCGTCTCCACCATGCCCTTAGCTATCATTGGTATCCCCGAATCTGGAGCCTTTCCAATCCACCTTCTGCAGAGAATAAACCTCCCATCTTCTTCCACCAATCTGCACGCAGGGTATTTTTCATTTCACACATCATAGTTGTCATCTCTAGAGGTTCCGCTTGGGTTTTTTTGTATCTCCTACTTCTTTACTAAAATAGTCAATCTTTCCTCTGTCTTTTTGAAAATTGGAATTGAGTTATAATAACATGCTTTGTTCCTTATGTATTTTTTTAAATTACAAGACTTTTTTTTTTTTTTTACAATTTGATGTATTTATGAGAGCAAGAGAGAGCAAGTGGGAGAGCATGAGCAGGGGTGAGCAGCAGAGGGAGAAGCAGACCCCCCGCTGAGCAGGGAGCCGCATATGGGGCTCAATCCCAGGACCCTGGGATCATGACCTGAACCGGAGACAGGCACTTAACTGACTGAGCCATCCAGGTGCCCCTAAATTACAAAGCTGCTGCTGCTTCTCCTCCTCCTCCTCCTCCTCCTCCT
>LNAC01000141.1:65187-104885 GCA_002007465.1 Ailurus styani | reverse complement strand
CTCCTCCTCCTCCTCCTCCTCCTTCTTCTTCTTCTTCTTCTTCTTCTTCTTCTTCTTCTTCTTCTTCTTCTTTTTTGTTACAGCAGCTTTAATTTTACAGGAAAACTAAGCAGAAGGTACAGGGTTTCCATTTACCCCTCTCCCTTCCTCACCCACCCCTACACAGTTTCCTGATTATGAATTAACATCTTTCTAAGTGTGGAATATTTGTTACGATTGAGTCAATACTAATACATTATTATTATTATTATTATTATTAACTAAAGTCCATAGTTTATTTTTTTTAAATATTTTATTTTTTTATTTGAGGATAGAGAGAGATCACAAGTAGGCAGAACAGCAGGCAGAGAGAGAGGAGGAAGCAGGCTCCCGGCTGAGCAGGGAGCCCGATGCAGGCCTCGATCCCAGGACCCTGAGATCATGACCTGAGCCGAAGGCAGAGGCTCAGTGGGTTAAGCCTCTGCCTTTGGCNCGCCCTGAAGTCCATAGTTTATATTAAGCCTCTCACCACGTGTAGTATAACATTCTGTGGGTTTTGAGGAATGTTTTGCTAGATTATGTGGTAGAAGTATGCTGCGTTTTGTAGTAAACTGCCAAACTGTCTTTCAAGTGGCTGTACCATTTGGCACCGTCACCAGCAATGAATGAGCCTTCCTATTGTTCTATACCCTCACCAGCATTTGGTGTTGTCAGTGTTTCGCATATTAGTCATTTTAAAAGTGCCATAACTTTTTAAATGCTCTTGCCTACCAGTTCTATCATCCATGTCCATTCTCCATCCAATGCCCCCGAATGATAAGGTTTTACACTCTGGCTGGTGGGGGACAGGAGATTGTTCCCTGCCGTCCTCTAGGGTGGTTCTTTCCCCAGCTCCGAGTAGTTCCCTTACGGGTGTGCACTGCTCAGTACTCAGCCGAACCCCACAGGGGACCTCTGCAGATCTCTGGAGCTCCCTCCCTATGCAGCTCTCTCCTTTCTGCTGCTCTGCCCCGCACTCTCCCAGATTCCCAGCCAAATCTCCAAAACTCAACTCCCTTTGGCTTTCCCCTTCCCGACTAGCAGCCTGGAGACTCTCTCCTGCCGGTGAACAGAGGCAACCAGGGGTGCTCAATGACTTTGTTTCCCATCTCTCAGGGATCACACACTGCCTTTCATTGCCCGATGTCCAGTGTCTTTTAGATCTTTTGTCTGGCTTTACATTTTTTCAAGCAAGAGGTTAAAGATGGCACCTTTTATTTCATCTTGGCTAGAAATGGAAGTCTAAAGATTTCTTTTGAATGGAACCAATGATCAATAAAGACAAAACTTTTATTCCTGCAGTGTTCAGAATTGGTAGATTCCGCAGCAGTGTGGTCATGGTACAAATCCTACCATGCAGAACTCTTCAGTCTGTGGTTAGGTTCAACTTTGATGGCGCCACCCAGCAGGCCGTGTCACCTACCCACCCCCTCCCTAAAAATGGGACCGCCAATAACAGAACCAGTGAACCAGCAGGGGAGGCTGTGCCTGCTGTCTCCCAAAGGCCAGGAGGCCAGATCTATCTTTGGAAAGTGTAGCAAAGTGGTGAGGGGGTGGGGGTGTAGGGAGCAATGAAATGATAGGAAAAAGAGATCATAACATCAGCACAGTTTTTCTCATTAAAAAGCTTCATCTGGGGGCACCTGGATGGCTCAGTGGTCAGGTGTCTGCCTTCGGCTCAAGTCATGATCCCAATGTTGTGGGATCGAGCCCCCATCGGGCTCCCTGCTCAGCCGGAAGCCTGCTTTGCCCTCTCCCACTCCTCCTGCTTGTGCTTCTGCTCTCACTGTCTCTCTCTCTGTCAAATAAATAAATGAAATCTTAAAAAAAAAGCTTCATCTCTTGTCATTCAATCTCTTTAAGACACTGGAAGAAGCAGGTATTGCTAAGTAGGGAATCTATTTTGGCAGTATAAGAGAGATCGAGCTAACTGAATGACTCCTTGGTGCTTTATCTCTTATCTCTGGTGGCCTTATGGTGCTGTGTGTCTAGGTTATCCCACAGCTCAGGCAATGGGAGTCACTAGGAGTCAGCTTTTTCCTACGTACCCAAAGATTAGCCCAAGAACACCAGCACTTCAAAATTTTTAGCTTTGCGACAGAATTATTTATAAAAGTCATTGCATACTTTCCTGCCTTAGTAAGAGTAATAGACTGGCAATACCAATAGTGATAATAATAACACTCAATGAGTTTGGCACAGTTTTAAGTGCTTTGGGTGTATTAATTTAATCCTCACAGCAGTGCAAAGCATGTACAAGCTTTATCACCATTCTGTAGGTAAGGAAACATACAAAGGGAGATTAAATATTTGTCCAAGACACGTAGATTACAGAGCATAATTTTATCGGTTCTTGGTAACTTGAAGATATTACTAGGATCATCAAATATTGGACCATAGCCATCAATGTAGACACACGTATGGAAAGTCTTAGAAGTTTGAGAACCAACCTGGGGTCCCCCGAAGCTGGGCTCCTTGGAGGCTCACTGGGGACCTTGCATTGGCAGCATTTGCTTTCATGGGGGCCTAGAGAGGGATGAGCCATGGGGCGTCCCCTAGAAAATGAGGGTGGGGGAGACTGAGGATTGGAGGAGAGTGGAAGACAGGACACCTTGCCTTTGGGGAGGGGGGAAGCATGACAAGGTGCTGGAGGATATTGAGGCACATAGATGGCGGTCGTGGTGGGCTTGCCCCACGCATGAAGCCGTGTGATGGCCATTATTACTTCAGTGGATCGGATGAAGCCATTCAGACCTAGGTTCCCCTAGGTCTGTGGCCTGGGTAAACCTGACAGCTGCTGAACCTCCCGGGTATTCCTTTCCTCAACAATGAAATTGGTAAAAAACAAAAACAAACAAAAAACAAAAAACAAAAAAACCTTAAACTGTAGGTGGGATTGACTTAGATTGACTCAGCTATGTACAGAAAGTGCTTAGCAGAATGTCTGGAATGTAGTAATAACTCAGTAAATGGTCTTAGCTGTTTTTAATAATGAAATTCTGGAGTGAGGCCAAGCGGAACGGTTGCCTTTGGTTATATAATACAGCCTGTCTATGACTTTGAATCTAGTGTCAGAGCCACAATGGGCACGTTTCTCTGGAGGGAGCTTGTTCTCTGAACGGTGAGTGGCTGGGCTGGTGCCGGTGTCCGGTAAGCTCCCCCGTTTCCCCCCTCCCAGGCAGACCTTCTGAGCGCGGCCCCTTCCCTTCTGGCTCCCTGGGCCTCAGCTCTCTGTTGCTGGGCTCCGAGCAGTCATATGACCGCTTCTCACTGTGCCCAGCTAGCTCTAGCAGGGATCAGGCCGCCTGCACAGTGAAGGACTCCCATGTCAGCAGCTCTGGGAGCCAGCAGGTCAGAAAGGAGGCCAGAGGTCCTGAGCTAGAGGCTCCTAGAGGCCCAGCAGCTAACAAATCTAGAACAGGACATCGGACCTAGCAGTACATGGGTCAGCGTCATGGAGTCCAGACTGCCGTGGCCGCAACTGCCCCCGACTCTTCTCTCCGGTGGCCCAGCTACGCACCCTATCTCGTAGAGACTGGAGGACTCCACCTTCTAGAAGACATACCCCCGACTAGAGATGAGCACTGGGGTGACCCTGTATGACTGGAGTTGGCCCTCATGTCCCCAAAGCAAGCAGCCTTTTCCTCAGCACAGAGTCGGAGAGGGTATGGGGTGAAGAGTGAGATGGGGAGTGAGGGCGAGGAACTCAGAGCCTCAGGGCCCAGGGTCCAGACAGATGCCTAAAGGAGGTTGTCTTTGTGAATAGTCTGGAAGAGAGAATTTTTTTTTTAAAAAAGTAATTTTAGTATTTTATACTACTTAAGGGAGAATCAATGCCCCAGGAATTTTCTTCCTTCCTTTCTTAGCATCAGAAGTCATTCTTTAAATGAGCTTTCCTGTGGCTGTCCAATGTATGTGGCAGCTGGAGGCACAGCTGCTCTTCCCCCAATGTGGGGGGCCCAGAGTCCCGCTCGGTTGCTGAGCACCCCCTCAGGAAGCCCTCGACTCCCCTCCACAGTGCCCTGAGGACCACACTCCAAAAACACTTACAAACTTGAGGGAAGATGAACTGGGACAGCGCAGAAGCAGCAGAGCCCCGTAGTAGCCGGGTCCCAGGGCACCTAGTGGGCAGAGCCCCTCTCCCTCCACAGTTTAGCAGTTAATTCTTCGAAAACTCACAAGCTCCACCCATGAACTCCCACTGACTCTGCACTAGGGAATCCAAATGAATGAGCTTTCTAAAAAGTCATCTTCTTTTTTTAAAGATTTTATTTATTTGAGAGAGAGAGATCACAAGTAGGCAGAGAGGCAGGCAGAAAGAGAGGAGGAAGCAGGCTCCCTGCCGAGCAGGGAGCCCGATGTGGGGCTCGATCCCGGGACCCTGAGATCATGACCTGAGCCGAAGGCAGAGGCTTTAACTCACTGAGCCACCCAGGTACCCCTAAAAAGTAATTTTTGAATCCTTGAGATGAGAAGATATGTACTCCCCCCCTTTTTTTTAATCTGGGTAACTACCACCAGGTATAACCAATAAAACTGTGTTGATCCCTTAGAAGTCCTTCCAGAGCCCCATATTCTGTCACCTCCCTCCTCCCCAAAGGTATTGCTGCCCTGAACTTTGGGATACTTTCCCCCTCGTTGCCTTGCAGTTTTATCACCTGTGTACAGACCTGTAAGTGGAGTTGAGTTTTGCCTGGTTAGAAATGAACTTGTTAGAAATGAACTCATAATTTCGTTCTTTTAGAACATGTTCCCTCATTTAATGGGAGGTTTTCAGGCCCCCCTATGCTGTTGAGTGGAACATTTTTGCCTGCAGTGGATTTTGAATATGTCATTCCCAGGTCCTTGAGCAAGTCAATTAACTTCTTTTGAGCCTCAGTTGCCTCATCAAAAACTATGGTTCAGAAGTGTCTCTAGCACCTTCTCCAAATTCCTGTTTTATTGCAAAAGAGATAAGGTAAGTGGAATACAGGGCTCCCAAATCATTAATGGGGATGGAAGAGAAGAGAAGTAAAGGTGGTTTTGTGAGCAATAACTACCTTTTCATTGAACAGAGAAATGAACATTATCTTTGGGAGCAAGTGGTTTCAAGAGGAGAGAGATTCTGCCGCATATTTGGAAATTTTATTTTTAAAATTCCAGAAGTGACTTTCTCATTTCGGTGAGTCAGTGAGACATCTAATACCATAGGCTAAGTGGACGGCTCTGGCTCTGATGGATAATAACCCCTCAGTCTTCTACCACGTTGCCTTTTGGTATCAAGGTGCCAACTAGAAACCATGAAACTTACACACAGAAATTACACACATGGGCGCCTGGGTGGCTCAGTGGGTTAAAGCCTCTGCTTTCGGCTCAGGTCATGATCTCAGCGTCCTGGGATCGAGGCCCGCATCGGGCTCTCTGCTCAGCAGGGAGCCTGCTTCCTCCTCTCCCTGTCTCTCTGCCTACTTGTAATCTCTCTCTGTGTCAAATAAATAAATAAATAAATCTTAAAAAAAAAAAAAGAAATTACACACGTAGTTTATCAGTTCTTTACCAGTCACTTGAATTTCTTAGAACTGGGATTTTGCTGTAATGGCCCTATTTTACCCACCATCCTTGGTCTAGCCTCCCTTGAAGCTTCCACCTTTCCTGTCTGGCGCTACCCCAGCACCTGTCACTGTATACCCCGGCCCACAGAATTCAGTCCCGGGCAATTGTGAGCTGCATCTGCTTGTCACGGACCTTTTCTGGATTTGGTGGGAAAACAGGGATACACAGAATGCCCAGACAACCCCCTGACCGCACCCTGACTGACTCCCCGAGGTCCGCATTGACCCCACCCAGGGTGAACTCTCAAGCAATGAGACCAAACATGGTTTCGAGGCATGTACAGATCATAGTTGAATCTCCTGATGGTTTCCTCTACTGGGTTTGGAGAATATTTTGGGTTGGAGGAGGTTGGGAGTGCTGTGCCCCAGTTTAACTGGGCTTGTTTTATGGAAGCCGGGATAGACTTGATGAATTAAGTTTTTTCTAGAGCAGCACTGTCCAGTAGACCTTTTTACCATGATAGATATGTTCTCCTCAGCTCAGTGCAATGTGGTAGGCATTTAATACTCATTAACCACTTAGCACCCCAGCTGCTTAGCTACTGTGATTAAGGAGCTGCGTTTTAAATTTAATTGATTTTCATTTCAACAGCCACATATGGCTAGCGATTTTGTTGTCAGACAACAAGTTCTAGAGCATGTCTTTCTCATGTAGTCTTTTCCTGAATACATATTGAACTGCATGTCATCAAGACAAAGCAAAAAACAAAACAAACAAACAAAAAAAACCCCACCAAAAAACCAAAAACCAAAAAAACAATAAACAAATGCCTCTCAATTTCCAAGGTCATCTGTCTCCTGTTTCCTCAACTACCATTGACTTCTGCAGGCTGGCTTCTGCTCGCCAATGCACAGAAATTGCAGAGACAAGGCCACACGTGCTCTCAATATTGCTAAATCCCTGACATCTGATGCTGGGTTCTTTCTTTCTCCTCTTACCCTCTAGCTACATTCCTTTGGTCTTTACTGTCTGCCGCACGCCAGGATTTCAGGTGGTGATGAGGAAAAGGATACTGTCCCAGTTCCCGTGTCCTGTCTTACAGTCTGGGGTGTTCATTTTATAAATCTGTGACATTCGAACTAGTTGAACCACAACCCAGAAAAATATATTTTAGCTTGCAACCAAGTGTATAAATATGTATAGATATAGATAGATGATAGATAAGTAGATAGATACATAGACAGAATCATAGCAAAAGTTTCAGGGAAAGACCTTTACTGAAATGATAGGCACAGCATGGTAATATTTTCAATACCATTTCTGAACGCTGGAGGAGATCTAATCTCTTTCACGCCCCACCACAGTTTGAAAACCCTGCCCTAAATGCCAGCACTCCCCAGGCCCTGATGTTACCACTGGCCATCTAGCTGCCTGCTTTCCCCAAGCGCCCTCACCCACCTCACTGTGGCCACTGCTCCAGACACCCACATCACATTCTGAGACCCATCACTGGCCCGTCCTAACCTAACTTCTTACTCTCTGGATCCAAATCAGATTTTCTCCCCTTTTCCCAAATCCTGCCCCTTCTCCTGTGCACACTATATTGGTGAATGGTTCATTCACCATCCACCCATTTCCCATAGGGAGAGACTTACAAGGCATCCTATATAGATCCTACCTCATTTCTCTGTGTGACATTTGGGTCTGACAGGAGAGATCCTGCCCCTCCACTTCACCCCCATGGCTTCAGCTCAGACCCGCCTCCTCCCTTATATCTTTAAAGTTTTCTAAATCAGCTCTATCCAATAGCACATAGAGCAATAATGAAATTTTCTCTTTTGGCACTGTCTGATATGGTGAACATTAGACATGGGTAGCTCTGGACCACTTAAAATGTGGCCAGTGTGACAGAGGAACTAAATTTTAAGTATTTATTTTTTTTAAAGATTTATTTGAGAGAGCACACGAGTGGGGGAGGGGCAGAGGGAGAGGGAGAGAGAGGATTTATTTCCAGCAGACTCCCTGCTGAACCTGGAGCCTGATATGGGGCTAGATCTCACGACCCTGAGATCATGATCTGAGTTGAAATCAAGAGTTGGTTGCTTAGCCCACTGAACCACCCAGGCGTTCCATAAATTTTAAGTTGAGATAGCCATATGTGGCTGGTGACAAATGTGCTGGAAAGCTTGGGTCTAATTGACCTCCTCGTTGCAAGGGTATCTCCTCCCAGCCCCTGGAACAAAGAGACAACCACTCAACCCCTGTTGGCTAGGTTAATGAAAGAAATAAAAATAGGAAAGTCATATGAAGATGCCAGCAACAGCATCAATTACCAGGTAGTACTAAAAATGAACTCAATTTCTCAGATGAAATTTTTTCACCGATTTAAAAAAGAAAGGAGGAGGACACCATGTTGCGTAGCCTCTCTCTGTGTTAACTGATTAAATTAAGTAATTAAAGAAATAGATACTGAGCATTACCATTGTGCTTGGCGTTCATGATACAAAGATGAGTAAGACATAATCCCTCTAGGAGCTGATTACAGTGACAGAGAGACAGTAAGCACATCATCACAATCCAACTGTGATGGCATTTTCATGGCGTTTTGAAGGATGACAAAAAGTTTGCCAGGTAGAGAAGGAGGGTTATTTAAGTCCAGGAAGGGGCCTGTGTATATAGTTGTCTATTGTGCATAACACACTACTTATGTAACTTAGCAGCTTGAAACAACATCTCCTGTTTCGTGTTTCAGATGGCCAGGAATTTAGAACCTGCTTCATTGGGTGGATGTGGCCCAAGGTCTGGGTCTACAACCACCTGGAGGTTTCCATGGGCTTGGAGAATCTGCTTCCCCATACTCCCACGTGGCAGTTGGCAGAGGGCTTTGTCCCTTGATGGCTGTTGGCAGGAGGCCTCACTTCCTTACTACACAGGCCTCTCCCTGGGCTTCTTGGGTGTCTCGGTGACAGGTCAGCTGGCTTGGCACCAGGGTAAGTGATGAGAGAGAGAACGAGGAGGAAGCCTAGTCCCTGGAGTCACACATTGTCATCTCTACATTATTACACCTGTGGGAAGGGGATGCCCAAGTCCAGCCCACACTTGGGGGGAGGGGAATCAGGCTCAGCCCTCAAAAGGAGGATTATTAAAGAATATGTGGTCTTATCTTAACACTGTGTTGTGTTAATACTGTGTATATAGGCACAAGGTATGAATATTGCCGGTGTTTTTAGGGAGAACCAGGGTGTCCATTGTGGGTAGAGTAGATTTGTGTGCAACTATTCCCAGTGGGATTTGGCCCTAGAAGGGCTCCAAGGCCTCAAAACTGCATGCTGGGGTGTGCAGAGGGCTGTTCAGTGGGTCAGTAATCCCCATTCAAATGCTGGATCAGCCCAGGCAAGGATCTGGGGGTCACACCGCCCCACCAAGACCTATCTTACAGTTGGGAGCAGAGTGCTGAGTAAGGTTTCTGCACACATTCTTCACGTCAGGGGTTCCGGTGAACGTGGTGAGAACACAGCCCCTCTCCCACTGTGTGTGTTGCAAAAGCCAACCTTGGGCTTTCTCAACTACTCCGAAGGCTGTGGGTGCGCCTCTCCCCCCACCACGCCTCTGCAACTCCCTGACCCTCGAGTGAAGAACTTTGCTGCTTTGTTGTGGATCTTACATCCCCAGTTCTCCTACTAGAGGGGAGGGATGGATGGGAAGAGAATCCAGTTCCTCAGACTCTCTTGCGGGCCCTACAGGCATTCTGGATGTCATCCAGGGGTCATCTGGCTGCTCCCTCCTCGAGTTCAAAAAATTGCCCGGTTAGGCTGGCTCCAAACCCTCACTCCACCTTTAAAAACTTCTAAGCCCTTCCTACGATTTCTGCAAGATTACCCTTTGTGGTCATCTCTGACTCTCAACTCCTGATTCCCCTGAATTTGTTGATTTTACCTCTGTGCTATTCCTGTTCTGTGCCCCCATGGCTCCAGAGCCCAAATTCTTCCTCTTATATAATTCCACAAAGCCCCTAAATTATACAAGATGCAGTATTAACTGCAGACTTGACTGGAAGTGCACAGGAGGGGGAATTTAAATCACAACAGATACAGACCCTGATAATACCCAGGACACCCAATTACATTTGAACTTTAGATGAACAATAATTTTTTATTGTGTGTCCCCATTTCTTTTTTTTACTGAATCTAGCAACTCCAACAGCCAACAACTTCAAAATGAACATTAGACATTCTGGGGATTTCCGTGGTTGGTGTCACCTCAGGTCCCTAGCTCCCACCATCTTGCTAGCTCTCTGCTCTCTCCACTGTCCCCCCTTCCTTGTCCTACTCCAGCTTAGCTTGTGTATCCAAAACCATCCCAGCTCTAACCACAACAAAGGGGCCTCTCACTCACCCATATCTGCTTCCCTGTGAAGGTAGTTCTCCCCACTTCCAAAAGTATCAGATGATGACATCCTTAGAGTTAGGCCACCATGGTGACAACAGGACCTTGTCTTCCGCTCAAGATGGTTACAGAGCTTCCTCGCTGGCTGCGATATTCCTGGTGGAGGAGATGTGTTAGGCTGGACTATTCCTGCATTCAGCACACATATTTATTGTATCCCTATGACTGAACAGCCTCCAGGTATAAAGTGATAAATAAGATGAGATGTGGGTCACTGAGTGTGACCTGAGTGCAGGTGGCCAGAGGGCACTGTAGGTGGTGCAGGGGAGAGGGATACACAGTGAACTGTGAATCCTACTATAGAGGTCAATCTCATGGTGTTTCCCAGAGGAGGTATCATTCCAGCCACCCCAGGGTGGTAAAAGGGAGTTCAAAGGTCAAGCAAAGGGGGCAGATATTCCCAGGATAGAAAATACAGGTTCAGGGAATGATAGAAAAATTGGTGTGGGAGAAGATGTACAGGAGACGTGCAGGAGATGCCAATAAGATGGGCTAATCCAGTGTATTTGGTGAACCCCTATTATACAACCCTGCTTACAGCAGAAAGATCTCACCTCCATCTGTTCAAACAGGAAAAGAGACTGTATGTGTATTCATTTCCTATTGCCAGATAATAAATTAGTACAAACTTAGCACCTCCAAACAACACAAATTTTCTCGTAGTTTCTAAGTCAGGAATCAGAGCATGGCTTAGTTGCGTCCTCTGCTTCAGGGTCTCTTACGAGGCTGCAGTCAAGGTGTTGGCCAGGGCTGGGGGCTCATCTGAGGCTCGACTGGGGAAGAATCCACTTCCAAGTTCACATGTGTGGTTGCTGGTAGAATTCTGTTCCTTGCAATTTGTTGGACTGAGGGCCTCAGTTCCTCACTCTCTGTTGCCCAGAGAGCACCCTCAGTTCCTAGGACATGGAATCCCCCACAATCACCACTTGTTTCAAGGAAGCACACAAGCCAAAGAAGGTAATAGAAAGTCTTCTAG
Organism: Ailurus styani; assembly: GCA_002007465.1. Classification (NCBI taxonomy): domain Eukaryota; kingdom Metazoa; phylum Chordata; class Mammalia; order Carnivora; family Ailuridae; genus Ailurus; species Ailurus styani. The sequence goes on along the minus strand of LNAC01000141.1, from coordinate 93,913 downwards.
CAAGACTGAAGTCATGAGTTTATGTAATATAATTGTAGAAATGACATTGCATCACCTTTGCAGTATTCTTTTGGTTAGAAGCGAGTCATAGATCCTGCTCACACTCAAGAGAGAGGAATAAACAAGGAGCTGAGGCTTGTTGGGAACCATCTTAGAATCTGTCCACCAAGTAAGCAGTAGTGAGCTGTGTGTATATGGGGATAGGGGGAGGGAATGAGCAGGGAAGCACCATATTGGGTGAGAAGGAGAGCAGGGAGCCCTCCTCAGGGGAGACTTGCATGTACCCACACACAATAGCTCGTGCAGGTTAGGGAAGGCTGGCCTTCTCTTATCCACCCCTGTGCTGGGATGGATCTCTCTCTATCTCTGGAAGAGGCCAGATGCCTAGGAGCTAGTCTGAAGCTTCCCGTTATAATGGGCCATGACGAAGGGCATAGGACCCTTCACCCTAGTTTCGCCCTTGGAGCCCTATGTAACCTGCTGAGGAGGTTAATGAGGACATAGTTCAGTGTAGTGGGCACAGGGATGGTAAAGGAAGACTGGATTAGGCTTCAGAAGCTAAATTGGAGGACTTAATGACTCATTAGATGTAGAATTAATAATGTCAGAGGGGAAAAATAAATTTATGTAGCAGGAAATTGGGTAGATAGTGGTGTCATTAACAAAAGAAACATGGTAGAAGGTTTGGGGACTCCGGTCATTCTGGTTTTGAGGAGATGATGATGATAACTGCCAGTATAGTTTCAGAGCCAAGACCAAGGCAAGGGCAAGGGCTCGGGCTAGGCAATCTGTGGGGAGGTGTAACTGGAGTGTATTCAAAGCCCCCAGGTAAGCAAGAGTTGGCCTAGGACAGATTCCTCAAGGAGCATCCACCCACAGAGAGCTAAGGAAGGCAGAAACGCCAGGAAAGTGTGAGAAGGAGCAGCCAGAGAGGCAGGTAGACAACAGGGGGATTGTGAAGTCCCTGGAGTCAAGGCAGGGGTGGTTGGCAATGTCAAAGGTTGGCATGGGTTGGGGAATGGACGGATCTTTAGCTTGGAAGGAGGATGAGAATTCTTTGAGCTCTGGCCATCTTTGCCTCTAACTCTGGGGTCTGCACGGATTCCCTGGATGATGCATGTGGGCAGTAAGGGGGTTGGAAGAAGCTAGGGGCCATGGTGGAGGAGTGGGGCGTCCACCCTGAGGCCCACTCCCCCATGGGGACTGCAGCCCCCAATTGTGACCTGATGGACAGGAGCCAAGGGACAATCAGAATCAAAACCATGGCCTCATGCTTTGAGTGCTTGAGTTTTAATTCAGTGAGTCGTGAGTCTGACACCATTAGACCAGTAGTGAGTCTACTTCTGGAGAATAAATAAGAGCTCCACATGGCCATGTGAACAGGCTCAGTGCATACATATGCCACACACACACACACACACACACACACACACACACACACACTTCAAAGGAACATTTGCAATTACAAATACAAACACAAATGTGCAGAGATATTTGAGCTCCCATGGTCAATGCCTTGGGAAGTCCATCCCCACGTCCCCAAGCCCAGGAGCACTCTGCCACCCTCTGAGTCTCCAGGGCATTCTCTCCTCTCACCCTCTGCGTCCTCCTTGTCCCCACACACCCCCAAGGCTGTGCACCTGGGCCCCAGGGATGTCATGCCATCCCCCAGAGGTGGAAAACAGGGCTCAGGATGGGAGAATAATTTAAAGGACTCTCCAGGTGCACAGCTATTTGCATCTCCACAGTCTAAGGAGCCAAAAACAAACTCAGCCTGGTCACTAGAAACTTGAGGGTGTGCAGGTGCAGCTTTCAAGAGAACTGGGGACAGATGACGTGTGGCGTCGGAGGGGCACGTAACCCTGGGCAGTTTCCGCGTTTACAGAACGGGCTCACCCGTGATCTCACCCCTCACAATAACCGAGCAGGAAGTCTTTCTAGGTCGGAAACTGAGACCTGGACATGTAAAGTGAGTTGACCCCAGGCATGCTGACAAGTGCCAGGTGCAGCCTTGGCCCTGGCCTCCCCAGCAGGCTTCAGGCCTCAAGGTCACTCTCCCTGCCCCCACTCCCAGCTCCACCACTTGCCCTTGACCCCGCCCTGCCCTGAGGGTACTCCAAGTTCTGGCTCACCTCCCTCAAGCTCCACCCTCTGGGGCTCTGGCCTGGGCCAAGGGGGAGGGGAGGACAGTGAGGTTTCTAGAAACTCATGAAAGGTCACCTTTCGGGCATGGCTGGTAGGGACGCTCCAGCTGCAGGCCCTGGGCCCTCCCTGGTTCTCAGAAGGTGCAGAGGTCTCTGGAGGAAAGCAAATGTGAGTCAGAAGACAGAGACCAACAGTCATGTCTGGATACTGGCTGCCCGGGCATGGAAACGGTCACATAGTGACTAATTCTCGAAACCTGACAACCTAACATCTTTCTGAACTGTAATGCCTGGTTGACAGTTTCATCAGCCCAAAAACATATCTTTCCCCCTTCTCTCTTTCTTTCTCTCTCTCTCTCTCTCTCTCTCTCTCTCTCTCTCTCTCTCTCTCACACACACACACACACACACACACACGCTGGGGTTGCCGAAGGCAGGAGTTTTTAGTTTGAAGGATCTCGGGGTTCATGGAGCCCCATATTTCCCAAAGTAACTTGTATTCAAGGATCACCTGAGGTACTTGTTTAAATGACAGAGTCCAGCCTGGTCCCCATTCCAGGCCTTGGGAGCCAGAATCTCTAAGGGAAGGGCTATGGATGCTGGGTGTTCCACGAGGTGCCCGACAGATTTTTATCACCAGGTTTAGAAATGACCAGACTAACCGCATCATTTTATAAGCCACGTTTTAGTGATCTAGGGAGGCCCCGGGAGCTGCCCAGGGTCACTCGGCAAGTTGTTAGCAGGACAGGCTTGTGAATTCCTGGGGGAGGTCCTGACCACGTGCGAGAGGAAGAACACAAGGACCTCAGAGTTACTGTGCACCTGCTTGCCAACTTGGCCCTGACAGCAAAGGGTGTCTGCAGACTGCCAGGGTCTGTGCTGCTGTCTTACCTGCATATGACACTCCTTAGCCATCCTTGCCGGGAAGTGTGGCCCCCCTCATGGAGGGGCTCAGAAAGGGGTCCCCAGGAGCTGAGTTCTTCCCGGGGCCCCAGAGGCGTGAGAGGCAGCTCAGGATTTGAACCTGGATCTGGGACAAGTCTGCTTGGAAACTCTGCCCCATATTATCTCTGAGAGACACTTTCCTCTTCTTATGTCATCTGAGTTTCGCGAAAACCTTGTGCTAGAGGCAGTTTCTCTTTTAAAGACGTAGAAGGTGAAGGTCAGGGCGGTGAGCTAACCTGCTAAGATCCAGGCAGTGAGCTCTGATGCGGCTCCTCCGGGGCCCCAGACACCTACTCTGACGGTGGCAGGGCCCACTGCCCCGGCTGTGCCTTTGCCCCACCCCCACCCCCATGCTGCCTGTCCCCCCACCTCTGTCTGCCCCCAGCCCTCATCTGATCCTCACCTGCTCCCGTGTCCTACAACTGGGCTTGGTGCACACCGTCCGTAAAGGGCTGGACTCTGTGACCATTCTGGGCTTTGCAGCCGGATGAACGCCTCATAGCCCCTAAACCTGGCCGATGTCGTGAGCCACAATGTGAATGGATGAGCGTGGCCCAGTAAAACGATTTCATGAGTTTGCCCATCCCTGTTCTAAAAGAAAGCTGGGGCTCTGTATTTGAGCAGATTTTCATTTGTTTGCTCTGTATGGGAGAGAACGTGTGTCTGTCAGGGCAGACCCTGGGAAGAGCCTCTGAGAACCTCACACCTGAGAAGAGAGGAGAGTACCCAGTCCTCAAGCACGGTCTGTTTGCTCACACATGAGTGCATTTATTCACTCATTCACCAAGTGTCTTTGGAGCCCACGCCAGGTGGCTGACATTGTGCTGAGCCTTGGCAAGACCGGCAGGCGAGTTCTTGCCCTCGAGGAACTTGAACTCAGTTGAATCCGGGGCTCCCTATGTGGTGAGAGATGGCTAGGGCTATAAATCAGGGACATGACTGGGTTGGGAGCTGGGGAAGACTTCCGATCGAAGCGACCTCTAAGATACAACCTGAAGTATGGCAAGGAATTACACAGGTGATGGCAGGGACATGGCAGGATGTGGTCAACACGGGGAGAGGGACCTCCAGGGACAGGCCTTTAAAGGTCGTTTGTAGGGAATACGTGCACGGCTGAATTGACCCTTTGAGGGGAAATAGGATTCTTTCAGACAGTGTAAACATCTGATTTTCCCATGGGCGGGGAGCCCTGGCTGCTTGCTGATTCTGTTCCATCATCCAAACAGCCCAGTCTCCGTCCTGGGAGAAGGAGGGCATGTAGCTGATGTTTCGTGTTCGTTGGTGAATTGACACAGATGTGGACAAAACCATGTTTTGTGAAACAAGACCGTGTTTATTCAATTTTACCTCCGAACAGGGCCTTTCCCATCCTCCCAAAAAATCCAGATCACAAACTCTGGAGAAGAGAATGTTATTTTAAAGGCAAATGCTAAGAACTTGACATTTGTGATGTACTCTTCATTTAAAATATAAAGTAATTTACTGCCTTTTTTAAAAAAAAATGGAAAAATCATACCTAGTAATTCCTTGTTTCTGGGGCCCAAAAGACTCATTTGAGCTTTTTAAGGAAAATACAAGAAATGCCAACTATACAAGTAAGTTAAGTGGATATTTGACTCCAATATTAATTTTATTTTTATTTTTGAGTATGCTTCCCAGAACTCGTGTAGTCTTAGGAGTGTCTGTGCCATTGCCTTGATTAAGCGGCGCGTATAGGAGCTGTTGGATCACCTAGATCACCATATGTGGATAACCTCTTTCTCCAGTTGGGCTCTCATGGCTGGTAAATGGAAGCCAAGCGCCCCAGGCAGGGGCTTACCGCAGGCTCGGGGACGATGACGAAGATGATAGCATTTGGAACAGCGGTGACAGCAAGCATGAATGAAGCTAATATATTGCCGACCCCCTACTACCTACCTGGGTCTCAGGCTCCCTGCTGGTGACGTGCCATCCCCCGGAAGGATGCTCTTGGGCAAGTGTCCCCTGGCCAGCTGGCTGTTCAAATTGCCCCTGAGCCTTGAAATACACACTCCAGGAACGGAAGAGACAGCTGAGGGCTGTGGGTTCCCAGACCAGAGCACAGTCTCTGGGGAAGCTGAGCTTTACCAGTGAGAACAGCTGAACAGAAGACACTGCAACAACTCGGTGTGGAGTTTCCAAGCAATCATACATCTGACAGCTTTCCTAAAAGTCATTGCAACCCGGCCATTTCCAGAGGGAGGGTAGGACAGGGCGGGCATCGAAGTGGGGTGGTGCCTGCTGACGTGGGGGCGAAGGTGACCAGGGCAGAAGCCCAGAGAAGGGGCTCGGGGTTCTGCCATGAAGAGGAGGGAAGCTTGTCTTGAAGGGGCTGAATCCTGGCATGGGGACCCTGATCGGAGTGCCCGTGTTGACTGATTCTGTGGGCGTGCCTGGGTTTTCTTGGTTTCCTGAGCGGAAAAGCATCTTGTTCTCAAAATCATGCAACCGCTGACCCATCTGGAAGGCAGGAAGGAAGGGGCCCCCTCATCCTCCAGGTGTTTATTTCCTCCCCAGTTATAGGTTTCTAGAGTTCAAGTGCTTTTGGTTCATGCTTTATTTACCAAACTTCATACAGAAGCTGGGCCAGGCACATAGCCACCTCTAGGATGGCAAGAGGTGCAGTTTCTGGTCCCACTTAGTCACTGCCTGGACAGTTTTGCGGAGACAGTCCCTAGGCCACCTCTGGCCCCACAGGAAAGAGGCTGTGATCAATCATGATGACCGCCGTGGGCGTGCCACAGACTCAGAACCTCTCCAACTCAGCTGGCTTTTCCCAGCTCCCTGGCCCCACGCCTGCGGTGTTGTATGTACCAATAAATGTCTGCTAAAATAAACTGAATCCACCTAGAACTTCTTTCCTTTTGAGTGACCGGCAGAATCCACACTCCTGCTGATGGCTCAGCAGGTATCAAAGGACAATTGTCTTTTGAGCTCTCCGGGGAGGGGGGCGGGCGGATATCTGGAAAGCAGGAGATGGGTGGGGGAAGGTAAATGTTTTCATTCATTCAACCACTGTTTGTTTAGTCTCTACTGTGGGCTGAGCAGTGTGCTGTGTGCTGGACAAGCACAGTGTGGGCTGAACCTGGGGACACAAACGAAGCTCCGGTCTCTGTTAAGGTAGAGGGCTGCCAAGATACCTCCCTGTTTAGGGGAGTCAGAGAAATCCTGCTACGGGTCAGAAGCCTGCTTCCCAGGTAGCCAAGGGGTTGGGTGAGGAAATCCTCAGCAAGAGGCCTTCTGGACCAGTCCTTCCCAGAAATCTTTCCCATAAGCTTCTGGCCCTGACAGGTGGCTCTTCTCTCCACTGTACTTCAAGTCTCTCGGTTCCCGCTGGGGACGCCGGCAACTTCAGTTGGCTTCGGCAAACTTCAGTAAACTCTTCTCTTCATGCCTGTGCGCCCTGGTAGAAGACGTGAAGCCCTTGGCAAAATTAGCTGGTGGCCCCTGGTTCCTGCTCAATTCTGGCAGTTCCAGAAAAAGCAGATAAAGAAGGCGGAAGGTCCTCTGGCTTGAAATCTACCAACTTGACCCCTCTCTCAGCCCCTCCCCGAGTCCACTGGGCAGGTCTGGTTTCACTGATCCCAACATGTGCAATCTCTAGATAAGACTTTCCAGAGAACCTGACCAGCAAGAGTTTAGTTAGTATTTGAGTAAGTCATGATGTATGCTTCCTTGTGATTGGTTCCTAAGAACTTAGAATTGCCCACTTCGCGCACTTCTAAATGGTTAAATAAATGGTTTGAAGTCACAGAGAAAGGTAATATTGCCAGTGACATAGATTTTTTTTAAATTTTTTATTTAAATTCAGTTTAGTTAACATATAGTGTATTATGAGTTTCGGGGATAGAATTTAGTGATTCATCATTTGCATATAATAGCCGGTGCTCATTCCATCAAGTATGAAATGCCCATTAGCCAGTTACCCCATCCCCCCACTTACCTCTCCTCCAGCAGCCCTCAGTTTGTTTTGTAGAGTTCAGTGTCTCTTATGGTTTGTCTTCCCCTCTATTTTCATTTTATTTTATTTCTCCTTCCCTTCTCCTATGTTCATCTGGTTTTTTTTCTGAAATTCCACATACCTCAACTTTTTTCACAGAGCTGGAACAAATAATCCTAAGATTTGTATGGAACCGAGAAGACCCAAAACAGCCAAAAAGCTGGTGGGATCACAATTCTGGACTTCACGCTCTATGACAGAACTGTCATCATGAGGATGGTATGGCACTGGCACACAAAGAGACACATAGATCAATGGAGCAGAATAAAGAACCCAGTCACATAGATCTTTGAAGACTATCATATAAATAAAAGCAGGAGCTTTTTGTTTTGTTTTGCCTTCTATGCGTTGAAAAAAGGAAGTAAGTTGTTTCCATGGTGAAACGTGCTTTCCGATCTGTTCACACACATGCACACCCTGGTGTGTGAGAGAGACCATCCTCACACATACTGACAATGTGCAAGTCCGTGCCTGGACAGAAGGCACAATCATGGACACGTATGCTCGCCTTGTGTTGTGGTTTCTGAGCTTCTGCCACAGTTGGTTTGTAGAGATTTGAATATCCCCTGACATGTGGCTTGGAAATATACAACCATCAGGGGCTACTTCTTATGACATGTTTTTGTTCGCCCAGAACCCCCTCCATCACCAGGTGTAGGTCATGAATACACTCAGTTGCAAGTTCCTAGGGATCCCAAAGCTTCCCCACGTGTGGATCCCCACTTTGTATTTCCGGAGGCAGCATGGGCGGCAGGAAGAGTCTGGCCTTTGAAGTCACAGAGATCCAGACATGAGTGACGAGCCATGCGACTTTGGGCAGGGATTTGATCTCTGGAGCCTGGGCTTTCTGATTAGTAAAAGCAGCGGGTTTGAAGCTGCCTGCTTCACTGGATTGTGATTAGGATAAAATGAGATGACATGCATAAAATCAATGCTACCTACCAGCCCATGGGGGATGCTTAGCCTCTTTCCCTCTGTAACCAATGGGAGGATTTTGACCATTATAGAGGAGGGAGGAGCCTTAAGTGTCATGGTCCAACCCCTACTAGGGCTACTCTGGTTCTCTGAGCGCCCTGCCTTGAGCACCAGCACCAAGTCCCAGCCAGTCACAGGCCCTCTGGGAAGCTTGTAAGACCCAACTGAATTGAACCCCTGGTTGTATGGCCCAGGCTAGACCATAGTCTAGACCATAGTCTAGACTTAGTCTGTGGAGACTAAGAAGGAACTTACTTCTATAGGAAGGAGCCCATTTCATTGTCAGGCATGTCATGTACTTGGCAATTACTTCGGAGAGATTAGACAAGAGCAGCCTCAAATAGTGGAAGAGAAGAGATATAACAGATGAAGCCAGTTCTGTAGAACGTGGTACACTATGCTAGTACACTAGATAGATGTGCAAGCTTCCCATTCTGCTTATGGACAGTTGCTGAAGATACCACCCCGACTGGCTGTCATTCAAAGCATTTATACCTTCCTGAACCCTTCCAGCTATTCACAGACCTTCTCTCCAACTCCAGAGTTGCATATCCAATCATAGTCTTGACATCTCCACTTCAAAGTGTAGTAGGCATCTCAGACAACACATTCCAAACCTGGACTCCTGGTCCTCACGTCCCAAACCTGCTCCTTCTGTAGGGGGAAAAGAAAAAGCAGCCCAGGGATGGGTTGGGCGGGTCGGGGTTGCTGTTTTTGCAGGGGGGAATGACCACAGAACCACCATCGATGCCTGGAGTTTGTTCCCGGGATCAGGGAGAAGACAGGATCCATTCATGGACCTCCTTCCCAGGTTGCTACATGTTGCCAGCAGCATCATTTAGAGATGAAAACCAAGGCCACGGAGTGGATTTTCCTTTTTTCCTGGATGATATTAATGGCACGACAAAGGATCAAAGCCACAGTCAGGACCGTATCATGTTTCTTCTGGGCAGCAACTAAACAGACTCAAATGTGAATAGGAGCACACATATTTCTAGAAATCTAATCTCAGCAGCCTCAAATCTCAACCACATACGTGACTGGGCATTAAGTCCGATCCGTGATGACTTTGGGTTGCTATCTGACAGTGTTACTGGAAACCTTGTCATTGTATGTGGGAGAAAAAAGAAGAAATGACACTTTGATGTTGTCTCAGAAACTATGGCTTGGATTTCCCCCTGTGAGAATGTGTGTAGTTAGTCACTCAGAGCCCCTGTGTTAGCCGAGGATTGTCACAGGGACCATCACATGTGCCACCGGAAAGTTATGAGGTTTAGGTTCTAATTTTGGATCATCATTGAAAGAGCTGTGGGACCTTAGGAAAATCACTTAGCCTCCCTGAGTCTCGACTTCCCCCACATATGATGAGAAGGGTAGACAGAACGCTACCTAAGATCTTCTTTTTTTTTTTTCAGCCCTGTCATTTCGGGATCTTAACATAACCACAAAACTCACAGATCTGTAGGACCTTCATCTTTACGTTCGTCCCCTTCCTTTAAATAAGCTCAGAGGACATTCTGCTCTTGGGACTCAGTGCCTCCTCCTAGGCCAGTCTGTTCTCAATGGACCTTAGGTCACTGGCTACCTGGGTGGTCCTTCTAAAATGCACAACGCATGTCTTTTAAAAATTTTCATTGAGAACTACTTATTACTTTTTCTCTTGACGGCAGGTTGCATTTTCTGTCTCTTCACACATCTTGTACTTTTTTGGTTGTGGGTCGGACTTGGCGAGTGATACTTTGTAGGGAGCATGGATTTTCTCCTCTTCCTTTAAAGGGCGGTGAATTTTGTTCTCCAAGTGAAAGGACATGTTGAGCCCCCTGCCTGAATTTATGTTTGGCGGGCCAAAAAGCAGGAGCTCTGCAGCCTGTCTCTGGCTCTTGGGGGCTTTGCCTCTGGTGCCCTTTCTCTCTCTATCCATTTCTCTGTACGTCTCACAAACTCATTCAGTTTTCTCATGGATAATCTAAGAAACAAAAACAAATGCTCCATAGTTTATTCACTTCATCGTGACTATTTCTAGTAGAAAAAAAATCAAAACAATGTAAAAGTGACCATGGCAAAAATTACACTTGGTAAAGTTATTTTGTAACCAAAAAGTTGAAGAAACAGGGAGAGATCCTAGATCATATTAATTTATATAAAACTTGACAGGGAAAGTCAACATTGATAGGGACAAAGGCGTACACCCTCATTGTGGCAAAAGCTTTAATGAGCACAAGAGGATGTGAACAAAATAAACAGATCAATGGATAAAATCTTTGCTGTGCCAGCAAAAGAAAAAAAGGAATAGATTGCAAAAATAATTCTGGTAACATGGAAGTAAGGAAAAATATGAAGCAATTTAAAGGGGTTACTTATTTATTTTTAGAGAGAGAGGGAGAGAGGGAGCGCTCAAGCAGGGGAGGGGCAGAGACAGAGAGAGGAGAATCTCAAGCAGACTCCAAGCTTGGCTTGGAGTCCGATGTGGGGCTCAATCTAACGACCCTGAGATCACAACCTGAGCCAAAAACAAGAGTTGGACTCAACCCACTGAGCCACCAGGCACCCTGAAACAATTTAATTGCATTAGCAAAAATTCATTTGTGCTTATGTAATTTTGATTAGAAGTATTTCCAGTTAAAACATTGAGATGAAAAGTACAGCATAGGGAATGTAGTCAACACTACAGTAATAAAGTTGTGTGGTGATAGATGAGGACTATACTCGCCACGCTGAACACTCAGTAATATATGGAATTGTCAGATCACCATGTTGTATGCGTGAAGTTAATATACATTGTATGCAAATTATACTTTGATATAAACAAATAAATTTTAAAAACACCCTCCAGATGAGAATGATGGGTTCGAAATGCCCTGTGCTCCTTTGTGCTTTTCAATATCTCCATGTCTTTTCAAAGGTCATCCTTGACCTGGAAAATACCCTTCTGAGTTGGCCACCTGGCCATCTCCCCCTTGACCCCTGGCCCAGCCCAAGTGTTAATGTCCTTGGTGAAGCCTTCCCTGCAACTGAAGGCACAGCGGGGTCCTCCCTTTCTGCGCTTCTACCACTCTCTGTCCATTCCTATCTGTAGCTTCACTGTGTCGGATTAAATACATACGTGCTTGGAGACTGTGAGCCCTTGAAGGCAGGCACTCTTCCATATGCCTTGAAAAAAATCGGTTCTGTACCCCAATACCCAGTGGAATTTTGCTTCAAAACATATATGAGTCCATTCTTATGAAGCCCTGTCGGCCCCAGAAGGGAAAGCAGAGGATGTACCGTGGGTTGATCGAGTCACTGTCCTGCCCTCAGGGAGGGCGCTGTCCGGCAGGCAGATGGCTAAGGGACGTAGCAGAGCCACAGCAGGAGACCTCGAGGGACACTGTGTCTGGGGGAGCAGGAGCACAGACCCAGCTGAGAGAATTCACAATTTCTTTCCTAAAAATACAGTGGGTATTTCCTTCGCGTGGTAGCACGTGGATCTTAAAAAATGGAAAAATTCATTAAAAAAAAGAAAAGATGAAGAAAGTCGCCCATGTTTCCATCACATAATGCAGCTCTTAATTTTTTCAGGCTTTTTCTTTCTGTTTAAGGTTAGCTTAAAATTTTTTTTTATTTTGAAATTATTATAAATTCATGGGAGTTTGAAAAATAGAATGGAGAGCTGCCGTGTTCTCTTTGACCAGTTTCCCCCAATGCTGACTGACGTCTTACACAAATATTGTATAATAGCAAAACCAGGAAGCTGACATTGGTACAACCCACAGATCCTATTCAGATTTCATCAGTTTTACATGTTGTGGTTATTTTGTGAACATGGGGGTTCTAATAGGCTTGTATGTATGATATATGTATTTATAAATATATACATACATATTTAAGATTTTATTTATTTATTTGAGAGAGAGAGCACAAATGGGGTGGGGGAGGGAAGGCAGAGGGAGAAGCAGACTCCCCACTGAGCAGGGAGTCCAATGCAGGGCTCGATCTCAGAACCCTGAGATCATGACCTGAGCTGAAGGCAGATAGATGCTTTACTGACTGAGCCATCCAGGCACCCTGTGTGGTCTCTATTTTTCCAATTTACTTTATCTTGTGGTGTTGCATCATCTCTGTGACCATTGCTTCTAATGAGTAGGTGATGAACATCCCCCCCCCATCCTGTGTGGTACTTTGCCAAATTCTTCCTCTGTTGAAGTTTACATTGCTTCAGTTTCACTGTTAGGAACAACACTGTTCCATGCATTTTATATGCTTTTTATTATATCACACACATTTCTATGTTTTATATTTTTTCTTTCCCAGGATAAATTCCCTGAAGAATGGAGAGAGGGAAATAGAGGGTGATAGATTGTTTGATGGAATACAGAATACTTTTTTCTTGAAAGGGGAAAGTTTTGCATGTATTTTGGTGCGAGTTCTGACCAAGTAGAGCAGGAGCACTTGAAGACACAGAAGGAGGGTTTGAGGACTGGACAGAGTATGGGAAAAGGTGGGGGTGTGGTAGGTTCATTTCCTCGATGATCCCAATTCTTTACCTGCCTGACCCCCTGTATCTAAGCCTTTTCCATGCAACTTTGGAGTGCTCCCCGAAATGCATGGTGCTCCCCTACTCCATGGGGTGTACTTTGGCTGTAGAATGGGGCAGAAGTGACAGTATGCCTTGAGTATGTCCCTGAGGTTTTCTATTCCAAATGATTTGTACCGAGGGTAGAGGCCGAGGGAAGGAAAGGAAAGAGGGCTCAGCTCTACGTAAGGCCAGGCTTTCCAGAAAGAGCTGCATGGGCTCGATGCCGTGCTTCGCCAAGACCATTTCTCCTCTCCTTCAGACGCTGGGTGGGCAGAGGACGATGGCATCTCAAATGAACCACAGACTTCATATAAGGAATTAAACTCTTAGAGGTTTCTATCTCAGCTGTCAGAGCTAAGAAGTCATAAGAAAAGAGAAGTTTGACTTTTGTTTGGGGAAGCACAAGATGGGCCATTCTGAAGACTAGGATTGCCATGTACAGTTACACAGGCTGTGCCCTGCACAAGGAAGCCTGCCCAGGGACAATGTGAAATGCACACAAGTATAGTGAAGCGCGTGTTTAAATAGAGGAACGCCCACCCTCCCTTCTTTTAAACTCAAGAACATAGCTGCAAGGTCAAAGTGCTGGCTTATACTTTGGGTACCAAAAAGAGTTTCAGTGATAAGAATGAGAGGGGAAAGAGCACCAGAATTAGATATAGAATATTCTCAGCATCAAAAAAAACCCAAGAAAACAAAAAAACAAACAAAAAAAACAAGTGGTATCTTTGTTGAGGCTATTGAGATGTAATAAAAAACTAATTTTTCCCCCCAGAAAGAAAGGTGGTTTAATTTGGTTAGTTTGTTGCCACTGAGGGCTGCGTGTTCCCAGGGAATGTCATGAGAGGAAGTAAAAAGAAAGGGGATTCTCCTTGGAGAAGGGTTTTCCTGCTCTTTAAAGTGGAGTCATTGTTTAAGTCCGTATTCGGGCAAGGATTCCCCTGGCTACAATCTCTGAGATCTGCAGGAAATCACGCAAGGAGAAAGTTCTGGGCCAGACGGACGTGGGCAGGTCTTCCTCGAGTTTGTGTGAGTCAGAGTCTTGGGACTGGAAGGATCTGAGGGCTCATCCAGACTACCCTTTCCTTTAACAAATGAGAAGGGAGGCCCAGGGAGGGAAAGGTACTGGCCCAAGGTCACACAGCTCAGAAACAGCACAGCTGGAATGAAAAACCAGAGATTTGTATTTCTCTTCCTTGGTTCTTTTCCTTGCCATCAAACCACGGGAGCAGGGTGGCTAGTTGTTACAATACTGGGCCGAGGAGGGGCTTGAAATCTGTGTCTAGGCTAAGTCCCACACTTGAGAAAACTGCTGGTTTGAACGGCCGTCATCGGGGCCCTCACCGAGGCGCTGCTGCTGTCAGCAAGCTGCCTGGTCAGGTAGTGCCTCGCATGTTCTGTGTGCTTCTAGAGGCTCCCTGACTGGAGCGTGCTCCTTGGACTGTCAGAAGTTGATCCCGTCTCTAGCCTGTTGTTCAGCTTTGGATGGTTCCTTCCCCTCTCTAGGCCCTGGGCTCCCCACCTGGACATTAAGGGGATGGACTGGATGGTCTTGGAGTCCCCTCCCAGCTGGGCCTTCCTTCCAGCCATATGTAGACTCAGAGCAACCAGGCGGAGAACAGTTTCCAGACACTTCCTCTTGCTCTGCCCTGCCCCTGCACCGGGTTCCCCTCCTGGCATTTTCTATTTGCTTCTGTCTGGACACAGGGCTGGTCTGGCTCCGTTTCCCAGCCTTCCCTAGGAAATTGTCTTTGCCTGGAGCACACTGATGCGCAGGGTGCCTGACTGCCTCTTGGCCCTTGGCCACGGCCTCCCAAAGACAGAAAGCAGCTGGGGTAAGGGGGAGCCTTCCTGTCACAATCCTGGGCAGCTGACAGGCAGCAGGGAAGGGTAGGGGCTGGCTCTGTCCCCGTGGTCACAGGGTTACGACCTTCTCCTCCATAGGTGTCCTCCTCCCCCATCCCAGGGTAGGAGGGGGAGGTGGGGAGAGCCCTGAACGCAGCAGCCAAAGCAGAAGGGAAGGAGGGACAGTAGGGATGGTCCCAGGGAGGGAAGAGCTGCTCCTCAAGCGTGAGGTCTGGAGACCAGAGCAGGAAGCCCCCAGGACAGATAGGACGGGCCAGCTGGTGCGCAGGCTGGAGGAAACCGCTGCTCAGATGCCTCTCCCAAAAAGGAAAGAGGACACAGACCTTGGACTACGGGGTGTCCAACCCCGAATGTCTGGCCCAGTAAGGAATTAGGAACCCCTCATATTTTACCTTAAAAGCCCAGCACCTGGCCCATGACAGAGGCTCCGTGAATGTTTCCTGAATTAATCTCAACTCTGCCTGCTACCGGATCACCACGTAATCCCCCCATTCTGGAGCCCGATGTAGGCTCTGTGGCAATCCCGGGCTTCCAGTGCCCATGCTCACTGCCTCGCACCCTGTCAGGAGGGAGCACGGCTGGGAGGAGGGAGCTGGGTGCTCCAGCAGGCCCCGGGGCTCTTGCCGGGGCTTGCTGACCAGGTGGCCTGGGGGCCTGGAGCAAAGAACTTCTGCTTCCAGGTCCTCAGGCTCCCCGTCTGTGAGCTAGAATAGAGATAGGGATTGTAAGGTGTCAGCGAGCCCCAGGATCTCAGGGGCCCACACTCTTGGGATCCCTCTGGGGCACCTGGAAGATCCGGTGACATGGGCACCGGGGAAATGCTTAGGGAGAAACCAAACCTCATTGGGGCAAAGAGTATTAAGTACTTCTTGTCATTTCTGGCCACCTCTTGAATATTGCATAATATTATGACCAGAAGCTTGAAAAATGAGTTTCTTGACTGTGAGATTCACGTGTAGATCTGTGTTGAAAAAATAATAATAATGCTAAAGGCTGCATTGTGCTTTTCAGATTTGTCAATTCATTCATGGGTTCATTCATTCAAAAAACATTCATCGAGCACCACAATGGGGCAGGTGGGGGGTGGGGTGCGGACCAGGAGACTCAGTGAAGCAGCAGCAAATCACACCACCATGTGCAAACGGCTGTGATCAGGGTGTGAACAGTGTGTTCGAGGTGGCGGGGGATGGGACTCATATCCTTTGCCCTGGAATAAACATTGTGTCCCATGCTCATCGCCATCCTGAAGACGGCACAGTCTATTGTGGAGGGCTTTGGAGCTCGACGAGGTTAAGTGACTTGTCCAAGATCTTACAGCACATATGCTGGGACTCTGAATCCAGTGCTGCTTCTGTTAGCCCACAGCCATGGATGCAATGTCACAAGTCACCTCCCTTTGGAGCTCCTTTAGGGAATCCCTTTTGCTTTATGAAGGCTTTTTGGTTCCCACTTATTTATTTATTTAACAGAGAGAGACACAGCGAGAGAGGAAACACAAGCAGGGGGAGTGGGAGAGGGAGAAGCAGGCTTCCCGCACCAGCACCCCCAAAGGGAGCCTGACGCGGGGCTTGATCCCAGCACCCTGGGGTCATGTCCTGAGCCAAAGGCAGAGGCTTAACTACTGAGCCACCCAGGCTCCCATGGTTCTCACTTAAAAAAAATAACACCAGTAGCTGCTTACCTGCTTTCTTTACAAAGCTGAGTGGTCTAATAAGCTTGTAGTGTCCTTTTTGTTTGTTTGCTTGTTTGTTTCTGTATTGTCCTTTAAGAAAAGGAAACTATTTCAAGACTTTCACTTCCGGTCCTACACCGGGGCTGGACAATCATTTCTATGCCTTGCCGGAGCATCCAGGAATACACAGTTGCCCACACCTGCGAGTCGTCAGGACCTCCTTCCCACGGTGGGATCCTTTCTTGGCTTCCCAGATGTCACTCTTACTTTGCTTTCCTTTTTGGCTTCCAGAAATACGAGACTTCTCCCCCAAAAAACTGGGTCACATAAAGCAAGACAGAGGGAGAAGCTGCTTAAACCCATGTACCCACTAAGAACATTTCAGGATTCTCAAGAGCACATGAACACATTTGAATTAAACCCCGACTTTGCTGTGTGACTTGAACCCCAGTTATTTAGCCTGAGCTTCATGAGGTCATTTGTTGTACAGATATATCAACAACACATCTCGCAAAAGGACACCAGGATTTACAAAGCAGTTTGCAAACAGTGACGTTCTTCATGAACAGAGGGTGCACATCAGGCTTCTGGGGAGCGTGTGGGCAAGGCAGCATGAATTTTGGAAAGAGATTAGACTTCGGAGTTTGGAGGTCCAATTTCAAACTCTGAACGTGCCCCTTTATGAGCAGTGTGACTTTGAGCCAGCACCCGACGGCACTGGCACTCAGCCTCCAAACCAGGGTCTCAGTGGTGCCTGTTCCACGCACCTCACCCCACTAATTAAGAGCCAAAGGAGCTGAAGCATCTTCCGATCAGGTCTGCGGCAGACGGATGAAGGTCAGTGCCGTGACCAAGGTTGAGGTTCGCCTTCCGTGGCTGCAGTCCTCCAGGGAGACAGAGATTTTGTGAGGTTATAAGATCCTGCCAAGACAAGAGGAAGTTAACAATTCCTCCCTGCCTTTACCTCCCCCCTGGGCTCCTCCCTCTTCAAGCCCCCATCTCCCTGGCTGGCCTGATGCACTCTCAGACCCACTTTTCCAAAGGGCTTCAACTACATTTCAATACATTTTAAAATGATAATAAATACCATATTTTAAAGAAAATGTACAAATAAACGTGTTTTTAAAAAGATTTTATTTGAGATACAGAGAGAGAGAGAGCGAGAGAGAACACAAGCAGGGGAAGCAGCAGAGGCAGAGGGAGAGGCAGACTCCTCGCTGAGCAGGGATCCTGATACGGGACTCGAACCTGGGACCCCTGAGATCATGACCTGAGCTGAAGGCAGATGTGTAACTGACTGAGCCACCCAGGTGCCCCCGCAATAAATCATTTTTTATCAAAAAAAGGAAAAAAAAAAAAGAAGATCCCGCCACTGCATCTCGGGAGGGAGGCTCCCTGCTTCCCCTTCTGAGAATAGGCAGGTGTTATTGGCTGGCACTGACACCCACCACGGGGGCCCCCTATTTTCCACACCATGTGGCTCCTTTTGGCCAGGTTTGGGTTCCCTCGTACATGAAGCCTCACCCCAGTGGGAGTCGAGGAAAAAGGGCCGGGTTGAGGGACCCACTCGGAGGTCCCCTGGTGGGAAGGCCAGCCCCGGCTGCTCTTGAGGAGCCCCGAGCAAAGCGAGCAAGCGGAGTGGCTGGGGTGCGCTCTGCTCTGCCCGCGGGGTTCGGGGCTCCCCCTGGCTGACTCTGCGCATTGGAAATCTGCCAGCTCCCTCCAGGTGGCCAGCGAGGGTGCGGCAACTCCACAAATAAGGAAAACCAGGATAAGAGGTCATGTTTGCCCCTATGCCACAGGGTGATAGCTTTGTGACGATTCTGATTAGGCTGCTCCAAAACCATTGTTTCATCCGCAACGGCTCTCCTCCACGTTTTTTTTTTTTTTTAAAGAAATTGGAGGCCGTGACTCTTGCCCTTCCCTTTGAAGTATAATGTCTCTTTTCTTGTTTGAGAACCATGTGACGGCTTTTCATGTCAAATGTCCCTCCTTTAAGCGTCGGATCCATACACACCAAATGTCCGTGGAAGAAAAACATCTACAGTGAGTGTTAACTCAACAGAAAATACGTGTTCCCATTTGCAGTCAAGATATCTAAGCTGCGTCAGTGATCATTGACTATAAGCCAGCTGTCGACGTGACCCGAGGTGGCAAATGCCAGTTGAGAAAGACTGCCTACAAGAGGACAAATAACAGACACATTCCATGGCCCTGGGGGACCTGGGTGCGGGTCCAGCCCAGCGTGGGGCAGCAGGCTAATGTCCAGACTGTCCAGCCCCCGCCAGGCTCTCGCAGGCCGGGGCTCTGTGCTTCTACAGCTCTGCTGAAGATGTCCTCTCCCACCCAGGGACATGGAAGGGCCAATATGGGATTCGATCAAACAGCCCCCATGCCCAGGGCTCTCCCTACGACCCAAAGGCCCGGCTCAACTTCTTGTGTTCCCCCACTTTTATTTCTTTTCTTTTTTTTAAGTTTTTATTTAAATTCCAGCTAGTTAACCTATAGTGTAATATCAGTTTCCCCACTTTTCTATGTGAGAGGGCACCCAAAGCCACGGCCTTCCTTCAATCTGTCGGTTTAGAGCTGGACCAGACCCAGGAGGCCATCAGTCTACCTTGCGCCCCACCCCACGGAGGACCCCCACTGAATACTTCAGTGACACGGAGCCTGTTTGGGGCGACAGTCTGTCTGACTTTCACATCTGAGGAGCTCGTCGATCCTCATGGTGAGCTAAGATGGGCCTCCCTGAAACTGCACCGCTGGTTCCAGTTCTTTCCAGGGTAGGCGGGCGGCCTTTGCCTTCCTTCACGTGGCAGCCTTTCGCGTGTATGAGAGCAATTCTCCAGACAGAACAGCCTAGTTCCTTCAACTTTGGGAACAGCGGTCCTTCGGAGACCTTGGACCCCACTCCTTAATCCCAGAAAACCTGCAGATCTTCGTCCCAGAAAACCGCGTCCTCAAGTCCACCTGCGCCACTCTCCCTCTGGGAGCCTCCGTAGATCCTCCAAGAGCCCATAGACAGAGGTGGAAAGCTTGCGGTGGAACTCGAAAGCCAGATGCAAGAGGTGGAAGGGAGCTCTGCCCCCACTCTCTTGACCTCCCAGACAGAGACTGTGAGCCTCTGGAGCCCCCGCTGGCACCCGTCTAGATGGACCAGGCACCTGGCGTCCATGGCTTTCCACCAGGTAATAAAGGGTTAACCAGCTGCCTTGGAGTTTCTTCCCAAGGAGGGTGATGGATGAGGGCAGCCCCTTGGCCCTCTCCCTCTCCACCTGAGCCTGTCCCAGGGAAAGCGGGATTCAGATGCATGCAGAGTCACAGAATGCATGGGCTGACCTCCCCTCTTCCTCCCATTGGTGTTCTGACCTGAAGGAGCTTCGTCTCCAAAATGCTCCTAGTTTGGCCTCTATTAGCTCCTCTTTGGTTTCCCTTCCCTTCCCTTCTTCCTTTCCTTTCCTTTTCCTTCCTTCCTTCCTCCCTCCCTCCTTTCCTTCCTTTCCTCCTTCCTCCCTCCCTCCCTTCCTTCCTTCCCCCCTTCCTTCCTTCCTTCCTTCCTTCCTTCCTTCCTTCCTTCCTTCCTTCCTTCCTTCCTTCCTTCCTCCCTCCTTTCTTGCTTGCTTTCTTCTTTTCTGAACTGAGGTAGGAAAGAGGTGACCCCTCCCAGTGATCTCATTTTACAAATAAATACAGAAATATATGGCACACACTCTTTCATAAGCTGCCCTTTTTGTTGTTGTTTTGGTTTTCTGCTTCACAATATACTGTGACGCTTTCTCAATGTCATTAAATATTGTAGATTTTGGAGGGATTCTGGAGCGAGAGGAGAAGGGAAAGAGAAACACAGAGACGTAGGAAATAAGACTGAGAGAGGAGGAGTGAGGGAAAAAGAGGGGAGAGTCTGAAGTCTGAGCGGGGTGAGTCCATGGGGAAGGGCCGGGGATCAGGGCGGAAGTGGGCTCTGGCCTGGGGAGCTCGGGAGTACTCCGCTGCCCTTCTACACACGGAGACTTAGCACAAGGGTGGGCTTGCTGAGGGCCGTGCAGGCAGCTGCTCGGCCTGCGGGAGCTCAGGGTGACTGGACTCCCCAGGAGCAGCACACGCGGGGGGCTGGTTGGGAGGAAGCCAGGCGAACACCAGCACTGCCCACCTCTCTGCACACGACATGGCTTCTCGACGCTGAGCATACAAGTTGCCTTCCAGAGAGGCGAACTGATTTGGCAGTGACCTCATGAATGGGCTTCTATCTTTAAACATCAATAGATTCTTTTTATTTAAACAATTTTCATTTTTGTCTTACCAGAGTGTTCTGAAAGTTACCCCAGCATCATCCTTTCTTGAGATGCTTCCTCTGCCCCAGCCCCCTGCCCCCGCCCCTTCCTCTGCTCCCGCAGTACCCAGGCACCCTCCGTCATGGCCTATGTGACCCGGGGTTGAAATAATCTGAGAGATCAGGGCTGGCAGGGAAGGCCTGGGTGCTAATCATCTCAGTCTCCCTGGTGCCTGGCTGGTAAACGATCCTGTCAAGTGATTCTCAAACCGTGCCCAAACTGTGCCTCGAGGAACCCCGGAAAGGAGGCGGCTGTTTGGGGGACTGTGGGTGTGACTCTGCCCCCTTCCTCTTTAGTATGACACTGCCTTCCACCCTCTCTCCTCCTGCTGTCCTATGCTTAACACCAAACCCCCACACTGCCCGCTCGGAAAAGGACTGCGTTCCAGTGGTGGGAGGAAAAGGCTTATCCTCTCTTCAAGGAACTTGGTCAGTGATGAACAAGAGAAGGCTATTTCTACAGGGAATCTTTGTGCCCCAAACACCCCAACTTTATTCTCTTGGGTCAAAACCACATCAGGCATCTATGCACGAGTGTTCTGGATAACTCCAAGAAGCGTCCTCATACCATATGGCTATCTTGGGAAGCTGATACCTAAACATCTGGGATTGTGGTGTCGCGAAGGAAGGGACAACTGCACAATTTCCCTGTACACCATGCAAGTGAAAACAGCACTGGTGGTGGAAAGAACAGGGCCCTGGATCTGAAACTCTGTACTTTGGTATCCACTGTCTACTCGACAACTGTGTTTCAGACATAGTTATTAACTTCAGTGTCTTGGATTCTTTCTCCCAGAGTCATTTATTCTGATGACCAAATGAGATAATACATGTGAGCAGGTTTTATAAGCTATAAGGACCTATTTTTAAATGGTGATTTTATTGATGTTGATGATACACCTGAGCAGGAAGAAGAGGATGACCATCCCATCTTCCCAACAACAGAGGGAACCTGGTCCTAGAGAGAAGAGGCCCTGGGATTTCAGAATAATGGCGTTGGCATTATTCCCACCCCTGGAAGGTCTGTGGAATCCAGAACATGTGATGGACCTCTGTATGCCAGTGTGCTGATGGGGAAGGACAGCCCAAACCAGGGTGGGCTCTTTCCCGGAAGGGCCTGTCGTAGACTGGTGCTCAATTGTTCCAACCCCTACTAATGCACTCACAGCTTACTTGGGGGAGGGTGCGGGGGTCCGGCAGGCCAACATGTCAGGCTTATCTGAGCAGCCCGAGTGCCTTTCCCGTTGATTCACCTGTCCCCGCCCCCAGCAGCCCCTGACCCTCCAGCTTGGGGAAACGGCCAAGGGGTTGACAAGAAGTTCACCAAGCAGCCAGAACCTTAGAAGGAGATGCCAGCATACCAAGGAAGCCATGGCCCAGAGAAGTGAGGCGCAGCTACAAAGTGGCCAAACCCAGATTCTGGAAGCTATTCCTTCTGCTTCCGAGGAGGATACACCTTTGTCCTCCACACCCCAGCCTCCTATTCTGCCTTCTTTGAGTAGTGTGAACGCCTCACACAGGCTGAAGTTTATGTTTGTAACGGAAGTTACAAGAAAAAAATGCTCACAGTCTACTGGTATTGACTTAAATTATTTTTTTATGTTACTTAAATATGTGCCCACATAAAACCATGAATAAACTGCTAAATCATACAGGGCTAAAACTAAAGTAAATATACAGATTAAACATCATAAAAAGGACGCAACAAGCAAAGTCGAAGAAGTCCTGCATGATGGAGGAGGTGGTCTTGTTGGAAGTTGCTTGCTGCTCATACAATGAGGGCCAAGGCTCAAACTTGTCTGCATCTGGCTTGGCCTATACGGCACCCCCATGGACACCGTCGGAATAACTGCAAAAACTTGATGAACAGTTATTTCCTCTGTCCTTCACTTGCTTGTTTACGCCAGTTAGAGTGTTGCCACTTGTTGCCAAATGTCAAGGACAACCTTGAAGCGCACAGTCCTCGGTTATAACGCAGCACTGGATAGTTCAGAAAGCGCTCATACTTTAACCATAGCAGCGAATACAGTGAAGGTGAAGATTCTCTACGCCAAGCTCAGGGACCCCTCTGGAATGTGGCCGCTGGTGGCTGTTTGGTTCCGGGCTTTGAGACAGGAACAAGTCCTTGCTTGGTGAGATGGCAGATGGGGGTTTTGCTCCACACTGCCCCCTCGTGGTGCTCCCCTTCATCACACCTTCCACAGTGTTTGCACCTTACCAGAGAGGCAGGGTCTCTGCCTCAGATGGGTCTGGGGACAGAGGACAGCAGCAGTGGGCGTCAGCATGTTAGCTGGATTGAGGGACTTGAGCAAAAGGATAGGAATGGCAGCCAGGATAGCTGAGGTCATGGTTCGGTCTGAGCTCTTTTTCTCACATGACCCTTCCTCCCTTGCTCCCACAGTCACTCTTGATGTTACCACGATTATAGTAGTAGCAAGTGGTGGGCACCCTCGGGGGTTGGGGGTGTGGGGGCGTGGCCTCCTGGCTTCCTCGCCTCTCCTTCTGGACCCCAGCGCCCTGCACCTCCTGCCTCCCAGAGATACAAGAGAGGCAAGCCTGCACCAGGAGGCTTCGGATTCTCCAGCCCCATCTCTGTCCTTTTTAAAGCATGGGCTGGGACCCTGGGGGATGTTTGGAACATTCAAGAGGGCTTCAGGAGAGGGGTTCTCAATCACCAGAGAGCTGGAACCCTGTCCTCTTCACCACTCTGTCCCCTTTCAAGAGGCCAGAATCCTACCCACTTGGGCAATCCAGCTAAAATGTACTTTGGAATCACACAGACCAGCATTCAAATCTCAGTTCTACCACTTATGACTTGGGACCAATTTCTTAATGCCTGGGAGCCTCAGCTCATCCATAAACGCGGGAAGGATCATGCCTTTTGCTCAGACCTGTGATGAGAAAATAGGATAAAATGTCTAAGAAGCATGAGGCAAGGCACTCCTGGTGAGCTGAATTCTTCTGCAAGGACCTTCCTGGACGTTCAGAAGCTCCCGCTCTAGGCTCCGCGGTGCAAAGCACCCCCCACTACAGTCTTGCTGGGGGCTCTGTGACCTCACCATACCGGTCACCCACCACCGGCTGCACCCCACTGCAGTGGCTGAACATGCCGTCACTCTTCCCCAAACAAGGACAAGCCTGGATTTTGTATCATGATTTTCGTTCCCCCCGCCCCGCCCCCCGCTCCCACAAAGGACTTTCCCACGCCATGAGCTACCGATTTGGTCCCTCTCAGGCTTGTGTCGTGTTCTAGCCTGAAATTGTGGTAAAGCCAAAAGCTATTCTGAGGTTGTCTTTAGCCTCACAGCTATTTCGGGCTCCAGTTGAGACGTGGGGAGAGAAGCCATCACTCTCTGCCCGTGTCTCAGCCACTACTTCCAAGACTGGTCCTTTTTTGCTCCTGACACCCTCGGATCCAAAATAGCCCCCGTGTAGGGGTGGCGACAGGAACCAGCTTGGACGGAGCGGGGATGTGGCTGTGGTACCCAGCCTGCAGGTGGGCTGGAAAGGGCTCCGGGGCTTGAGACCGAGCTCCAGAGAGGCCACCAAGACTACGCCTACGTCCTGCAATCTGGCAGGTTTTGGGGGGGTGGGGGGCCCGCTGGAGCAGCAGCTTCCAATCCCACAGCTCACTTCTGCCTGCTGAGTTCTCAACCAGATGCTTCTGGGCGGGAGGCGTTCATTCATTCATCTGGGCCACAGATATTCCTGAACACCTGCTGTAGGTGCAGCCGTGGACAAAACAAACAAAAATCTCTCTCTCTCTGTGAGCTAGCATAGTTGTGGCAAAAGCTGTCATCACGAATTGGCATTGACCTTGATAGTCTGCGAAGCAGTTTTCCATATCTTTTCTCAATGGCAAATCTTCTCAAATACTCCGTGCTAACACAACAGGTAGTAGTTTTATACTTTGCTGTCCTCATGTCATCCTCCCAGAACTTCTCTGAGTTAGACACCACCCCGTCTTACTGATAAGGAGTGAAAACCCCAGAAGGGTCCGTAAATTGTGTGAGGTCTGCACAGCCGGTAAGGGGCAGAGCTGAGATCTGAACCGAGATATGTCTGGCTTTAGGGACCAAGCAAGATCTTAACCACTGTGCACAGAGAAGCAGCTGGCATCTGCTTACGAAGGCTCAGTGAGATGCACAGGTGGCCAAAGGCAAGTTCTCTCACATGGAATGCTGTGACATCGAAGGTTGTGGGAATTTTGAATTCGCGCTAGGCAGGACTCCGTCTGCCTCAGCCCCAGTGGAAGGAACTGGATTCTGCTCCTGGATCCCTGGATCCCAAGAACCCGACACCCTGGAGCTAGATGACTGGGGTTGGAGGCAAGCCGGGGTGTGTTGGTATCTTAACCAGACACTACACAACGGCTAAAGAAATTATTTCGAAATGGCCAGGAGGACGTGGAGGGAGCTACCCTATGCCACATCAGTGCCAAGATGATACACATGTCCATGGCTTTGTGGCTTGGCTCTTCCTCTGTGAAGCTGCTCTTGTCCCGGGACACCAAACCTGTGACAATCCACAGCCTGTCATTTGGGTGACCCTTGAGATCAGCATTCCAGGAAGGGTCCGACAGGCTACAAGAAGAGGACTGCCCACACGGCTCTCCCTGAGCCCTCCCTTAGCCCAGATCTTCTCACCGGAGGGCCTGCAGCCAAGCCGAAAGCACCTGTGGATTCCTCCATGCTCAGGTTTGCTTGGGCAATCTTTCTTTAAATCTCTCTTCCCTCCTAACCCAATAAAAGCCTATTTTTGTCTGCAATTCCTAGTTTAAGCCTAGGCCTCATCTAACTGGTGACCTGAGGGCTAAAAGCATCCAACCAACTCTCTTTTTGGCCCAGAACAGGATTTTAAAAAAAAGGAAAGAGTGCTTTCAGGCAGGGTAAGCATTTCACAGTTGTCACGGTTCCCACCAGCCCTGTTATGGCATACAGTGTGCTAGGAGCACGGATACGGCTGTTCTGCCCAGCCTTGAACTCCAGATCAGTCCCTAACTAGCTACGTAACGTAATCTATCTGTCCTCCTGCTTTTTCACCGGTAAAACCCACATCCTCATATCTCCAGCCTCATTCGTAAATGGTACCCAGCTCAGAAGTTTGCTGTGAAGGGTTAAATGAGGGTTTAATATTTCCTGCAGTGCCTGGCATTGGGTGTGTGGTGGATATTTATTGGGCGCCTACCATGGACCAAAGTGTATTAGGGCCCGGAGATATAACAGAGAACAAAACAGACTGATCTCTGCCCTATATGGGGGGGCACGGTGAGACAGATCATAAACGCAAAGTTGATTATGTAGTAAACATAGTGATAATTGCTACAGGGGAAGGTAAAGCAGGGAAGAGGGGTGGAGAGTCCTGAGAGGCAATCTAAACAGGAGAGCCAGGAAGGCCTCCTTAAGAAGATGACCTTCCAGGAAAGACTCAAGGGAGGCAAAGAGTAAGCCATGTGGAGCTCTGCAGGGAAAAGTGTGCAGGTTGGCAGAACAGCAATCATGAAGTCTTAGAGGCAGCCTGTCATGTTTGATAAAATAACGAAGATTTTTATTATTATCTGCCTGGTCCCCGGAGGCATTTGAATTTGTGACGTTACTATCAACTTATGTTGCTAGTGGCCGTGGAAACTGGTCCTGTGACTCTGGTCTTGATTGGGGAAAAAGCACAGTGGATAGAGGGAGAGCATGGATAGTGCAAAGGAAACAGAGAGTTGTGTCTACTTGCTTTTCTTGAGGGTGGGCTCCGTGAGGGCAGGGACCATGTCCCCAGGCCCGGGCCTGATGGATGCCATCTCTCACTGTTCATGAATGCATGTGTGTACGCATGAAGGCAGCGGTCCTGGACTGCGGGGCTGGGAGATAGGAAGGAATGATGGTGGCGAGGGGTGGGGTTGAAATGAGCCACACACAGGAGGAAGCTCTGCCTTAGGCCCCCTTGTTTCTGTGCTGATGATTCTGGGTGAACGGCTGGTGGCTTTAAAGGGAGTTTTGTTTCCAGCTCATTAGAAATGGTCAGTTGGTTTAACTGCAAGGCTAGCTCTTAATATGATGCACATCTAAGCAGATTGGAGACATTTTTGCCAGAGTTGCTATTTTAGCAGGCAGCAATTTGTGTGCCCACCAGGAAACCAGGTTTGGTATGAAAATAGAGACTTCCCCCGGCATCTTGTGTTCAGGAACCAGCAGTAGCTGGCTTTCCATCTGAGCTGCTTCTTGTGCGGGGAATAAGGTCATAAACAGGGGGGTGGAGTGGGGAGGGGACAGCAGCTACCAAGGTGTGCGCTATTTGCAGACGTGAGAGAAGTCGGAAGGGAGAACACTTTGGTTGGGCTCTCGTGCAAAAGGAGGGTAATACTGCCTGCCTCGTGCTGTTAAGGGCAGGATCCCACGATCCTGTGAAAAAGGGCCTGCATGTTGTCCCTTCCCTCTTCCTTGGAGAGCCATCTTCTTCATCTACTAGGTCAAGCTGGAGAAAGGTTTCCCCTCTGTGAGATGTAAGCTCCAGGATGCACGGGGATAGAAAGAAGAAATCCAGCAGGGAGACACAGTGGGCACATGGGACCCTCAGATCTGTGGGGCCAGTCACCCGAACCCCAGTCTAGAGATGAGACCCGGTACGGGAGCCGCATTTGGCCACCGCCATTCCCAGGTCAAGCTCACGGTGCTCCACTCACCTCCCGCTTGCCCAGCATACAGTGAAACAAGATGCATAGCACAGTATCCAGGGGTCAAGTGTACAGCTGCCAGAGACAGAAAGCCCAAGTCACAGCTGGCAGATGGACGTGCGTGAGGGCTGCTCACACTTTCTGACCTGTCAACATTGCCCTTGTTTGCAAAACAAGAATCCAGCATACATGAGGTTCACATATCCTGGGTAATTTTGGTTGCAAATAATCAGAACCTCATCTCAGCCAAAAGAGGCTTTCATTCCTACCAGAACCCCAGCAAGTGCGGAACAACCAAATCAGGACGGGGGAATAGACGTGGCTAGAAGAAGAGACTCAGAAGCCACCTGATCTCTGCCAGTCTCAATGTACCTGTTTAACTCTGGCTTTCTGGAAACGTAACTGACAATAGCTTCCCCCACGGGAAGGAGTCCGACCTCCGCTCTCTTGATCCGGAGTTAAAAGTTCCCAGGAGAGAAGTTCATTGGTTTGGCTGGAGTCGGGGCCCTTCCCCAGGTCAGTGGGCTGCGGCCAGGGGGTGGGCTCATGCTAAAAGCAGGATGCTGTCTAGGGGCTTGCCTGGGGGGCTGAGAGTTGGACGTCCATGATTCGTATCTAGTGTGTAATCCTGGAGACTTTAAACATTTAGTCTCAGTGGCCACAGGGTGTTGATGCTGCTGTCACCTTTTAAGGGGGTGCAAGCCACATGTTTGGATGACTGGAGGTAGGGTGGGAGTGAGGGCTTCCTGAGGGCGAAGGGGGGTGTGGTGCTCTCCCACAGGAAGGCCGCCTCCTCCCCAGACACCA
The DNA here is from genome assembly GCA_002007465.1 of Ailurus styani. Classification (NCBI taxonomy): domain Eukaryota; kingdom Metazoa; phylum Chordata; class Mammalia; order Carnivora; family Ailuridae; genus Ailurus; species Ailurus styani. The sequence continues at coordinate 65,937 of LNAC01000141.1, read as the reverse complement.
CATCAACTCACTGCTGTCCTCACCCATCCACCCCTACAACGTCAGGAGAGGTGTCTGAGGGCTATGCCTGTGGAGTGAGCAGGGGAGCTGGGTGGGGGCTCTCATCTCAGACATTGTGGCTGAGTGTCTTTCCCATCCTTCCTTTTATCCCCTACCCTTAGGCCCTCCCTTTCATAGAAGACACTGATCCTAGCTCAACAGGTGCAGGGGAGGTTTTCTGAAATGATTCTAGGGTCTCTCAAGATCCAAGGAGGCCGTGGGAAGGGGAGAAGCAGGGCAGCCGGAGGGCTCCGCAGCGGGAGCTCATGCACTTGGACGCCATAGCGCCACCCAAAACCCAACTCAGCATCGACGTCTTTAGACCCCGCAGACCCCTCAGGCCTGTGGTTCCCAGTGTCAGGACGACTGGCCCCAGTTTGGTTCCGTTATGTGCCCTGGATCAACCGGCAAGAGATATTCATTTTTTAACATCTCCGCCAACAATGTTATTCTCAGTAGCAATCAAGAAATATGGATAATAATGGAGCTACCCTATGACCCAGCAATCGCACTACTGGGTATTTATCCTAAAGACACAAAGGTAGTGATCCTCAGGGGCACGTGCACCCGAATGTTTATAGCAGCAATGTCCACAATAGCCAAACTATGGAAAGAACCTAGATGTCCATCAACAGATGAATGGATAAAGAAGATGTGGTATATATATACAATGGAATACTATGCAGCTATCAAAAGAAACGAAATCTTGCC